>JNEY01000077.1:85672-200761 GCA_020875895.1 Aphelenchus avenae | reverse complement strand
AAAATGCAAAAGTACGAAGCGGAGGCGTCACATCTACGAACACAGCTGAAGCGAGCGTATGTTTTCCTAATACTAACTAAGCCTGCGGCTTATGTACACATTCCAGCATATACGGCAGCCACTAGACATTAGCGGATGAAGTTGAGGAATGTCTTTACCTAATTTCACTTGCTTCAGGCAAGAAAATGCACAGAATGCGGACCAAGAGAAGGTCAAGGCAGTCGGTGTAAGGGAGCACTATGAGGAGAAGTACGAAGAGGAGCGCAAGCGCGCCAACACAGCGGTAGCAGTAGCTGAGCAGAAGGCGGCGGCCGCCGAGAAAAAGGAGAAGGATCTACAAAAGCAGTGCGAAAGACTGACGACGAAGGTGCAGAGCAAGGAAGCCGAAGTCGACTTCAGAGACAAGGAGCTCGCTAAGGCAGCGAAGAAACAGAAGGAAACCGAGAAGAAGGTTGCAGATGCCGAGAAGAAAGCCGAAGATGCCGATAAGAAGGTCGCCGAAGCCGAGAAGAATGCCTCAGATGCCAAGAAGGAAGCGCAGAAGAAGGCCGCCGATGCTGAGCAGCTTGCAAACGATGCGAATGCTAGGGCCGCTGCAGTTGATGCGAAGAACGCCGCGGTCGAGAAGGAAGCGTCCGATCTGAAGCAGAAGCTTGAAGAGTTGACGAAGAGCAAATCAACTGTAGAGCAGACGCTGAAAGCCCCGATCAGAGCGCTCGAGAACCGGCTAGCCAATACCGAAGCCAGGGAGCAGCCGTCCACAAGCACCGATGAACAGCTGGGAGAACGGCTCAGCGACGCGAACAAACGACTTGCTCAGAAGGACAACGAAATTACAAAGTTGTATGTTTGTACAATGATTTCCTTAGCCAATAAGTTCCACCTGATAGGCGCGCGGATATCGACAAACTGAAGAAGGATCTGCAAGTTTCCAAAGCGAAGGCAACCCGCTTGGAAAACGCTCGAGATAGGCCGCCAGACAGCGATTACTGCGCGAAAGATGACGAGATACAAAGTTTAAAGGAGCAGCAACCGTGATCAGCCGAGCGCAGTTGTTATCACGGATTCCGAGGAGCATCTGAGCGGAGGTCAACGGGAATATCTATGGCGCTCAGCACCTGGTGGTAATCCTCACGCGAATGAGTTTAGGGTGAGTTGCAAGAGTTTCCTGAGCCAACGTGACATAGTATTCTCATTTTAGGCAGACTTCAGTGGTGCCATGCCCGACAGACACCAGCGTATCTACGTAGATTCGAAGTATGTGCGCCAATGCGTCATGGCGTCCTCAGGCGCTGGCTCAAATACTGTGGAAGTGGCAGTGAGCGAGGACACCCTCCGGTTGCGGTACGGCAACGAACATTTCTCAGTGACCTACTTCATCCCGACGGTGAAGCCCGATGAGAACGGTGAACGCTGCTACTCGCCCATCGAGTTCGGCCACGAGGCCTTCGAGATATGAGCAACCTGCAAGCACGTGTTGTCATAACGTACAATTGCGTTTGTCATTGTATCAGTCTCCAGTGCTCTCTTACTTGTATTAGTGACCGTTTGTTCGCTCAGTTGTATCGCAAAACCTCCATAAATTTCGTAACGGACTGACAACCACAAATACCGAATAAACTTTGAGTTTCGCTGCTTTGGTTGGTCATTCATTCGTAGACTGTACCTTGCACTAGTCCCATAGAGCCAATGAGCACGTCGTTCCGCTGCCAGCGCTTGATGAAATCTTAGTGACTAATAGAAGTGAATTAAACTTGGTAAAGTCAATAGTATTGACCCTTTGTGTTGCAATGACAGGAGCGCTCCGTGACATCCAGGGAGCAGCACAGAGAGCATGAAATCCGCGACAAAGGTAGAATTACTGCAGGTAATACAGAAAAGCGTAGCGCTAACCTCGTGTCAAACAGCGGTTCCTCCGCTTCACTCCGGTTAACTTCGGATAGCTATAACACATTCGACAATTTGCGGGGAAGTTATCGTCAAGTGCCAGGAGTGGTGAAACGTCAATGCTAACCGCATTCAACTAGGATGAGTTGAAGTGGCGATGTCATATTCACCAGCAGCTGCCTACGACGAAGTGAAATACGAAAAGGCCCAGTTCACCACCATATCCAGTGACGAGTGAGATCGCGCGCTTCGCGCGCGCACTTCGCTCATTACTTGTTGACTGATGGTCAAATAGGAAGCGGCTCTAGCTAGGCCGCCTGGTCCGGGACCGGATCTGGCCTTAGTTTCGAACTAAACTTTTCGGTACATTGTGCCGGAACGATGTTCCAGTGTGCCCGGACCGTTCCAATTATGTTATTTTCGTATTCAGCGTGGTCGAAGACCCCCTAGGACCGAAAACCAGGGCAGAATACGCTTGGAACATTTTTCGGTACATTGTGCCGGAACGATGTTCAGTGTGCCCGGATCGTTCCAATTATGTTATTTTCGGATTCAGCGTGGTCGAAAACACCCAAGGATCGAAAACCAGGACGAAATACGCTTGGAACATTTTTCGGTACATTGTGCCGGACCTATGTTCCATTGTGCCCAAATCGTTCCAACTTTTCTGTTTTTGAACTCAGCGCGGTCGGAAACCACTTGGGGCACACTATCTCGGCTCAAAACGCACGTGAAAGTCTAGAACTGAAGAGCGTGACAGACGGACAAGATCACAACCCGCGCTCGATTATTATATAGGATAACCGACGGATGAGGAGCGGCAGACAGTCTTCGAAAGCAGTAGACATAAAGGTCTTGCTCAACGAAGGGATACTCCCGTTGATAGGAGAAACGACGATATCAAAGTGGCCCTCGAAGGGATCGAGTATAACAACGAGGAGCTCATCAGAAAAGCTTTCACCTCAAGTAACAGTGGCTACTAGAACGAGGACATTGATCGTTACCGCTTGATTTTCGATGATATCACCACCTGCGCTATTGTAAGAAAGGATTCAGGGTTTCTGTATACAGTTAGTGGTGCTCCCGCTACCAAAGTTGAGTGACCCCCTCCCCCTCACGCACAATGAGTTTAAAATTTTAACCCCTCGTAACCTGACTCAAGTAGTACCAAAAAGAGAAAGGCATTGTGTTAGTTTCAGAGCAGGCACTGGCAACTAAATTTTTTTGTCAGGAAACTAAAACATTGGCGGGCAAGCGGTTTATTTTAAGCAATCGAATGCATTCTTCTAGTGTAGACTTCAACGACTTCATAGTTACGCGTCAGTAAGCTGAGCTTAGTGGCGCGTACGATTTGCGCAAAATCACACTGATTAGATTTGAGTGATCGTCGTCTGAACGTCCCCCGGGGACAGATTACGCTGTGCGAAAGTGATGCGACTTTGATTATCCTATTGTCGACATTCCAGCGGTCACACATGGCGACATATGGCCGACGAACGAAACCGCAAAAAGTGCGAAGATATCGTAAAATTGCCGTAGACCTTCGAGATCAAGTTCGATGAGTCGCTAACGGGCTGATATGTCAAATGCATCAATCAAACATCATTGCTACTACGAGTCTTACTGTTCAAGATCTTGCACCTTACATGCTGGTAACAGTGTTACGGCGTACGTTGCACACACTCTTTGAATCCAATGTCCGCGACGAAGCCGTGGTCACTCGATATCAATGCCGCACAATCTTTCTACCTATTTCGAATGTACCCTTGGAAATCTGGACGTTACGGTTTCCGTTATGAACTGCGAAGACTAGAACTAGACGAGAATTCGTTTGGTCCAACCAAAAGTACAGGTTCAGCAGTCGAGCGCGCGTTCATATTGCTGTCAGACGGTACGATCATGCTCCATATCTATAGGACCATCGCATTTGAGCAAGTTTGAGACAGAGACCGACACTGATAACACCTAATGTTGGATATAATCGGACATTATTCTTCTTACTGGTGTCGTAGACTCATAAGGAAACGGATACCCCAACTGTCCTCTGTTTTTTTTGGTCCAATTAACGCTTTAATGTTTCAACAGTGCACCATTCGCATTATGATGTCTTGCATACAGTGGCGGATGTTCGGGACAGTCAGTGGATCGCTTGGTAAGGATTAACCTCTGGAAAAGCACAACTTTTCCAGATTCTTTAGAGTTTGTGACTTCGAGACTTTTCAGCAGAGAACGTTTTATGCGCGACACATACCAAAGGAGAATCACTGCCTGTCTAAGTAAGGTTAACCGGACTAAGTAATGCACTTTTGCCTGCACTTCGACGAAGACTCTACTGTGGTAGCCATATTGCCTCACGGCATATCATCGTCATCAGTTAATGGCGAGCCAATTCCGCGCATTAGCGCAAGTGCGGAAACTGTCTCTCGCCGGCCATAAATGACCCGCTTGCGCGCATCCGGAAACGGTTTCCGCCACCGAAGAGCCGCGCCGAATTGGATTATTGGCTAATGCGCGCGCCGTCGCAATGGCCCCTTGAGAATGGTGCGCGGCAAACATCGGAATGCGCCAATTTTCGACACCACCCAGCGCCCTAATAAGCAACACTCTCGGTCGAGCTGAAGCAGTTTAACCGCAACAGCGTTGCGAATCGGTTTCGCTAAGGAATTTCGGTTCTCTTTCCACACAGTCGCCCGCTGTGCTTCCGTCGAGAGTGGCGTCGGAACGGAATGATAAATGGTCGTGTAACCGGAATATATACTCCACGGCTTCACGGCGGTCTCAGCATGAGGCGGTGGCGAGAAAAGCGAGAAGCCTGAGGGAATGTGATTTTGATAGCGGCAGAAATCATTTGGTTTCCGATTTATGGCGGCTAACGAAAACGGGCTGACTCTTTGCGTATAATGACCTGTTTCTCCGTCAAATTTGAGTGGTTCAGACGGCCAGATCGTAGGGGTTAAACACTTCTGATTATACATTAACGAGTACTCAAAGCTTGTAATCTTCGCTGTCTACAGTGTCCCCTTACTTTTGTGCACACGTTCAGCTCTCTCTTCCGCACGTACCGTCTCTTCTAATCTGCCACGATGGTATGTGCCTTTTGTATTCGCAGATTAAACCCTTCTTCCACCCATCGTATGAGAATATTACAGGCGAAGCGTAACCGAGTTAAGCCGAAGTACCAGCTTTACTTCATGAGGCGGACTGCAATCGTGCAACTTGTCATTGCGGCATACCTAGATGTCGTACGCATAATTCAAAGAAAACAGTCGCGGCTGTTGCTGTAATGGCGAGCAATGTGTGCTTCGTATTAGAGCCACTTGTGTTCTGAACTTGTCTACCGCCCATTGCTTACCGTTTGCGACCATGGTTTTATTTTTTTACATTCCCCTTCCTTGCCGAGTCATGAATCTCGACGCGCTAATTTCGCTATGCTTCAAAGACTGTACCGCCTGGAAACTCATTGTCTTCGCCAACAGAAGCTTCCGTAAGCTTCTAACACCATGACAAGCTTTCCGGATTTTTGCCAGCCTTGCCGGATGAGCGGCGTATCGCTTTCCGCCTGCTTCCTCCTCGCGTCCTAATGAGCTTAATTGAGTGAGGGCCGCCGATTATGCAATTAAGCGGGACGGCGACGAAAGACAATGGGCTCGGCGATGATTGGCTGCGGGGTGGAGTCCACCAGTGGACTACCAACTGCTGCGGCGCAGCGCCTCGCGAATGCCTTTGGGGCGGCGCTTTCGCCGACACTTACCGCCGGTGCCCCTCAGGGTCGCCCCGGGCAGGCTCATTCCACTGGCGGATTCCTGATCCTCTTTTGAACGGTTTCACGCGTGTTTACCCGCGGAAACGTTCTGTCAGGTCGGTGTCCCCGGTAGTGATCCTCATCGTTTTCGGTGTTAAATGATGCGGTCGTCGGCACTTTGATGCAATTCACACCGTTGTAGCCTGCGGGAGTCGTAGGCAAATAGGATCGGCACGTTTGAGAGACTTAACCGGGCCGTGCCCAGAGGATCTGATGGTCTGTTCTAACGCCTACAAGCCAATTGGTCCATCATTCATCTTCTCTTGTGCACCCAGCTGCGACAAGCAACGTCATCTAAGGTTTTTTTTTTACGAATCTTGACGTTCCTGCAATCACGTATTTCGGATACGTGTAGCCACTGTTTTGCTAGAAGATACTGGCGAATTCGAATAGGTTGGCTAGTCCTTCCACGATGACTAGCTGACGCCATCGGAACCTCACCTTCGCAATTAGACAGGAAATTGCCCTATTTCGTCCATTCTTGTGTCGCAGCCACTACGCTTCTCACACCTCCACCTCTTAGATGCCACCGATGTGCATGGCTAGTAGCTGGGACAACTAATTTCGTCCCGGAAATTGGCCACCTTCCGGATACCGCTCGCTTGCTTACTTAATCGGTAGCCGTCTTTAAGTGCCGATTACTTTTCCTTTGATCTGCACTGCTGTTACAAGGTTCTGAGCTATGGGGGGTCCGTGACTTTCCGGGGGAGCATGAAAAGTGTCTTAAGATATGGGTCTGCTTTCTCTCGTTTTGCGATTTGCGACAGAACCGATTTGTTACCGACTTACGCTGATATATTGCCGTGTGCTAAAACTACCCCTGCATGCGACCGCAGGTACTACAACTGCGTGACAATGAAGGTTTTAGTTTAGTTTAGTTTTAGTGCCGAACATGAAGGACTGTGATGAAGCCCAGAGTTGCTCCTCTAGCATCTCGGCCAGTTCCCCGCCAACGTCCAAACCACGACCGTCTACCCGCAAGTCGACAGCGTTCAGCGTCGAGAACCTGCTCTCTTCCTCCACCTCCTCGGGCTCTTCCGACACCTCTACCTGCTCTTCCGAGGATCTCATCAAACCGGAGCCGTTACGATCCTCTTCGCCAAATCCTGCGACGCCACAAGGCAGTGAAGTCGTACTTCTGCCTGGCTACACGCCTGCGCTGAACGCACCTCCGCCATGCTACCGCCTCGCTCCGGCAGCGATGGTCGACCCTGCCGCGCTGTACTTCTGGCATCAGCTAGCCGCAGCGCGGCAACACCAGCAGCAGTTCGAGGCGTTTCCGGATCCGAACAAGGTGGCGCTGCCGGCGACTAGGACGTCACCACCGTTCCTCCCGTCGCCTCCGGCAGCAGTCTCTCAGAACTGGATCAACTCTTCGAAGGCTTCTACAGCTAGCGAGGATCCTCTGGGTAAGCACATAAACAGAGCGTTCCCCTGCGCCGTACACTATTCTCTAAGTATTACTAAAATGGAGTATATGCAATGAATCTCTGTGTTAGCTGAATTCTGAGAATTTGACCCTTTTAGACGAATCGAAAATCACGGCAGAGACGATCTCGAAGTGCATGCTTCGCAAGCACAAGAACAACCGTAAACCGCGGACGCCGTTCAGTTCCCAGCAACTCTCGGCGCTGGAGCGGAAGTTCATGCAGAAGCCGTACCTGTCCATTGCAGAGCGAGCCGAGTTCAGCGCATCGTTGCAGCTAACGGAGACTCAAGTGAAGATCTGGTTCCAGGTGGGTCTCTAGCTCTGTGGACCTGTACAAAAAGTGTCAAGCTAGCTAGGCACGTGGGTGGCCTCTGCAAACTTGTTTTTACCTATCGGACCCTCATCTAATTTGTCTCATCAGGTTAGGGACAAGTGTGAAACTCGAGCTTCGACGTTTTGACATTTTGACAGTGATTGGTTGCGTCATGTGTCGGCAACTCGATAGCCGTCGGTGTGTGCTCGGTTCATGCTTCTGCAAATTACGTGGGAGTGTAGCTAATTAGCAGTAAGTGCAACGCGAGTACTGTGTAAGACACATGTGACCGCTAGCGAGCGGGTTAGAAGATGCGTGGAAACAGTTGCAAATCGCTGCAAAAGGGGCTAGGCTGTTGCTTGAACTGGGCTAATCATGTGATCAACAATGTTGTTTGAGCGTAGTAAATCCTGACCGTTCCAAACAAAAGAGGAATCTAACAAGTGTGAATGTCAACAGGTGCATTATGCTCTTAAAGTTGGTGTGGAGGCGATTTCTCCCCTTCGAGGAGTGCGTACGAGTGCTTGCATGCGTCCGTCGATGGGTACGGTACCATTTGATCGTTCTCTTCGTGTGCATGCGCATATCTCACTCTGGCAATCGAATTCCGGTGTTGTGTTTACGGAAGGGAACACTTCATATAATGTGCGCTCGGCGTCTTCACAATCTCCGACGCTTATCAGATGCGCCGCGCGCGAAGCCTATCATTATCCGCTCACGCGACTGCGTAACGAGAACGCTTATCTCCACCTTGTCGTGCGTCGCGTCGCCGCTCGTTCGTGCCAATTTACGACTCCCTCATGCACCGCGCGGACGTACCGTATCCTAGTTGCGAAGTTCGTGTGAAGCGCTGCAGAGCTCCGTTGAACACTTCTGCGATGCGGCGAAATTCGCGCCAAACTCCGCGCGCGACAATTAATTTCGGCGCTTAACGACCGACGAACGCAGCACCTCTCGCGCGCAGGCAGAGATGGCTGCCCGGGCTAGCAGCGAGGCCATATTAGGCCGCTTGTGAGGGCAATCGCGTTTGCGGGGAACACACACCGTACCCGTAAATAGAAAGCATCACTCATTGCTGGTCTAGATTGATGCTAAAAACGAGGAATAAGGCGTAAGCGGCGACAGTGACAAATGCATTTCGATACGTTGGTGGGCTAACTTGATTTGGCTAGCTGAGATTTATTGCAGCAGAACAAATTTATTGCTACGAAAAACATGAAGATTCGTTTGAAATGGCTTTAATTATTTCGAGCAACAGGTCATGTGACCCTTTTGGATTTAATGCAGGTTTTGCGTAGCTTCGCAGATACGCTCCTCCAACTGAGGGTTACTTCCGCCGGGACGCTTTAATGATCACTTAGCAGTGAATTGAGCCAACAGTTGTCAAAGTTTGTCTTAAACTCAACGCGGATTGACGTGGGACGGCCGGGCGAAACGGTGACTGCAATTTGTCATCGGCGAGTGAAATCGCTTGCTGTTTGTTTTGAGAACAGCTTAACAAATTTTAACGGCGCTGAAGGACGGAAACATAGGTACCAGTACATGAAGAGGGATAAGTGAAATACCGCCGAATTAACCTCAGAAGTCGAATAATTGAAAAAAATGGTCCGCTGTTCTTCGAATTCATGTGTGCTTGACCGATTTCTATGTCTGATCAAACCTGCCTGGGCCTCTTTGGGTGTTGACCTCTAATCCACTTAAACGAGTCCTAATCCACGATCACCCGTCGTGCGACGTTATGTAACTTCCGAGGGAGTTAATTACCGCCTGCATTGAGTGTTTGAGATTCGCCTGGGAGCGAGATCACTCGACAGGGAGGTGATAACCGAGTGCAAACAATCACCGGTTTATGCCGGCTGGAAGCGTGACCCGTAATCCTTTTTGGAGCAGCACATTAATGACCGTTGAAGAGCCAAGCAGTTGCGTAACCTTAAGCACTCGGGTCGTGTGGATGAATGGGGCACTGAACTAGCGGGAACCCAAGCTATAGAGCTACCGTCTCCTGTGGTGCCGTGTGGTGAGTATCACTCCTGCGTTGGGACATAATCATTCCAAGCGTACGCAGGGGCCTGTTCTCAGTCCACTTGTCGCTGGGCACCCGGAGGGCATTGTGGCGTGGGGCGCGCGTCGGCACTCCTGCGGTGCGGCAATTCATTAGCCCGCGTCACAAACAATGACTATTCCGTGCGGAGCCAAAACGAGTGGTGATTGCGTGGCGCGCCACCCCGACCGCTAGTGTTTGCTCAACAATCACGGGGCAGATGCGCGAATCGCCGAATTTTCGTGGAACGACACCTTGCCCGGCAGGCGCAGCTTGCGCTGGCGAGGCTCAATTACGCATTGCCCGCACGGCAATGAGCGCTCATTTAGCGAGACGGCGAAACGTTAAGTGTCCCGCCGGAACGTGGCATACGATAACGACCTTTCAATTAGACGAGCCAATATTGCAGCGGTTAATGGGATTACGAGGAGAACCAAAAGGCTAGCAAGCAAGTCACGAAAGCCGTTTCGAATGCGCCGCTTAAGCTGGAAAACTAGGCAGAGGGTGGCCTAGACCTAAGGTGAAGTTCGTCATGGAAAACAGCATGTACTTCCTTACTATATTACTCAAGAGAAATGATTAAGGAATTCAGAGTCGAATGATCATGACTTTGAACAGAAATTCAATCGTTTTGAAGTCGAAAACGTAATAACGGCAGTTTCTGCCTTGTAGAAAACCAGTACGATTCACAACTCACCCATGTCTTTTGTCCGTTTTGTGCCGTTCATTAAGCGCGTGAAACGCAGCTTGGCCTGCAAATCATCATTTTCTGCGGGTGACCACCATATGCGATGCGTGTCCCCACAAGTGTCCAGGTCACGGTGTTCGCATGGGCCCGTGAATGATCGAGCGCGCGTAATCGCTCATAACCAGCGAAAACAAAAGGCAACCGTAGCGATGATTACCGTGGCGTGAGCTGTTGCGTGGACTTCCAATGCAGGCTAGTCAATCCATTGTCCTTCTCCAAGGAGAGTCCATTGACAGAACGGTTCTAATTGACGATCTCCTCAGCGTCTCGAACGGTCTAACGATGATTTATCGGTCAGCAACGTTGCACAATGGAACAGACTTGGCGTAGCAGCATGGAAACAAAAATCTCAGACTTCGGCGCAGAAAACTAGAATTGAGGAAGCACGGTTGTAGTTCGGTCTCAGGTGTAAGCATTACTGCTTTGATCGTCGCCATCTAAGGAGACTCTATGATAGGTATATATCTAAGCATCGTCGTGCGATACGGCGACAAATCGCAAGCCGCGCCGCGACCAGCTCCGTGCATGGCTCCATTGTTCTGCTCTTCCTGCTTCTTGGAAGAACTGGCTGGACATGACGTGCTTGGCCAAACTTTGATCTTGCCCTTTTCCCCAGCTTGTTTGTCCCAATCGAGCCCGTTAATTACCCATGTCAAGGAGCAAAACAAGCCAATAATCGCCCAAATTTATCGTGTTGCCGCATTTCGGGCTGCTTTTGTTTTTACGAACCGGTGTCATTAGTCCGGCAAGGATGAAGTGTTTTCTTAGACGACCAAAGCAGCCTGTCCGCAACGGGCATTTGTCCCATCAATGTGTTGACTTTTTTCCGCCAACCGATGCGGTCGTCGGGAATTTGCTTGTCCGAAGCAGCAAATGGATGGAAGCTAGGAGTTGAAAGCGACAACAAGGCTCGGTCGAAGGGGACCATTCGAAAGATGATGGGTTTTGATGGGTTATTTGGGTGCTGAGCAAGGAATGCGGCAGCGCCAATAGCCTGGAGCGAGCTGATGACTATTCGTAAGCAGGTCGTAAACGGGACAGAGGTCATATGGTAGCCAGCCGCAAGAAAGCAACAAGATCCGAAGGAATCGATGCCGCTAAGATTGTTCTAGACTGCTTGCTTGCTTATTGGCATAGGAAATGAGTAGGTTCTTAGTATACCGTTGCCCAATACTTCAAGGGGGTGGGCATGACGGACTGATTTACCCGGCTATGGTACCATCAGTCAGCACCGTCAGTATTTATTCAACTTCTAGCCGCTTAAACGACCGCTTTCAGAACCGCCGTGCTAAGCGGAAGCGCCAGGAGGAGTCCGAGGTCGAGAAGGTCAAGTTTGCGCAAGCGTCCGCTTACACGGCGGCCAATATCCTCGCGACAAACAGTGCCAGCAGCATCGCCGCGGCGGCCCAGCCTTTCATGCCGTTCCCGTATGCCGCCGCCCGCCAGTGGTGACATCGTTCGCGCATCGCGGCATTACGTCATCGGCGGCTTCGATGAAGGCAACCACTGCCAGAGGCCGTTCAAGGTGGCAACAAATGTCCGTTCAAGTGATCGCTTTGTATAGAATTGTGCTTCTAGGAAACCGCTTATGTGATACTTAGTGGGGAAGTGGTTTATAGATCTTTGCAATTTTGTCCAAAACGATCCAACTGAAGTAGACTAACAGAACATTTAAAAGTGGTTTCAGGGGAAAACAGAGATTGAACTACTACCTTTTGACATATTTTGCCATGCTTATGCCATACTGTCTCGCCAATTTCTCTTTGTGACTGCTTCTCAAATGGTACTATAGCCTAGCACTTCCATTTCGCTTAGCCTCTTCCGTCTATTCGGTTATGGTAACTTGTCCTGTCTTTGCATTCTCATGCACTTTTAAAGTCTGATTATTTGTGTCGTTGAAGAAAATAAACATATTTTCAAAAAAAACCGGCGGTTTGGGTGCAGTACGGCAGCACAGAAATTGTGTGTCCTAGAATCCAAACACAGTAAGTTGGAATCACCATTACGCATAATCCTTTTTGTCAATCCTTGTCTTTTGGAATTGAACCAGATGACCGAAATACGGAGAAAGTTTCTTAGCTTTCTGACGTCAACGTCGGAGCTCGATCCGGGTAGCGGTAAGACAGCGTAGCTTTCCTTGTTGTCGCAAACAATTGACATCTTCCCGACCCCATAAGTCAATCGCAGTGTGCGAATTGCTCCAAAAGCGCTTTTAATTGCCGTGACAAGTCAACCGGACCGCGGGCTCCGGTAGAGCCGCAGCGTCCCCGCGGGGCGCAGTTGTTCGGCGTTGTGTTTATACAACGTTGAAAATATTACAACTCCGTCCGGCCAGAACGTTGGGTTGTAGCCCGCCGATCAGCCGGAATACTGGGCACAGCCTGCACCAAGGGGAAGTGGCAAGTTGGTCCATTAGCCGGCGAACTGGAGGTGCCCGCCGGAGGGCTATTAGTCACTCAAAAGTCGGCTCAATTAGCGAATTGGTTTCGGCCGTTGAGAAAATGTTTTCTTTACGGTGTCATCGGCGGATCCGACACGCGTCCGTCCATCGCTGGCGGGCCGTCGACGAGCAATTTGCCCACCGTCGTCGAAATCGAACTGGGGAACAACTGTCGCCTCGCTACTTAAAGCCAACTAACTCACTCCACCTGCAGGTACCCCTGAATGCGCTGGAAAGCAAGGTGAGGAGCGGGACAAAGTGGTGATCCGGCAGAGTGGCTTGATTGAGCCGGTAACTGCTGCCGCGAGAGCGGCTCTCATTTGTTGCTCGAGAGCCGCCCGGCCCTTTCGGCAATCAAGAGTCAATTAGGCCTGCCAGGCCAGGTAACCTCCTCGAATACATCAATCCATTAGAAAAGCTCCGGAGCTTCAGGCAGGTGGTGTAAGCGAGGCCGCCGCTAAAGTGGTCCGCATGCATCTCCGACGACGGCGCATTTATCACCGAAGACGCGGAAGCGATGGGGCTAGGTAAACGAATCTGATTGCGAGCGGAGCAGCACGGGATGCAGAGGTGCAAGGCGATTGGAATTAATTGGCGTCGGTTAAGCGGACGATGTTTTCCCCCGGATGAAGAAGAATGCCGGAATAGCATTGAAGCTACCAAACCATGCACGGTGCCAAAAGCGGCTCCTTCTAGTTTCGGTCAGGGTGTTTTTGGTCTTGGAACATGCCTAAGTGTGTGCCTAAGCAAACAGTCTAATAAAGCAGCCAGTACTCAGCAGCAGTGTCCGACCATTACCACTTTTTCGGACTATTACCATTACCATTACCATTACTTCAGTTTGGAAGCATTACCAATACCAACCATTACCATTACCCACTAGCCCATTTTGAAAGCATTACCATTACCATCATTACCCACTACCACTACCTGCAAGTTGTTCTTCGGCGATTATTCCACCTTTAAGGTCGCACATGGGTATGTTTTAGTGTTCATGACAAACTATAGTCCCTGTCTACGCATATTTACGTCGTTCAGGCGCCTCGCGAACGTATCTGCGTAGGCATTGCTCGCTAAGGGAGCGTCCAGCAAAAGCGCCAGGATGTCAGGGGAGAGACGGGGGGGGGGGGCCTTCGACCTGCGTGACCAGGCGTGACGAGAGGGGGTATTTGGAGGGCTTGACGTCAGGCTAAGCACTAGATAAAATGGCCCGCCGCTAGGCGGCGACCAACGAATTTTTCACTATACTTTTGAAATGTTGATCAAAAATTTCGTTGGTATCGCCTGAGGCGGGCTATATTTTGCACGGTTTATCTTTTGCACTGATGAGCATTGGGGAGAGTCTAGGCCGACCCTGACGCAGGTGTGACGTGGGCGAAGGGGGTCAAAAGGGCAGAATCAATTGCCTGCATGCCGCACATGAGCTTTTAGAAAAGTACCGGTACATGATAACCAAATGTGCACGATCGGCCCGCCGCTAGGCGCCGCCAGAGCAAATTTCGATATGTTTTTCAAACATCCGTCTAAAATTTTGTTCGTCTAACCCAACCGGCCCCACTCCCACCCATAGTACTGAAACTTGGCTCGAATTTAGAACGACATAGCCACAAACCATCAAATATGACGTTTGTGGCCAAAATGGCACTAGAATACAGAGAGGCTAAGCCCGCCGCAGGCGACACCAACTGAATTTTAAGCAAAAAATTGACCGAATACGATGAAAATTTACGTTGGCATCGCTGCCGCGGGCATTTTATCTAGTGCTTATAAAATGATAATTACCATCACCACTTTTTCGGGCCATTACCATTACCATTACATTACCCACTGAGCGATTTTGGAAGCATTACCATTACCATTACCCACTGAGCCGATTTTCGACCATTACCATTACCACCATTACCATTACCCCGGTCACTGCTCAGCAGCAAGCAAGACGAAGGCCGATTAATACTACCAAGCTCTCAAGCAGGAAATCGAAAAGCCAATTGCCAAAACTACTGTGACCAAACTACTCATAGACTCGCAAGCAACGGCTGCTACCATTGCTGTGCAAGTGTTCCGAAAAGCACGGCGACAACCTAGAGTCTTACATAACCTGTACAGAACTTCTGAAATGGGCATGTATGCAGAGCTCTGTTCGCTTGCAAGTATGCGACTAACTTCCTTAGCTGCTTCTTGACGGTAGAGTCGCTATTATTGGCAGACATTTCGCAGTCACGTCGATGCATCGCAGTCAATCAAAAGTCGCTTCCATCGATGCTCCGGCTATTGTTTTATTGCCTGGAGGATGTGCCAACAAAAGTACATAAAACGCCGCGTTGTCCGCCGCTCGGTAGCCCATCACGTGATTTACAACCGTCGACAATCCGCTACAAGCGATTGACCGAGAAATCGGTTTCGCATAGAACCATTCGTTTAGGGGTTAGCTCAGTTTTTGACGTTCATGTGAGCGTACGATTCCTCCAGCCACCAGAAAGCGTTTACGGATAATGAGAAGCCGTCGCGGTCTAGCCGCTTTTACGAGACAACGGAGGGTTGTCCGCAACGCACTCATAATCACTTTACGAGCCGCCATAATTACCGTAGGACTCGCTCATAATACGCAAAATCAATTTGGGAAGAAGCTTCTCATTCCCAGGGGAGAATTGTATGTATTTGGTCGCGTCACAATTGCCGATCACGAATAAATTCGAAAAATTAACGCCGGCAGCCTGGGTGTAAATATGCGTGAGCAGATTTGATTAGCGTCAGATCATGAACGGCAGACATTCTTTTTTTCATCCTTTTTCTGCTTAACCTTCGTACGTCGGAATGGCCTACGGAAGTGAACCACACAGCGAAGCCTCTTACGACCGTCGTAAAGCAATAAAGTACTCGTTGCGTCAGCTGCAGGGCCCGAAACAATGGCAGCTTCCTGCTGGAAGTCGAAGCTTGCTAATGTGTGTATGATGTAGGTACGTAGGGATTCATCGTATCAAATTACGCCACGGCAAAAGTGCAAAGCGGTGCAACATGCGTTCCGAGTGGCAAATTCCATGCGGGAAAATGGCGTCCCCCTCTTACCACTTTCCGAATGCGTGTACCTAACCAGCTAAGGCTGCGTCACTTCCCCTGACAGCGTAAATGTGTGGGCCCAGCACTTTTTGCAAATCGCTGACGCCAAAGAGCGGTCGCGAAAAGCGTGTCAGCTAATTTTTCAAGCGTTAATTGCGTCTCAAATGGGTTAGCGTCACGGTGATTGAGCCGAGCAAACGTAAACTTGCCGCTTTTTTGGCCTTGCAGAGGTCGTCGTTGCGTACGACGCGGGCAGCAGTTAGTTAAACGAGAGCAGAGTTTGTGCATTTAAATACACTGAGCTGCGGGGGTTCTCGGATTCTGATGAATGAAGCAAGAGGAGCATGAGCGGAAACCGATCGATTCCTATAATGCAACTGGGCTCGAACCAAAGCCTGAAAAAGATGGGGGTACGAAAAGACGCCACACACGGTTACGTAATGAATTCAGTAGTCTGCTATTATCTCATTGCGAGCATTCCGTTCTACTCACTGTCGAGGCTCAATTGATTTGGGCTGCTTGTGGAGTTGCTGATAAGAAGCACTGAGCCGCATTGATCAGTTCAATGGGTAACTGAATCGCTGAATGAAGAGTAACGGCGAAAACAATGCTGCACCGGCGGATCCGGATCCGGAAAATCCCTCCACGTCCAAAGGGTTGGTCCAGCGAGCGGCCTCGGCGTTGTTCCAAATCTTCGATGAAGAAACCAGGGAGTACGCATCACTTACAACATATCACGGAATGGTACGGATCCGGTGAATCTTCGAAACTATTCTGAACGTTCCAGATAAGAATTTACAACTCCAACAATTGCCCGTCCGGCAAGGCTCTTGCCATCTACGCGACAAAGCCCACATTCCTGCACACCAAGCACGTCAGGGGAGCCGTGCCGAAGAACGTCCTGCCGGCTTTTACCATTTGCAAGATGGGCAACTTCGATCCGGAGAAGCTTAAAGGTATCTGCGGAAGCGAAACGCATCCACTCAGAAACATCGTCATAGCCTGGAACATGACTGCAAACCAGCTGAAATACATGCGTCAAGTGGTACACAACAACAACTTTGTTGCCAGTTTCCCTTTGTTTTACGCTGCCGAGTGGGCCGACTATGAGCGTCAGTATTTCGAAGCGTACGGCTCTGCGTTCTCTGTTTACCATTTCGTACAGCAAACGAGGTGGGTCACTTCCTGGTTTAGGAAGCAACTAGCAACTCCCTGCAGCGTTTAGCTACGACTGCACGGACACCATAAGGGAGTTCTGGCTGGGCGGTGAATCACGCGAAAACGTTTGCAAGCTTGCCAAGAAGATCGTCACAGACGTCGGCGTATGCTGGCACATCGCGACCGGCGACGTTCGTGGACCGAGGGAGGAACTAGACGGGCTGCTAGTGGACGTCGCTATGGACGATGAATATGGTTCCGCAGTTGTGTTCAATGCACGGAAGTAGACCCCGTTCTAGATGGCATTGCGGTGGAGGTTCATTCCGCTAACGCGCCACCAAACATTCTTTCCAAAGCTCTTCGAGTGCCTGCTGGCCAAAAGCTGTACACTTCCCTCTCCATTATAAAGGTTTGTCTCAACGCCCTCTAAGAGCCAACGTTCGGATAAGTGGATGACGCCCGAGTTTCCAAAACCTACTGAAGTTCTACTGAAAGTACCTAGCAACAATTCCTGGATAGAAAGAACTGGGGACACTGCTCCGACAACATTGACGAATCTGACGACGCCACGATGCACGTTCCGCTCGATATGGAAAGCTGCGTGCGACGCTGCAAACGCGCGCAGTTTCTCGAGCAATGCGGTTGCCTTCCCTACTCGCTGTACGACGATGTGAGCCCGGAGTGCACAGTGCAGCAATGGTACGACTGTGCGCATTCGAACCTCAGGTCACTGCGGAAGTGCCCTTGCACTGTGGAATGCGAACGGGTCCTCTACAAGCATTCGTTCACGTCGTACGCGCAGCTAGCAACGGAAAAAGGGTACGCATGTCGATTCTAGGGAGATCTCACGCTGTCCTCTTACGAAAGAGGAAGTATGAAGATGATATCATGGAGGCTTCTTCCGGAAAATGGATCGCGAAGGCCTCTTCCGGAAACATGTACCGGAAGATTCTTCCGGATGAAGGATGATTAACCCGAAGGAGCATCTTCCGGAAGAACAAAACTTATCTTCCGTGCTCCTCGGCTGTAAGATCTTCCGGAAGAAGGACGATAGATTTTGGATTTCCACTCGGCTTGTTCCATTTTCAGCAATGTGTCCTCCATCTCCATCTCCTGGAAGGATTCGACGAGTCTTGAGCAGACGCAGCAGAAGCGCATTCTAACCGTCGACCTGTTGAGTTGGATCGCTGGTTACATGGGCTTGTTTCTTGGCATGAGCTGCATCACGCTTCTCGAGATCTTCGTCTATCTGCTAAAGCTCGTCTGCGGGCTCAACGATAACAAGCGGTACAAGGCGTACGACGACCAGGACATGATGGATGTGTCCGACGCGTTAGGGAGCACGGACCGTGGCATTCATCCGACGCCAAGAAGGAGGAGAACAACGTAAGCTTGCAGCTCGATATCGGTAGAGCATTGGTAACCCTTGCAAAACTAAGCACAGTGCGATTAACTGCAATTTTAGAACATCGCTAAGCGACAAACTTCAACATATTCATCTTCATCACAACCATGAGGAGGCTAAAAGGTGAGGACGAGCTC
Source organism: Aphelenchus avenae (assembly GCA_020875895.1). NCBI lineage: Eukaryota > Metazoa > Nematoda > Chromadorea > Rhabditida > Aphelenchidae > Aphelenchus > Aphelenchus avenae. Next base: position 182,344 of record JNEY01000077.1, on the reverse strand, counting down.
TGCAACACTAAGTGGCTGTTCGTTGGAGGCTTTCAGGCCGTCAATTACCGCCCAACGAAGGCCATCACGCCCGGGTCGCTCGGGAAACAGACCATTAGAACGGAGTGAGACAGTGACTCGACCTCGTACACGCACCAACGCTAGTCTGTCTCAGTTCTAGTTTTTGTCTGCAATTGCAACAACATCCGACTTCAAACTGTTTTTAACTGATTGTCTTATTGAGCTGGTCAACTTGGTTACGCCCTAATGGAAGGCCTTACAAAGACATATTGTTTCTAGCGCTACGAGAGGCAGTGGGACAAGTGGAATTGTTGCAGCCACAAGTGCTTTATCAAAGACATCAAAGGGGGAACATCTGAAACGACACGTACATTACTGTGTGTTGGCATCTATGGGAATGAAGCTTGGGACTTACAAGGGGAAACGCGAAAACAGCATGAGATGGGACATGGGGGAAGGGGTAGCCCGTTAATGAAACCGTTGACGTCCAGAAGCGACCATGCTTCCTTCACTGCTGCGAAGCGGCACCGTGGTTGATCAGCGAGATGATGTGCACTCCCGGGATCTGAACAAAATGACTTTGTTAGTTGGAATCGAATCTCGACACTTACCGTCTGAACGCTTTCGATCCAAGCCTCGACTTCCGGCGTCAGCTCGGTGATGCCGACGCTCAGCGTCATGACATCACGCGCCTCGTCCTCCTCCTCGACCTCGGCCTGCGCGCGACGATCCTCGTCCACTTCGGTGGTGCTCGCGTGGCTCATCGGCGACTCGGCTTTGTCGCTGGCATCTTGCAGGATCTCGAAGCGCTCCTCCTCGTCGAATTCAGCGTCCACTGGGCCTTCAGACGGAGCTGCGATCTTGGCTTTCTTCGGCGGTTGGCGGCCGCGGTGGGACGACGCTTTCGAGGCGCGCTGCAGGCCGGATCCCGACGGACGCTCGTCCAGGCCTGCAATGTGTTTTCGTGGGCATGGGAAAGGTGCGGCAAAAGTGTACGCGGCAATTTCTGCTGTGAGCATGCATCGGATATATGTCAGCACCAGTCAAAAATACCTGATCGTCTTAGACCGAGGTATGTATGCACCAAACATGTATACCCTATACGTGTCTTTCGTGCCTAACTTCAGGAAGAATTCGTAGAAAAAGGGAGTGTGCTGCCTGAATACTTACCCGCATCGAAAGTGTCGTCCGAGTCGACGTCGTAGCGAGCAGCACGCTTGGCCCTACCGGATCTGCGAACGGACGCAGGCGTCATGCTCTGGCGAGCCGAGTCACGAAGGCGCCAGACGGGAACACGCTTCTGAGGCGACGCGCCCTGACGACTCTGCGGCGTGCTGGTGCGACTGCCGGGTGTGCTGCCGCGATTCCGCGGAGTGTTGCTGCGCAGGCTGCGAGTTGGTGACTGGCTGGTGGCCTTCGTGGTCTTGGCGGGTGGCTTGTCGTGCTCCTTCTAAACGACCGTTGTGTGTTTTCAGAATTAGCGCAATCAAGCTTACCTTCCACTCCTCGTAGACCGAGGTGTGGCGAATGTTCCGCTCCGGCTCCCACGAGTTGTCGTCGTATCCATGCCACTTGATGTAGAACTCGCGGCCGTGGCCCTTCCTGTCGCGGCGCACGCCCAGGATTTGCTCCACTTCGAACAGCTTGTTCACCTCCTTGCTCGCCAACTTGCCGCTCTCCTAAACAGTTGCTCACTGAAGGTTTGCAAGGCGGAGGGCGTGCTATTGTTACAACCTAGCGTCATTGTTGCCCAGCATACCTCGAGAGCCTCCATCGTGGCTTTGTCGTACGGCAGCAGTCGGTCTCGAGCGTCCACCAAAGAGAGCGTCTCATCATAGCGAGCGTTCCAGCCCTAAAACTTTGTATGCTGGTAGGGACATTACAGGGCTTTCTAAACCTCCTTTTTAAGACTTTTTCTAAGCTAAATATGTGAAAATCTACGCCTAATCTAAATCGAAAATAATAAACCTCGAAGTGAACCAGGAGCAAGAGCTGCCCGCCCGCTGTGTAGTACTTCTTGATCTTCGCCTCGTAGAACATGCCGTCCGTCCCGCAGAAGCACTTCTTGTTGACGGGGTACGTGAGCAGAAACTGTTTGTCCGCATCCGGCAGTAGCTCCAGAGCGGCCGTGCCAGGATTCGGCGTGTTGGAAACGGGTGCGGTGGCAGCGGAGGAAGCTGGCGCTTCATAGTTGTCGTCCTGGTTCGATTGCTCCTGTTCCTTCACGTCGGGCAGGGGATCCATGCTTGGTTCGAACATCGTGTAGCGTTAGATTGACTCTAAAGACGGCGTACTGAGGAAGTGAACGGTAGAAAAAGAATGCAACAAAATGGAAAATTCGCGAATTTCGAAACACTGGCATGGTTGTGCATCGGCAGAACACAGAAACGTGAAAAAGTGTAAGAGGATGGAGCACCACAAGGCATGCGCAGTGATAGCATCAATCAAGTGCTTACAACTCTAAGCATCGTAGCACAGGGCCGAATCAATCAGTAATTACTTGTCCGCTGCAGGGGATCTTGCATGTACTTAACAGAATGTTTCACAATGCTTATTACTCACCTTCATCCGCCGACACTACAAAAACCGCAAAGTATTTGCGACCATTTGCTTAGAAAACTCTAGAAAACGTCAAGCTAGCAATAGTTTGCCTCTTTCCAAATTAACGATTCTTGCTAAATTCCAACAAACAACAGATTCAGGCTTTCTTCAGTATCAAGAACTAGTGACAGTCAGCTACCAAAACGCGTCGGACGTGTCAGCGTTAAGGGGAGTTCGAAAAGAATCGGAACGGATGCGTCCGAGAGTCCACTCAAACACGCGCCCCCGGCACGCACGCGCGGAGTGAGGATTAATCGATAGAGCAGACGCTGTAGCGCAAACAAGAAGAGAGCACCCGAACTCAGTGGGTGATTAGGCGAGAGCCGCGTCGCTTTCGGCTGAGACATTTGAAGGGCATGAACGGTTAGCAGTGGGGACTGGGCGACAACCCAACAGTGCTGCTGGCGATACCTACCTTGCATGACCGGTGCGCACGCACAACTGCTGACACCTATGAGGGCATAATGAGCACAGCGGTTGTTTATTTTGCTGCATTCATGACGGGATTAGGTTGCGCCGAAGGTGCGTCGCTATCAACATTGCCCATTCGACAGGATCATCTTAAAGCCCATCCCTCCTCTTCACACGAGGGCGATTCTTGAGATAAGAGAACAACACCAAATACGCTTTGATAAACATTGTCTTTGCGTAGTGTTTGACCTGACCTTCGGGCGAGCTAGACTCTTGCTTTGAAAGACGTCTCCCTAGACTAGACCTTATCGTCTGCATTGCAAAGAGAATGCGTCGCGAAGCTAAGTAGAATGCTTGGAAGTTTGTTACGATGATTAGTAGCGGCCAAGGTAACAGTTCACATCATCGTGCACTACCAGTAATTTATGCCTGCACGTATTCAACACCGATATGTAAATATCAACTTGAAGTGAAATCGTCAACGGAAGCAGTGACTGCAGAAAGCGAGGGTAAGTGCACTGGAACCAGTGTTGAGGGAAGCATAATTACAGGGTTTCATGATGAGGTACGTCTTGAGGTCAAGGCAGGACCAGCCTCACTTGCGTGAGCTTCTCGGCCACCGTCGGGTCACGCTTCTGGATAAACTGAATAATCTCGTCCTCTGTGACGGCGTCTCGAAAGTTCTCCGCGACGAAGATCGCGTACTTCAGCTTGACTTCGTCATCGAACTCGTGCAGAGCGTCCTCCACTTGCTGCTGAAGTCCGACAAGTGGGACATCGTTGGAGAGGTGCTGCCGCTTCTTCTCAGCACCAGCGACGCTCTTTGCGTTGCTGCTGTTGGGGCGCTTGAAGGGACTCGTCTGCTGGAAATGTAACGTAACCTTCAGGAACAACGCATTGCAGAAACCTACCGGCTTAACGACGTCAGAGCCGGCGCTTGCCGAGCCATTGGATGTAGCCGCAAGCTCCTTATGGGTCGTCGTGGCTGGCGCAACACTGGCAGTTCCGTCCAGCACAGCGTTCCGGCGCGCCTGCTTGTGCAGTTCAAGACGGCGCCGTATGCGCCAACGCTCAAACTAAATGGAACCATGTTAAGCTTAGCACAGCTGTCCGCGCACCTCAACGCTAAGCCTGAGCGCTTGCTGATAGGCCTGCTTCTCGAGCTGAAATCGCAGCTTCTGATCTTCCAGGGTGCGTAGCGTCTTTAGCGCTAGGTCGTGCTCTTTGACGGTCTCCTGGTGCTTCTTGCGCTCAGCTTCGATGCCCATTTCCAGTACTTTCTGGATCATCTAAAGTGTCACTATAATAACACAAGACGCAAGCGCTAGGTTTTCTCTATGTGCTGGCACGAGAAACATACCTTCAAGTCCGCCGTGTACCTCACTAAATTCTTTGTTCGGACGCGCTCTTTCTTTTGCTTCTTCGAATGTTTGTGGCGCCGCTTCTCCTTCTTGTGTCCTTTCTTGCTGCGCTTTGCTGGCGGCTCGAGGCGGTCATCATCTGAAGCTACGAAATTGCTCGTGTCCACTTCAAAGTCAGCTATCCTATTCACCGTTAGTGACCCAAAAAGACGTATTTACACCGCCAATGAAACGCATTGCTTCAAACCTTACCTTCAATGCTGACTGATCGAGAAGTTTCTCGCGATGATCCGGAGAACTCGATCACGCCCTTTTTCTGCGCCGTCGAAGGCACGTAGACAGAGATGGCGCACGAGAGCGATTCCGAACTAGCATCATTGGACGGGTCAGCTACGGTGCTGGAAGACACTGGCTCGAGTTGTGCAGTCCTTAAAGCCGATAACGCTTCACTGCTCTCAGACGACGTGAAAGCATTCGGTTGCGAAGCCACAGATCTGTCGCGGTCCTGCGTGCCGTCGCTGCGAAAGCGCGAAAATGCGGCCCGGTTTGCCGAGTTCTGCACACTGTGTACTTCCGGCTCAAGCCCCTGCGAAGGTGGCGCTGCAGGCGTCTCGTCGAAGAAAGGCGGCCGGTAGGGCTTGAACTGGGAGGTACTGCTCACACGCGGCGATGACGAACGACGAGTGCGCCTCGAAGTACCGGAAGTGTCAGAGGGCAACGGGGAAGTGCTGCGCGCCGACGAACGCTTTTCCTGAACAATGTCACTTGCAGTACACAAATTGTTGGTTCAGCACTTACCTTGCACAGTGCCGGATGGTGAGACTGACTGCCGCAGAATTTACAGGGCGCACTGTAATTGCAGTCACGATAATGGTGACCCGGTGCCAGGCAGCGTTCGCAGAGTCGGCATCGACGAATCTCCTCGAGGCGTTCCTCGACGGTGACGAAGCAGTCGCAGTCCATGATGAAGTGGCTGCCAGCGCACAGCTTGCAAGTCATCCCTAAACGTCCAAACATGCTTCTTGAAAATGAATCATTCGAGGACGCTCTGAAGCCACCATTTGCGAAGCATACCTGTACGCGGGAACTGCTCGATGCAAAGCGCCTCGTGATGACCCCGCTTCTGGCAGTAATCGCAGCGATCCATAACGTCGCACAATCGTTCGTTGTGTTCCCCGAGGCAGCGAATACAGAGTCCCTTGTGTTCCGCCCTGATCCGTCGCTCGTATGCGCTCCGGTACTCTCGACAATTAGTCGGCTGATGGCGTCCTCCGTCGCAGAGCACGCAAGCCGAGAGTGCCGCGGGCCCAGATGGTCGGGTCATCCTCGACTACTCCTGGCCCATTTCGGGAGCCCTAAAACGATCTGATAAGTGCCAAACAAGTATACCACTACAGTGTCGTTAAATATCTCGCGCTGTAGGACCAACTTGGGACACAAAACTGGACTACACGAGTTAGCTTGCTTGTCGTATGCTAAGTTCACTAGTGATATTGGTCCTGTCGAAGCGCTTATCTAATCGGAATTTCGCTGCGGTACGACGATACGGATCACTAAATCGTTCGACCGTACCTGTTAAAGATTAGTACCGCATACCAGTTAAGGGTTGCCACCTTGCTGCACTGGGCTTTTTCCACGAGTCATGAAAGGGAAGTGCAAGCTAGAATTTGCTGCCGCGATTTAAAGGACTTCAAGGCAAAAACCATTCTGTGCTTATGACCTTACATTTTGGAAGCGCACTCATTCTAACTCTTGGGTTCTTGAGAAAAATGGGTCCAAAGAACGTTCCAATTTTTGTTCAGATCCGCAGAATTTATCAATGAACTTCCAAGGCAGCAAGTAGCACATTTCAACTGGAGGAAGAGGAAAGGCATAGCTTTTTACACCGTTTTATGCTTGCGTGTACTTCGTGCGAGGTGCGGCCCTATGCGGCCAGCCGGACCTTTTTCCATCGGTCGCTATCCTTTTCCAACGAAGAGAAAGCGACTGGTAAGAGTTGTGAGAGTGTCACGGGCAGAAGCGTGCAGAAAGTGTGTGCGGAGAATGAGAGCCCGTGGCATGCTGCCATATCGAAGCCAAAACCGCAGCGACTAACGCTTGCCACGTAAAATTGGAGGTGGGGAGAAATGGATGCGTCACAAGAACGAAAGACAATGGAAATAATTCCAAACAAGCAAATTCTTATCAGTCACCGTTGGCATGAGTTTAAGCAAGCTATGGCTCTATTATATCATGTTTATCAATGTGACGAAAATGCTTTATACTGGCAGTTACTTAAAGGCTCAGTTGTTTCAGTTATAAATCGCATCAACAAATGGCCTTCATCAACAACTTCATCAACCATAGAGCCAATATCAGCATGGAATGAGGATTTAGATGAGGCCCCCTTGCACCTGAGCCAGTTAGGCGGCCGCGAAATTCGTCCCACGACACTCGTTGGTCGAACGGCAGACTGTTGGCTTCCAGGCCGGTGCAGTTGACCGCGCATAGGTTCTCGAAGTTTAGCCGGCTGCACATGCACTTCGTGACAATCGTCTGCAACACAGTTTCACTAACGCGGTGGCATTGGGCAGAACGTTGCATACCTGGAAACAGTACTTCTGATGGATCTGGAAGATGTCCGTCAACGCTGATCTGACCATCTAAAGCAGTCCGATATTTCGAGCTACGGGCATCAGTACATACAAGGCACTCGTCGTCTCTCCGCGTTTCCGCATACTGCAGGAGTCGGCTTGACGCGTCAAGCTTAACCCTGAAAAAGAACGCGTGTAGTCAGCAGGCATTTAGCAATATACCCTCGAATTGTTTTCTGCTTCAGCGCAGCAAAAATTAGTTCGTCGGCACGTTTCCTTGCTAGTCATAAGTTGTGATAGAACCCCCAGCTTCTTGAGAAGCAATTCAAAGAATACGCAAACATGTGGTAGCACTAGGCATCACCTTTCCTACCCGACCCGTATTTACGTCGAGCTCATCCGTATCTTCAAGTGCGGCGTTTGTACGACTCTGTCCATATTGAGCGGACCAAGCTTATGCTAACCTGAGCAACTGATGTCGGTCCAAATCCGAGTTGGCTAAGTGGGACTTCTCGCGGATGTCCGTCTCGCAATGCGTCACCATTTCGGTGTATTCGCTGTTCGTGCAGTTCTCGTGAGGTTTCGTGTTGCACTGCGTCTGCAGGTAGCCGAACAGGGAGATAAACTGTATCTCACTGGGTGGACTCTGGCGACGGATGGTTGGCGACGTTTTCCCTCGACGCTGTAAAGGTCGGCTTTAACTGTTATAATGAAACGGTAAACATACCGGGGCGTTCCGATAGCGTTTTCCTGAGTGTCTCGCGCACGCTATTAACGTGCGACGATAAGCCGCCTTGGCAGTATGCCCTATAACGGAGGGCGAGCAAACGGTGTCGGTTTCCCGGAAGCAAGCATCTAGCACCTGAAATAGCCGTAATCATTTGGAATGTCAGCGTCTCTGGGGACTGTGCCGGGACTTTCGAACAGGCGGGTTGAATAGGTGGAACGCAATTCAAAGTGGAACGCACCTTGTAATGATGGCAGCGGAAGGACACTTCGGATTCATCGCAGATAGGCATGCTATGGAACAGTTTGAGGAAGCACATCTCGGCTTTGTGGAGCGTACACTCGCTAGTGCTAAAAGTTGCATATAGTCTCGAACGCAAACCGTACATGTATAAGAATTGTGCTTGTCCAGGACAGTCAAGCAAGCCAAGGCAAGGAAAAGCTGCCCAGTGTAATATCTTCCAAAGTCATTTCTTACTGCTATGGGACATGAGAATCCTTCATACCTAGCTCCTATCTAGCTAACTGGCCCAACCTGTTGGGACATATTACGCGTTTCGAGAGTCTCGAAAATTCACGCTTAGCTTGTGTACATGGCTTCAGTGGGGTTCAACGGCTCAAAGTGCCAGCCATCCCTGTGGCTTACCTCGGAGTTGCCGCCTCCACAGTCGCCATAACTGCTTGGACGGCAAGAACCGCAAGTAGACCGAGAATTCTTCTAAGCAGCGGACCGGTAATCGACGGTTCGTAAGGAAGTAGATGAGTGCGAAAAATCATCGGTCAGCAGCGGCGGGAATCGACGGCCTCCGGACATGTGTAGTCCCCCGGTGGAGTCACGCGAACGGCTTCTACCGGCGCACAGAAAAGTACGGCCACTCACGCCACTTAGCTAATTGCCACTCGTGGGACTCTCCGAGACGTCGATACCTGTAATATTGTGATGAGAAACTTTGCCGGATGAAAAAAACAATATCGATGAATCGATATGGATATGCGTAAACACGATGTAGGGGAACGACACAAGTGTAAAGACGCTTGGAATACGTTATACACGTGCTTCATAACTCGTCACAACCTTGGGGCAGCATGAGGATTCGCACCATTGCGGTTCTTGTCAATGCAATCAGCGCCTCAATCTGTTTTACATCAAAGTGGTTGACAAAAACGCAGAACTAAACCTCGAAACACGAATCGACAAATCGCTATAGCTGGTAGGCAACGCATGCCTTTGAAGTTGACAACGATAGGAGTTGCGCAAATAGCCCGATAAACCGCTTAAGTTCCAATGTTATCCGCTAATGCCCACGTATCAGACAAGAACAAATAAATCGCGTGCGCAGCAACTAATCGGGGTAGCGGGACGTAAGGTTTCTAAGAGGATTGGTCGTCGGGCGGTTGAGGGCTGTGAAAGCTCCGAATGTGCATAGAAAGGAAGACCTACAACCTGTAACCCCTATAACTTGGGAGTGGGCGGGACAACAGTCGATGCAAAATACTTCGCTCCATCGTCAAGTCCGCACTAAAACTGCCAGCGCATGCTCCAGATCCATACACAGGTTCCGCGTAAACTCCATCCTGAACTTTTAGCACTCGATATGGCGGGAAAGATTTGAAACGCGACCTTTTAGTGGGTCGTGGATTCGGTCGTCTAATTAGCGTCTTGTCTCCGTTGGCAGGGACAGCCGCCGTTGACGTCGCTTTCTCACAGCATGAAAACGACGCCTAGCACGTGGTAGCTGTTTGCATCGCGCCGTACGTCAATGAGTAAACCCTGGAGCCGCGATTTAGTTGCAAGAGGACCCCATGCAATACGCAGCGGTGTAGATATCCATGCCGAATGAGATCAAGGAAAACGGCGTTGAATCACTTGAATGCAACATTCTTACGAGAACAATGGGAAATTGGCGTCGAAAACGTTATAGAGCTAGGAACTGTTCTAAGAGCAGCAGAGTATGGAGCAGTCACATGACTGTTGTCGAACAAAATGAGTCGAGAAGAAGTTGCGCATTGTCCCCCGCGAATGTTCGTAACTAAATACGACATCGCGCGGAAGCAATCAAACATTCTCGAACAAAAGGCATGCAGCGTGCTAATCAAACATCGCCAGCTTATCGCGTCGGGCACGACCCACTTGGCCCAGGGACTAGTTTTGGCCGACAATAAATGACCGGGAAAGCCGTATGATTAACGAATGAGTGCTTCGGAAGTTCGCTTCAAGGAACATTCGCAGATTACCAGTGTACATAATTAGCTTCGTTACTACATGATCATCTGGACGGAGAAACAAATGCATAAAGTCTGCATGAGGTGCAAACCGATGGGCAAGTGCGCGTTAACAGCTTGCTAGCCCAAAATAAGCAGCTTTGCAGTTAAGCGCGGAATCTGCAGGAATATGTAACGCACCTATCTTTCTGGTGTTACTTTGGATCCGCTCGCTAGCCGTTACGCAACCACGCGGATTGCATGAACTCTCCAGGGCAATACTAAATGGGATGCTGGAAGTGATCTCGAAAGTCAACTGGGACATGCAAAGGGGTAAAGAAAGGGTGTATGCTCAGCAACGTGCAGCTAAGTTACGATTCGGTGCTGAAACTTAGTGCAACAGAAGGTTCAGCAAAACAAATGAGTCGACGCCCGACACAATGGAAAAGGCTTTCAGGAAAGGCTATTCGTAAGATCGATTAGTAGCATTGGTGCAAATTTGTAATCTGTGGGAACTTTCCTTTCGATATTGAAGCCTTCAAGGCACCCATAGAACCGTTACTCGTTGAGTGCCAACGCCAACATCCGTCATTTCGTGCCTTATGTGAGGCGAACGTCAAGCTAAGGTGCTCATCCAAGGATGTTGTTTTGCACGACGCAGGTGCAGCGTAAAAAATATTCGCGCACAGATTCGGTTAAACGGCTTACAGTCGACTTGCTGTGTGTTCATACGGAAAGCGTCAAACATGCTTCCTTTGGCACTAATATCTGCAAAATAAACTTGCTATGGAACATGCGGACAACATTCGTGCCGGGAAATATGCAAACGGAATTTCCGCAGATTTCTGCAACCCTTGGAGACGCTGCGATGAGAAACACGTAGGAAAGATGGAGAACTTGATTGTAGGCAAAAGTTGGCGAGCGTTATCCCGCTTACAATACCACAGAGGTACGCAGTTCCTCCAAACACTCCTTCAAAACAATCATCTTGAGGAAAGCTGAACCGGATGGAGTGGCGCGGCTACGCTCAATCCCAATGATGGCCGTCTTCCGTGGACGTAGGCGGCACGCTTTTCATGCGGACGCAGAAAGCACGTCGCGGGCGCACGGCTGAATGCCGCAATTATAATAATCACTAAGCAACAGGCGCGAGCTGGACTAACTACGGAGGGCGGTGGAAATACCGCCGAAAACTTCGATCGCATGGTTTCAGAGGACCTTGCAGAGATCTCAACACCGATTTTTTAGCTGGTGACGTCCGTGCCATACTAGAGTATTTGTCGACGCCGCACCAATTTTCTTGCCGTGCAAGCGTCCAGTGGGACAGCAGCTAGCCAGTGACCTCGTCAGTAGCGACTGGAGATGGCTCCTTGCCTTGCCTAGAGGACCTATTTGAATTGTATCTGGTTCAAGCATACCTACATGACCTCTCTCGGATACTCGCGTTTGAACGTGAGGGCCCAACGCTTATCGGGCTAAGTATGCTTGTACCTAACCTTAAAACATCCGCTTATGGACATGTCCTAAAAATGCTCAAGCTGCGTGTAAGCGTGCAGCTAAAACTGGCGCTTAAGAAAATTAACAGCCTTGCGTGAATGGCCCAAGACGCCGAGTTAATGAATGCGCCCAAGCGCGAGTACTTTCGGTCGCGAGGACCGGAACTCCGCCTCCCCGAGAATGGAGCGGCGCTTCCGCTAGGAAATGAATGCCTGCGGCACATCGGCGGGTCAAATCAAAGCCGACCGCTTGATGCTGTTTTTTTCTGATTGATACGTCTATTTGCTTATGTTAAGCGTACGGTGAGCTGTCTTGTGCACGCATATTTCTTGCGCCATGGCTGCTTACTATGCACAGGGCACCAATCGTATCCTGCACAGGCATGCCGGTCAATCTCCGGGCTTAGGTTTCCGACTATTTGTCGACGAAACCAATGCCTTGTACAAAAAAAACATCAGCAAAATACCCGCGCATCACAAGACGTTCCTCGTCATGCTCAGTCTGACGATCTCTGAAGACATGCTGGGACATTGTGAACGACAACAAAATCTCGACGTAGATGTGAGACGGATGCATGCGAGTCTATAAAAAAACTAGCAACACTTTGTGTTGTGTTCGCTTGGCCCTTTGGAGTTATTGTTGCCATATCGATGTGCTTGCCAATCACGTAGCAAAACAAAACGCTTTATGTTCAAAATGCAAGTAAGTTAGGTGGTCTTGACCCAAGTGGGGTAGCGATTTGCGGCCTCACGAAGCTCCTTGTGGTGGCGCTTCTCCGCTTCGCGAATCCAGCGACTGATGTGGAGTTTCTCGATGCGGCGAGCCTCCTTCACAGAGTCGGTGTCATCCGGATGGGCTCCACGCAGGTCAAGATGATGAGCACCTAAAACAAAGCGGGGCAATAAGCTTATGCAGTCCGCTTCGGACTGAGCGAACACTAAATACAAATTCGTTGCTTACCATCATCGATGATGACGCTGACCAGGGTGCCCTTCGTGGCTGGCTTCAGACTCCAGCCACCCCCGGACCATGGGTCAAGGAAGCCGTTGCTGCAATCGCATTACTCATTCTCGACATCACCTGCGGGAAAGTACCTGAAAACGATATTCGTCGCCGTCGGGTAGAACTGGCCAAAGTTGTCGATGACCCAGTCGGGGCGGAAAAGCTCCGGTTGGTATCCGATCTTATTGAACGTCGAACCACAGAACTCCAAGTATCCTTCGTTGGTGAACGGGCACGTTTTCGGGAATATGTCATTCGGAAGACCGGACGCGCACAGGGGCATGATCATTTCGGTGCAAGTCTAAAGGACTCGCATGAGTGCTGGAATGATTGACTGAGGGTCAACCTGCCAGGGCCATCCGAGCGGATTGCCAAGCGCCGAGAACGGGTCCGCGCAGGCGCCCTTGAAGCACAGCGTCTTCTTGTCTCCGGTAGTGTTGTAGAAGATGTTGAGCACTTGGTACATCGAAGCGGCCATGGCCTTATCATCGACAACCTTGGAGGTGAAGTACGTACAGACCTTCTAGAAAGCATTCCGGTCACCACGTGTACGTAACCTTTGGCTGATTACCTTCACAGGCCATGGCGGTAGCGGTGCAAGGAAGTTAGCTTCGTAGGGGTAGTCCACCATCGCGAAGGTCTCAAGTGCCTGCGTGATAGCACTGACGAGTGCCGGACCGTCTTCGGAGGTCTCGACTTGAGAATCGTTTTCGAATTTGAAGATGTCGTTGAGGTATTTTCGTCCGTCGCCTAAAGCAGCAATGGGAGCGGTCGCTACGTCCCAAGCGCTAGAATCTTAGCGTTACTTGTAGTAGCCAAGTTGTTGATGGCCGCGAATCCGCCGACAAGGGTCTTGAGGTTGCATCCGCTGAGCTTCAGAGTCCTCGTCACGATGCGGTCGAAGATGTCCTGCGGAATACCGGCCTTTTCGAACCATAGCACCGGGGCACTGGCCGCAATACCACTAAAAACAACATGGTATGCGAGAAAATATGTCGCTCAACAAGAGGTTACCCATCGACAATATGCGGGTACTTGATGCGAAACCAGGCGGTGAGCATGCCACCGTAGGAGCCTCCGAAGGCAATTACCGCAGACTTCTTAGCGCCTTTGATCCGCTAAAATACGCATGTTAGTTGCCCTCATCGGAACCCAGTCAGAAAGTACGCGTATCCTCGGACGTACCTCATCCTTCAAGTACTGAATAAGAACCGCGAAGTCGGCCAGCGCCTGTTCCGAGCTCAGATATCCGAGGTTCTGTACGCTCTTGTAGCTGTCGTCCCCGAACGGCTGGGTCTTTCCGTAGAAGCGGTGCTCAGCGAACACCACACCAGCTCCGTATTCCGGTGCAATGTCCCACATGAAACCCTAAACAGGCACGGCATATGAGCACGACGTAACCGATAACGTACCGTGTTCTCGGCGAAGCCCTCGATGCCGCCTTCGTTTCCCGTGTAGAAAAATATGGGGCCTCCTGGCTGGTAGAAAGTCGTGTTGATCAAGTACCTAAAGGGGTAAGTGTTCTGAGGACTGCTCAATTTTAAAAGAACATATTTGGCTTCTAATCCTACCGACCTCAATTTGAAAGTGCGCGAATCGGTGTACGAGAAGTGGTCCACGGGCATGTTCTCGAACCACTCTTCCGTCCAGTTGTACTTCGAGTTGGGCGATGCGGCGAAGCCGAACCGCGCCTGATGGAAGCTTACCGGGTCGCGAACGTGCCATCTCGCTTCCGAGAGCGCCAAGAAGGTGAGCGGTAGGAGCGCATGACGCAACAACATGGCTACTAGAAGGTTAGCATTAGCACACGCTATTCGAATGCATTAAACAAGCAGACAAATAAAAATGTGGAGCGCGAAAGCGGCCTGTTGACCTGCTAGGCGTAAGGAAGACAACATACGCTTTAGCCACGAGGTCAAAATCGGTGGAGCTAAAGGATGAAAGAGCCCCGCCTACAAAAACGCGATTAATCCGCTGCTCACGAAAACCGTTACAGATTCACGAAATGTTTAATTTTGCTAGTGATCTCTTTAGTAGACAGCGCTGACTGGAAGACGAATTAGTCTGCAGTCAATGACGCACTCCTTTTTCGACGCATTCTGCCTATGAATATGCGTTTTCTCCTGTGGAAAAGCCTTAGCAAAATACAACTGGAACTGAAAAGCGTACGACCTTTGCTTCCGAAAGAATTGCTTTCGAAAATCAGAAGGTCATTCTGGCTGAGCTCCGGTCGATGGACGGCTGGGAAATGTCCGCTTGTCTGCGACTGGCGGCCATGTGTTCCCGCTAGTCCGCTTCTTCCAATGATTCTTTTGATCTGTGACCTGTGGAAGCATCGTTTATTCCACTGCAGAATAAACCATCGGAATTCGAATTGTGAAGAACTGGACGCTACTCGAGCACGCAGCGTTATGTTTCGCGGACTAAGATTACTCAGCGCGGGCAACTCAAAATATATGCTACAGCGCAAAGCCTGCGTTCATGGCTATAGCTGAACAGGTTCTTTGCTTTCCCTTTTTGTGCTTTTGGAACGACCCTAGCTAGTGAAAGAGGCAACACCAACTTTTTCGTGTTCACGAGTTTGAAAGATGCACCGGTATTTTCTGGCAGCTCTTTATTAGAAAACAACATCCTACATACCAGAAAAGATAGCTGAAAGCGTTACCCATAGGAGGATTAGTGTTAGATTGATAGGTTAGAACGTCAGGGGCGTTTAGTGTTTCTTCTTGCTCTCGTCGGTGTACTCAGAGAAGTGGTTGGGAATCAGCTCACGATAGATGCGCAGATCCTTGTCCAAGAAGACGCAGAAAACGATCTTGTCCATATAAATTTCCAGAAGTTAGAGTGTGGGACACACGTTTGTTAGAAGTCATGGAAGCAACCTAAGCTGCATGAAAACGTACCTGCTTGTCGTTGCTACCTTCCTCCAACCAGCGCTTCACTGTCTTCAGCACTGTGTCCGCCGCGTCGTCGTTGGGATAGCCGTAGATCCCGGTGGATATGCATGGAAAAGCCTGCAAGGCGTCAGTTAGTTTGGCGAATAATGGCTGATACCACTTACGATACTTCGAAAGCCGTTCTGCACCGCGATGTCCAGAGACCTCCAGTAGCAACGACCCAGTTTCCTGCGCTCATCTTGCTGCACGTTGGTTCCCCGCACCGCTGGGCCGACAGCATGGATAATGCCTAGAATTCATGTACGTACAGAGGGTAGAAGGTCGGGATACAGTGATACGCATCCGCAAAACGTATCTTTTACTTGCTTTATGCCGAATGCCGGAGTTAGCTTCGCGTCACCGGTCTCGCAGCCACCCAGCTTAGCGCATGCTTCTGGTAGTCCCTTGCCAGCCGCTTGATGAATTGCACCGTCCACGCCGCCGCCTAAGACCGACTTGCAGGAGGTGCTTTTACCTGAATACCTACCTCCTCGCAGTCCCGAATTCGCCGCATTGACGATAGAGTCGACGGCGAGCTTCGTGATGTCGTGTTGGTGGAGCACGATCTTGCATCGAAAACCCTGCATTTCGCCTGAACCTCTCCATTGTAATGGTTCGTTCTGAGTAAGTTAACGCGTACCGTCTTTGTTGTTCTCCTTCGCTCCCATGCACATGTGAGATAGCAGTGCTTATTGCTTGAACAAAAGGGCTAAACCTTGCAATAACTGTGTTGCCACGTTTCCGTGAGGTATTTGGTAGTGGAACCGATAAATGAGTATGAGTGGTTTGACAGACCTGTTTACTCGACCAGTTCGTAAAAAGTCAATGTAATGCAAAGGCAAGTATGTACATTAAACCGAGGCCAAGTGGAGCAAGCACGAAACTGTCAGTTAATCCTCGGACCAAGCGTCGTCTTCTTCGAGGTAGTCGGGAAGGTATTTCGGCAGGAGCCTGCGATACACGCGAAGATCCTTGTCCTGGAACACGCAGAAGACGATGATCTTCATCTAAACGTACATGCGGCGTATGAGAAACATGACGTTGATGACAACCTGGGCATCGTTGTCGTCTTCCCGGAGCCACTGCCTAACTGTCCGAATAGCAATTTCTGCCGCTTCGTCGCTTGGGTAGCCGTACTTCCCGGTGGAGATGCAAGGGAATGCCTGAAGCAAATCGTTGAACATTAGAAATGTGCTCACATGGTTGTGGCCAGCTTACGACACTCCGAAGTCGGTTCCTCCTGGCGACGTCCAAGGCCCTCAGGTAGCACCTGGCTAGTTTCTGGCGGTCGTCGTCGCGAACTCGGCCGCTGATGGAAGGTCCCACAGCGTGAATTATCGCTAAAGATGCGTTGGTTCCGTTGCGGCTAAAATGAAGCACAAGGAGCCTAACAGTCGTACCTTTGGCCTGTTTGATGCGATGCGCACCGGTGGCTTTTGCGTCGCCAACCGGGCAACCGCCAAGCCTTGAACACTCTTCGCGAAGCCCGCTTCCGGCGGCTCGATGAATCGCACCGCATACGCCGCCGCCTTAACAAAACGGTTACTCGCTCACTGCAAGATCAGCAGGAGGGCTCTTAGGTACATGCTGCTATTAGTGAGAAAACTGCTTACCCCAGCTCAGCCCCCTGTTGGCAGCATTAACAATCGCATCCACCGTCAGCGTGGTTATGTCCTTCTGCACGAGGCCTATGGCGCAATGTGCCATTCGCACCTACAATGAATTTTGTGCGTTGTTAAATGGACAACTACACCCTGCAAGCCTGAGATACCTGGTAACGACCTCGTTAAGTGGACGTACACGTCAAGTTTGAACTATGTTTATGTCAGTACTGATAAATAATGACGAAGAGGATAAGTTGGGGAAGAATGCCAAAGTGAAAGGTACTCTCGAAGGTTGATGCGCAGTTGTCACTTGCCAGCCATCTTCTGCAGGATGTTTAGTGCCTCGTTGAACTTCCAGTTGAGTGACTAAAATGGTCTTTGCGTAAATCATTGTGGAGTAAAGCAAGGTTCAGGGAGGAGAGAACGTAAGATTACCTGCAACTGGTTCTTCGTGCAACTGAAGGAGACCTTTTCAAAGCCCGGTCGATCGGCGCTTATTGTGTTTAGTGTGAACTCCACCAGTGGTTCCTTTACTCGTTCTCCGGTGTCCGTCTAAAACAGTGGTCTAGTGCGTCCTTTCAGCAAGAATGTCCGTACCTCCATGACGCCACTAAGCGTCCAATCGATGCCAACGATCTTCGGGTGCTCCCAGCCGATACTTCGCAGCGCATCTCGTAGTGCGTCTCGATTTCGCTGAAAAACTTGGCAGGTGAACACGGTGAAAGGTCTGTAGTACATACCTCGTACGCATTCGTGAAAACCTGCGCCAGCGCATTTGATCCGTCCTGAAGCAGCTGCCTGACGTCTTCCGCTGACACATCGTTGCGTGCGAGTTGAACCGCTAGCGAGCAAACTGCGTTCTTGAAGTGTTGCGACCATTGGCCGTCTCGATCTAAACAGTTCCATGGAGCGCTTTACTGGTAAGCAACAAGAAGAGCGATATCATCTCTAAAGTAGAGATCGGCGCTGGGTGAACCAAACCCGTACCCGTGGTGATCCCACCCGTGCCGTACCCCGTACCCGTGGTGGGTAAAAAGTTGACAAGCCGTGTACACTAACACGGCATAAAACACGGCCCGTAGTACGGCTTGGCCCGTGTAATACGGCTTTTTTCGAGGCCGTGCCGTGTTGCCGTGCCGTATTATGCGGGTACGGGTTTGGCCCGTACCTTGGTACGGCCGCCGAACTCTACTCTAAAGCAAGTACCCAAGTGCTTCCTTAGCCTCTTACCTGGCGTGGGTTCTTTACCCAGTAGAAAGCGAAAGAGCCGTTCAGTGGCATCTTCGAGGTCTGCGCCCGGCGCTAGCTCGCCAGCTGGTTTCGCTTTGAGGCTGTTGAATAACGCCAGCTCTTTGCTTGCGCTGGACGTTGCCATGATCCTATAAGGAAACGTTTACTAACTAATATCCAGCTTAACTTTTGCGCGTGAGAATAATTCATGTTATATGAGTGCATGAAGGCTTGTTGTCGACTCATTCGCAAAGTACTTGCTCGCACTACTTCGAATAAGGTAACTTAGATATTGTGTGTGTTATGTTGCACTTTATCAAAACCTGAACAGACAACAAACAATCTAACAATGCACAACCAAAAACCTGAAGGCACCGGCACGACGAGAGAAAAGTTTGGTCTAGGAGGAGGCAATTCCTAGGCGTGAGACTACGAGCACTCAGAGATTAAGAGCATTCTATGCCGACGCGTCGCCAGAAGCTTTCGATGACCCGCTTTCTTGTTATGGAGGAGGTGGCGTTTGTTGTTGCGCGGGCGGTTCGGTGTCCATCTTCCGGAACTCTTCGTCGATCCGCTCCTTAGCTCGGTACACCTGAAGAATGGGAATGCACTGCGTACCGTGGTTATCTTTCCTACCTTGGACTGGAGGTAGAGCGATCCGCCTTTGGACTTGTCGTTAACTTCGAACAGATGCTTATAGCGTTCTTCCACCTCCGTCGGATCTAGCGGCGGCTTGACGTTAAGGATCTGCATCGATTCCTGAAAACTACGACTGCAACGGTAAAGTCTTCAGGCAGAACAGCTGCATGACACATATAAAGGCAAGCGGACGCCGCTACGAAAGCTTTAGCAGCTTCCAACCTTGTCAAAGCTACTAGAAAGGCAGAAGTCATCCTGCTGAACACATACCTGCAACGTAATGCCCAGCTTCGCATTCGTTCTCGTCTGATCCCGAGCGTCATCTTGCGTCCGCCCTTGCTGCTGTGACGCACCAGCTGCTGCTTGTTGTGTTCCTCGTTTAGCCGCTAAACCACCGAGAATATAGCAGTTTTCTCGCGCCTAACATACCATTTAGTTCCTCCTTGATAGCGCGGCCGAATGCTTTCCCGACCGCTTCTCCGCCGGCGATTATCACCTTGACCACGTTCCTCCAGACCATCTGAATTTGCTGAATGTTATATAGCCATCATGCTACTCTTGTTCAAAGAGATTACGCGGGAAGCGCGCCTGGATTGCCAATTACATCATGCGCGAAAAAAAGAGCGAACGCGACGCTAAATACGCCGCAGTGTGTCCCGAAAAGACTTAAAAAGTGACTGTTTGGCATGGCTGCCCTCGTAGACAGTTAGTGCTTGGACTCAGAAGGGACCGATAATATTTGCAAACTTATGTTTCAAGGAAAGGTACAAGCCCAAGCGGTAAGTCCTTAAGGCGATCCCTCGTGGGACATGGGACATTTCCTATTACATTCACTTAACGGCTTGAAAAACGTAATGAGGCATGTTCCCAACTAAAAGCACGCAAGTTATGAACTAAGGTACTAAGGTACCCTTTGTGGGATGCGACGACGAAACAGCCTTAACTGTTTCGTCGTCGCCTTAACTGGGAAATTGAGAGCAAAAAGAAATTCGACAAAGACCGAAGACGCGAACACAGCATCGGATTTTTGCAGTGACCACACGCATCATTGTGGTAGACTACTGCGTAAGCATTTAGTTGCAGATACCTAGGAGCCCACAGCAACACCTATCATAACCCCTAGTGTACAGTTATTCGTGATGTACTTCGATATTAATTCACTCCTTGAGTTCAGTTCGGTAGGCAGTCCTTGGTATCGCGACTACCTACAGCGTTTTTTCAGCAAAGTTTCTTTTCACCAGCGTGGTTTCGCGAATTGCCGTTCCAGGCATTTCCGAGTCTAGGATCCGCAAAACTTTATCAATCAACGCAAAACTAGTCTTTTATTAGTGTCGTCTCTCAATCATGCAGGTATGCGGTGGACAAGGGACGGTTGCTGCGATGCTTCTCCTTAGCGACGGAAGAGTGGTGCCCGAAGAGAGCTAAATGCCGGTCCTTGCTAACAGATACAAGAAAAGACAGACTGCGAAGGTAGTCAGCTCAAAGCGTACCTTATACTGGTTGAAGATATTGGCCACGAAGAGGAAGAGCTCCATCCTTGCGAGGCCTTCGCCGAGGCACTGCCGCTTTCCCACCGAGAATGGGATCAATTGCTCCACTTGCTTCAGGCGACCACTCGCGTCGAGGAAGCGCTCCGGCTTGAATACTTTCGGGTCAGGGAAGATCTAAAAATGCAAAATTACGCCATGAAAAACTTTGGCACGAGAAAGCACTGAACCGGTGGCAAGCATAGCACGGTGGTAGGAGACGAACCTCGTCATCGTAGAGAACGGCAGATATCTGCGGCACGATGACAGTTCCCTTCGGCATACGATATCCGTCGACGACGACCTCCCGCGTCGTCTTGTGCGGCAAATTCTGCGGTACCAAGTTGCAGAGGCGTTGGATTTCCTAAAACAGGCGTCAATCCTCAAATATGCTTGCAAGGTAGCATACGTTGATGACAGCGCTGGTGTATGGTAGCTGAGCTCGGTCTGCCAGGACCACTAAGCGGTCCGACCCGATTACTTTGTCGAGTTCGTCGTGCAGCCGTCGCTGTGCGTCGGGAGAGTGGATGAGATAGGCTACGCCCCAAGCCAATGTCGTGCTTGAAGTTTCCTTAAGGCAAGAGCATTATTCAGCTATAACCTAGTTGTTTACCTGGCCGGCGATGAAGAGATCGTGACATACTGCTTTCATTTGATCCAGGCTAAAGACCACTGCTTGTTAGGGAAGGCGATTCCTGATGCACAGTAGGGTATGCACATGTCATGGTACAGACAAAGTGCCCAAGGTGAGACCATAATAACCCTTACGTGAAACTATGGGAACCGTCCTCCGCGTCTCGCTTGCGCTTCTCCCTTAAGTACGCTTCGGTGTAGTCCGTCGGTGGTGCGTCCGTGTCGAAGTCGGTGAGCTTCGCATGCTCGTCAATCTGCCGCTGATAGTAATTGTCCAACCGCTTGCGGCCTGCTTTTACATGCTCGCAGAATGTTTTGAACACGGGAAGTCTCGAGTAGAGCTTCGGGTTATTGCTAATCACGCGCCACTTCCAGTCGCCGAACATGGCAAAGTCCTCGGAGATCAGCCGTTTCAGCTCGAAGAATTCCGCCTCGTGTTCCTACAACCAAATTAGGCATTGAGGTAGGAAGAAGCTAGAGTGTACCTCGTCGAAACGATATCCGAAAAGCAGCGTGTTAATGACTGAGCCCACGGAGATGTCTATCGCGGAGGCAATATCGTGCTCCTTCAGCCCGCCCGCCATCTCCTTGTTGACTTTGGCAATGAGGGACGCTACCTCGTCGAGAACCTGAACGAGTTCTTTGCGTAACATGGCAATCATATCAAGGCTGCTTACCCGCTGTTGCATGAGGTCTTTCCCGAGCCCCAGTTCCCGTAGTAGGTGAAGCGTGAAACGACGGTGCTCGAGCCATAGTTCTCCCTCTGTGTCCACAACGCCACCGTTGGAGAACGGATTGAAGTCGGTCTTCCTGCCGGCGTAAGCATCGCCGTCCTTTTGGAATGTTTCGATGATCGTCTTGTAGCTTGTGACTGCGACCACGGGCAGCTCACCAAACCAGTATGTGTACCTGCAACAGAAATCTTCATTCGATGTTCTAACCTTCAAAAGCGCTATTTCTAGCTGAAGACTTAAACGTGCGCCCACATGCTTAAAGCATGCACTCTTGGATTGTATGTCATTCTTGGTCAGTCTTTCCGCATTGTCAGTCAGCATCGTTACAAATCTGGCCTTCCAGAAAACTCACACGTCTCCGTATTGCTTTCGCCAGTCGATGAACGCATCTTCTCCCGGCTGCTTCCTCGCTATCTCCAAGAGGTTACCGAAAATGGGTAAGGGTGCCGGGCCTGGTGGAAGGTTGCGACGTTTGTAGTAGTAGTTGTAGAACAGGACGGCTGAGATAGCGAAGGCGAAAAACTGCAGCAGATAAAGAAACGGAACCATGTTCGAGGGAAGCACTCGCTTGCGCACTATTGTGCCCGCATGCGAATCAATTCTTCGCTTTTACGCGTCTTATCGTCGGTTAACGCCTCATTGCAGCGTGAACTTTGGTTCGAACATGTGGCGGTAAATTTGACAAGACGGGAGGAACAAAAGCCGGAGCATATTGCGAAACTGCCTAAGCAATGACGCGATGGCGGTAGCATAAATTCCACTAACCATGTAACCCGACGGTAAAAGAAAAACTTTTGCGAGACAAACCATGAAAGGGTCACTAAAGTTATGCCTGCAAACGATGAGGAACGCTTCTGGGCCATTTCTTCAGATATGTTTTTACTGCTTTGTAGTTCTTTGTTGCCGTCTGCACCGTAGATTCGGAAATAATATGCAAAGACCCGGAAGTCGAAAGCATGTCTGGTTTCACAATTTCCAGCCTATGTTCGTTTAAGTGTGGTTCTGGCACGTCACCTCGTCATTCTGCATGTTTGCCTAACTTTTCAAGAGATTGACTGCGAACATCTCAGTTTGTTCGTGCTTGCAACTGCGAAAAGCCTTAGCAATCCGGCTGTTAGCGAGCATAACGCGCACGTCCGGCATTTCCTAATACTGCGCGCGCTTTCGGGATGACCAATGCGCCTGCGAAATGTTGACTGACCACGCAGAAAGGAATCGGTGTGTTGCATGGGGCCCACATTTTCATACGTTAGTCACTTTCGAGTTGTTGTTCACCATTCTCAGGGCTCATTCACGACAGCCAGTAAGTGGGCCAGTAACAACAAATTGAGTTTAACTGCCTTAGCTGACACTATTTCGAACCCACCTCGTTCAGACCCTCAAACCACCATGAACAACTGACTCAGCTAGACAGAATACCGCCGCGTATCGCGTGAATTTCAAGATCATGTAACCTTCCAATTCCATTTGTGTTTCCAGAATCGATGGAATCATTCGTGGCTCGCTTCAACCGTTTCAAGGAGCAAGCTGCCGAGGAACTGACACCTGGAGCCAGCCTGGAGGATGCATGCGACAAGCTCTTCCGCTTCTTGATCGAAAGGAACTTGAATCAGGGTTTGCTTTACGCTTCTTCCTTACTGGATTGATGCGCGAGAGCTTAGATGGCACGGGACGCTGGTCGCAGCAGTTCATCAACACCGTGTGCTCTCTCGCGGTGGAATGTTCTCGCAGAAATTCGAGCGTCGTGGACGTGAAGTGCTTGCTGAAGGACGATACCGGCCGTCTTGCCAAGGCCTTCACGCAGGCTTACGAGGTACGTCAACAGTCTACTCGTTTAAACCAATGCTAACCTAATCTTGCTCGTATGCTTTACGCTTAGTTTAGAAACACTACAAAGCTCTTCATGGAATGCTGCGCAGCATCGACTGGATTTACCCGACGATTCACGACTTCGACTGGACGCTTGGCGAGGAGGCGGAGGTCAGCCTACTTGGAAATTTGCAGTCAACGTCCCTAAGTTTCAGAAGAACAACGGAAACGGAGTGCAAGATCCAGCCAATGACTCTGCTCAGAGCGCTATCAGCACAACGGTAGCGGAGCCGGAGGAGAGTGCCGCCTCGTCGAAGGAGAAGCCGGGTCTCGATTGCAAGATCGTGCTCATGCAGCACGACATCACAAAGCTCCACGTGGACGCGATCGTCAACGCAGCTAACTCGAGCCTCATGGGCGGTAGGTGACCGGCCAGGGTACAACCTTTGAACTGAACGCCTAGGCGGCGGCGTTGACGGCGCCATTCACCAGGCTGCTGGCCGAGGACTGAAGGAAGAATGCCGAAAGCTGAATGGGTGCCACACGGGCAATGCGAAAGTGACCGGCGCCCACGGCATCAAGCAAGTCAAAGGTATATTTTGGCGGTATTGTGACTTGACAACCTAAACACACAGTCTCCTGCTACCTATTAAACGCCAATAGATTCGACAGACACTAAGTCTTTTAGGCATAATCCACGCTGTCGGTCCGATGGTCCATGGCAAGGTGACGCATGAGAACCGTATGCACCTGGGTATGTGCTACATGGTGTCGCTGGGTCTAGCAACGAGTCACGGATTCCGCAGCATTGTACGTCTGATACCGTGGGAAGGGAACCTTATTGACCGTTGTTCCAGGCGTTCCCGTGTATCTCCACCGGTATCTATGGCTACCCGAATCTCGAGGCTGCGCGCACGGTTCTGGCGAGTGTGAAGTACTGGCTTGAGGACGAGGACCATCAGGTATGTATCCTAGGCCGGAAATTGCATCTGCGTAACTCGGTTGTTTTAAGCTTGACAAGATCGTCTTCTGTGTGTTCCTGGACAAGGATCTTCACATCTATCGCCAGCTTCTGCCGAGCTACTTCCCCGACTTCGTGGACGCGCCCCTGCTGCATGCGAAAGTGAACTCGCTGAAGCGGCTCTGCGACTTCATCGTTGACCGCAAGCAAAAAGCCGATCTGCTTGTCCCGCACTTGGAAGCGGCCGGCGAAGCAGACCACGAGGTAGTGACGAAGGCCAAGGAAACCCTTGAGAATCTCCGGCAGATCATCACGAACACGACTGAGCGGCTTGAGAAGGCCATGCAGGACACCGCGGAGTACGTCGACGCCCACCTGGCCGCTCTCGAGGGAACGGAGGAACTCGACAAAGCGAAGGTGCAGCTGAAGGCGGCTCATGATCTCGTCCGTCCTGTGGAAGACGAGGCTATGGAACTCTAGAGCAGACTGGCTACTTCTCGCGCAAGCTACGGGTTTCCTGAGCTTTCGGTTGTTCTGTCACTTGACGTTGGTGCTTTGGAGTGCAATTCGGACAAGTAAAGACGATTTCTGACGCTGTCTAAGCAAATCATTAGTGTCGCGCCTTAGAAGAGACAATGTGATATCAAAAATGGTAGGAGCAGGAGCAACTAAAACGCCTTGATTGCGGTCTTAGGAATAGGGCGGATTGTTTTCCACTGTTCAAGTTTTGTTTTGCCAAACCCGATGGTCCGTTAATTACGTTTGAAGCGCAACTCCACCTGCTGCTATCTTTGAAAACGGTTATCATCTATCGTCCAAGTTAGGGCTATGCATTGTGCTTGTTTGTGGCAAGGGTTCACGAGACTTTTGACCAGACTTAGGGCATGTGTCTATGGCGGCGGGCGCAGGCAACCTAACTTCCCAACGTCGCAACAATAACCTTAGTGAAGAAATTTTCTGGGGGGTTAACTTTTATTTTCTGAAAGTACCACAAAACAGTAGAATAATACGAGCTGTAAGAGCGTAAACAAGTGAGCGCTGTTGATTTTAAAAGTAGGACGTATCGGGGTTTTGGAGTTAAGTACATGGAGCATGAATTCTATGGATCTAAGAAAGAAACAAGAGTGACATCTGCAAGGCTGGAGAATGCTATGACATGCTTGCGCACAGAATTTTAGGGAACGACCACATCGACGTAGTCTCGAAGTACTTCCTGTGCCTGCTCATTGAGCCAGCCGTCCACGGAGGGATCGAAATGCGGCATGACTGTTCCGTGCTCCTCGCAGAGTTCGATGACACTAAATCGCAAAGTTAGCGTTGGACGCAAGAACAACGCTCTCCGTTTAGTGGGCCTACCTGCGCCACGGACACTTTCTGCCGCTAAGCGTTGCCCTGTCGCCGATCACAATGAGCAGATCCATGGCACGCATCACAGCCGTGGTGTAAGCTGAAATTTATCGGTAAACATCGGTAAGGGTGGATCACTCTTACCTCTCTGGACTTCAAAACTCCGAGGCCGTCCGTTCGCGTAGTCGAGACGATAACGATTCGCTTCTGCGTCCCCTGATAGCGCTGGATCGTGTCCACTGCCACTCTGCTGAACGTGCTCTGCACCATCCGTTGGAGCATGGTCACCTAAAGACGGGTTACTCGAAGACTAGGTGGCGATTTTGTCGGTCACTCACCTGATTCTTGTAGGGAACAATGACGCCGATGTCATCCTCCTCGAAGAGGTAATTGCCGTCTGGTCCTTCGACAGCAAGAAGAAGGCACACCATCTTGTACACGGCAACGGCCTCGGCTTTGTTCGACTGCGAAGCATTCAAGCCGCGTTGCTGTTGAGCTGGTTTTAGGCGAGCCGACGAATTGACGTAGGTCTGTGCATCGAAGAAGACGACATTGGACGCCTAATCGGAGAAAATTAGCCACACTATGATTTCTACTACACTGCCTCCTCTTGTATTCGAGTGGCTTGGCCTCGTGCCAGATCTCCAAAAAAACAAAAGTTACCTCTGGAAGAACTTTGCAGTCCTTAAGATAATGCAGCCATTCGGTGGTTCTTGAGCGGGCGTGTCTCTCGAGGTTGCCGTAGAACGGTCTCGCAAGCTTGAGAATCGTGTGCGCATTCCTGTAGTTCACTGTTAGCGTCGCTGTCAGGCGTCTAAAGTCGTGTTTCATGCACGGCCCTTGTAACACTTGACCTACGGATCTGGATTGCCGCTTGCGTATCCGTGGAAACTTGTGAGGCGCTTGAACGTCGACACTTCGTAGGCAGACTTCTGCAGCACCGACGGTCTTACGACGGGACCGCTCAAGTTCGGGTCGCCGACAAGAAGAAGCTTTGCACGGGGTCCCTTCAGCCCGGTAACCACCATGGCCAGTTCTGGTTCCGTCACCTTTCCAGCGTCTTCGACGACGACGTACCTGCAAACCGGGCTTACTATCGGCACAACCAACAAGTCCGCCAAAGTTACGTACGAGAAATGGTCCTTCGGTACACCCGCTTTGATGAGATGCGCCGCGATCGACGTCGTGCAGATGACCAGGTTGTAGTGCATCCAAGATGCCCAACGGAGGCATGACGAACACTGGTTGTCTTCCTTGCTGCTCACGCTGAGGTGTGATTCCGACACCTTCGTCCGGAACCTCTTGCCTGCGTCCTCCATTGTAACGGACGACTTTGTACCTGCAAGCAGCCTGCTACATTCTTTGACAATAACAATGTGGACATACCGAACGTAAACGATGCCATCCAACGCTCTATCCCTCTTCTCCACCGGTTTTCCGCGCGCCTGCAGATAGATCACTTGCTCCGGCCGAATACCTGCCTCGAGGCACCGCTTGGCCAGGTCCTCCACTGGAACTGACGACTGTGCGCACAGGAGGACCTTGTTTCCGGCAGTCAGCGTCGCCTTGAGGACTTCGAGAACAGCCTCACTTTTTCCGGTACCTGAAACACTGGATGTCAAGCCGATTGGGATCAGGTAAACCGCAACTATCGGAAAGATGAAATAGGCACTTACCAGGCGGACCGCGCAGAATAAATGGGTACTCGGGATACGCGTCGTAGAGCATGGAGAATACGGCGCGCTTCTGGTCGGTATTCAGGACGACGTTATGCTGTGTGCGTGACAAACTATTCTCTCTGCGGCCAATAAACTCGTGCAGTGACTGAAATGTGCATCCGTCAAGTGCGCTTGTGTCATCCCTACCTCTTTAGCAATGAAGTTCGGATGGAGAAGGGAGCATTCGCCCTCAGTCAGGCGGTTGGCACCGTTCAGTATGCCGTCCGGTAGCAGTGTCGAGCTCATCGAGAACACGTCGACCCACTGTTCATTGGCAGAAAGTGGGCCACTGCTGAAGGACACGTACATGAAGTCGTAGCGGGGATGAACCTGCTCAACGGACGCCTGGAACATTGCCATGCATTCGGATGTATTACGTCCAACTCGGACCACTTTGGCTGCTGAGTTCGATGGATCATGTCCGGGGTCGCAAATCTGAATCGCCGCCATCGAGTCGAGTCGCTCGTTGTACTTGAAGTTGCGCGGAAACGTGATACGATATCGAAATCGGGCATTCTCAGTCGGTGGCGCACGTTCAATCCGGGCGTTGTACATCAGTAGCGTGGTCTTCTCGATCTTAACACAGACAGCATGCTCTAGAGTATCGACCAAAAGCATACCGATGACTGTGCGAGTAACATCCATCCGTAGTGGCGAATCCACTCCCGCCATTGCTCCAACGTCTCAGGCGTCGATTTCACTACGCCGCGTATCGAGGACCTTCCATACTCTGCCTAAACGGACCATAATTAAAGAAAAAACTGAGGACCTTACTTCCAGCATCTGCAGCGCGCCCTCATCAATCTCGCCGTTTCTCGTGTTCCTAGCAATCGCAGCGAGGTTGTCAAACTCCTCCGGAAGAGCAATACGATGCCTAAAATATTCCTGTTACCATCGGAGTTCAAGTAACTTCGTTACTTTGACTTTTCGGGAGACTGTCGCGACGCAGCACCGTTCTGGCGTAGAATGCTCGAGAGGACGCTGCCAGGACGGCTGCTCTTAATCGGTAGAAAGAGGATCAGGAACGCTGCCGACAACCGCATACCTGTATGCTAGCTGCGCTAGCTGTCGTTGAAGCGAAGCTTGCCACGCTACTGCGCCCAGAACGGCTTGCCACGGATCTCAGTGCACTACCGGTCCCGCTATTCGAGGTCAGTGATGGTGCCATGGACGTGCGGAAGGAGCCAGAAGGTTTGAAGAAGTAACTTGGTCCGCTGTTGGTTGCAAGGCCGGCAGCCCATTCGTTTCCTTGCGGGCGCTGTGGCGGCGTTGCGTGCGTTGCGACGACACTCATGGGTGGACCTAGAAGCGTGCAAGTGTAACTGCCGAAATAGAAGTGTAGGATCAAGACAAACATTATCCACCTACGCGTAGGACGGTTCAGGTGAACGTGAGAAGAGGCACTGGCTGGAGGCGCCAGCGATGCAGTGGATGCAATGCGAGAACGTTCCGGTGCTGACGAGGTCTAAATTCTGGCTGGTTCTAAGCATGCACTTCCCAGAGAGCTCACCTGGCTGAAGCTTCTTTCCTCTCCGAATAGCTGCCTAAAGATTTTGACGTTCTATGCCCGTATTTGGCTTCGTCGTTACCTGTACACTCGCTCCTCCTCCAGACGGCGGTAATGCTTCCACTGCTGTAGCGTAAGTGCGTCGATGGGCTTAGCGGCGTAGTGAACCGCAACGAGGTTTCTGAAATGAATGCGAACACGGTCACGCATGAAGTTCTTGAAAAGCTCGTGAAGACTGATTGGTCGTCGGGCGTCGTTGATACTACGTCGCTTGAGTTCCGCCTCCCAATCGACGCCGCTCTGCCTTAAAAAAAAGACGACACTGCTAAGCACGACTTTAGAAGGCTACCTCAAGTGCTCTTTGATTTCCTGGACGGAATTAAAGCCTTCCGACTTCTTCAGCATTGCGTAATGGATGTCTTCGAGCACGCCGTCTTGCTGGAGGCCCGTCGGTTGCCTGCTGTCACGGATATTGCTAAATACAGAGGCATGGAACTATTTTCAACTTCAGTAACCTACCCCTCTAGGACGGTATCTTCAGCTTCTCTCTGCTTGCGCCAGAGTTCGAATCGCTCTTTGTCCGGTATCCCGCAATACTGCGATGGGATGCGTTTGTTGCTTCCTAGTGCGGGCGACGAATACTTCACCGATAATTTGTCGCTGCCCAGCATCTCCTGCAGACGATGTTCCAGTCCGATGAATCCATGCAGTTGCAGGGTCGCTCGGATGGTTGCTGTGCTCAACTTGCAGTGGATGCTAAATCAGAGGAACTGATTATGCTCGAATGCATGCAAAGAAACAAGCGGTTGTCTTACCGCAAGTCGTCTGCTAGTTCTTGAATGTCGTAGTAGCCGCCTGTTCGAGATAGCAGAAGCTCGTAAGCCGCACCCCGGATTTCTTCCGCGGTAGCCATGCTAAACATTTCGAAGTGATGAGCGCTATTAAGGCATTGGAAAAACAAGAGGCCAAGAAACAGCTCCATATGGCAGGTATCCAAGGGAAACACCCTTAGTTATCTCGCATACAGCCTGCTAAAAGCACTTTATTCGATAAATTAGTAAACGTGGGGCATTTCTAGGATGCTCGGACAAAAGACAGCAAAAACGAGCAGTTGTCCGGTACAAAATGAGCCATAGTAAAGTCGGGCGTGACCAAGAAATGCAGTAGAGCGAAGACATCATGCGGGTTCATTATCTGATCATTTCGAGTGCAAATTGCTGAATTATGTCTAGCACAGGTGCGCCAAAGCCGCAGATCCCCAGCACTCCAGCGTCGTTGCCGCATGCGAGGTCAAGCTGCGTC
Source organism: Aphelenchus avenae (assembly GCA_020875895.1). Classification (NCBI taxonomy): domain Eukaryota; kingdom Metazoa; phylum Nematoda; class Chromadorea; order Rhabditida; family Aphelenchidae; genus Aphelenchus; species Aphelenchus avenae. The sequence continues at coordinate 152,025 of JNEY01000077.1, read as the reverse complement.
GATTTTAGGCCGACGACAACCAAGCGAGCATGCGGAACATCATGCTCCAGGCGATATCGTTGCAGAGCGCTGAAGTCCCGGTCCTGCAAGTGTCATTTCTCGTCAATGCGCTTCGATGTAAAACGCTGATAACCTTTTGCCAACCGACGTCGTAATCGGTGAGGATGACGAAGACATCGAAGTCCTCCTGCTGGGCCAAGGCCCACAGCATCGGACGATCGCAGTGCGTCGAACCCAGCGGAAGGTCTTGTGTGTGCGCGACCATCTCCGGAATCTGCTCGCTTCCATCGATAAGCAACGGCGCCATCTGTTCTTGGAATGTGAGTAACTTCACCTAAAGTAGAATACTAGGATATCCATGATTGAAAAGAACTAGGATTACGTGCGACTCGGTGGCGTGCATCACTTTGATGAGGGCGAGCGCAGCTTCGCGACAGGTCACCACTCCGTAGGTCCCGTGTGCAGTTCGGTCCATTGTGCCTAAAGCGCATAGAGTAGTGTCTCCGGACGACTGGGCGAATGTAGCGTTCCTGTGCCCGTGATTGCTTACTCGATACGTCCATCGCAATGCAGAATCGCTTGTCTGTCGGCAGTGCGTTCAGCAACGCCTGTTCGTAAGAACTGCACAAGGCTGCTGTTAGTCCAGCATCCACTGTCCATTGGCGACTGCTTCGTTGCGCGTGGCCCTTGTTGTATGCGGCACTAGCGAGAAAGACAGAGAGGGGATGAATCCGTTCCTGTGCAATAGCAAGCCCGTCGCTGATCTTCTCGGACGCTAGTTCGGCGTATGTGCTGAAACGGCTTTGTTAGTGAGCGTATTTCCTTGCCGGAAGTCTCACATGTCGTCCCTGTAGTTCCTGTCGAGGACTCCAAGTGCTGCAACCTTTGGCAAATTGGTGAGTAGGTCCGAGACAGGAGCGCCCTCCAGCAGCGCTGCCCACACGACGGCGGAATTTAGCAGCTCAGGATTGACATGCTCAAGCTTCAATCCTAGAAGACTAACGTGACTAACGCCTTTTCAGGGCCTGCGTACCGTGGCGGCGGATCAGCTCATCGCAGCGCTGTTCGCCCAAGCCAGGCTTCAGTTTTCGCATTTCAGCGAGAACGTGTAGCATCTCAATGGCCTTGGAGTTGGCCTCCTCCCGAACCATTTCAATGGTGAGGCGGTAGTTCATGCGAGATCTGTCAGGCAGGCGGTTCGCGACCTGTCGGAAGATGTCGTTTCGCCGCATCCAACATGCCTAAGATGCGTCAAGATAAGCTAAGTCCAAGTATGATCGTGTACCGTTGCAAGCGAAGTGAAAGATTTGGTCGTACACAAGCACCTCGTCGGGTCTGTTCATGGCGGTCACCTCGTCAGGGTTTATGTTCGCTTTCATCAGCAGCGTTCGATGCGACAGTTTGCTGCCTCGTCGGCACTTCCTCACGATCTGCGTAGCCAGCTCCTCGGCAGGCATCTGCAGGTACCTGGGACAGATGTTGCAGGGCATGAAGGAGGCATGATCGATAGCGTACCAGTACTTTATCGCATCGCGCATGGCATTGTCCCACACGTCCACAGTCGCGAAGTAGGTGTTTGCGAACAGTTTTGCTGGTTCGCGTGCGATCACCCAGGAGAAGTTGGCGAAGGCAAACAGCGATTCTGAGTCGCGACAGACCTAAATGCGCACAGCCAAATCCAAGTGCAGCTTGAAAGTAACCCACCTTTAGGAAGACTTGAAATGCAGCAGCTTGCACCTTCTGACAGAGGCACTCTCCAGGAGGGCCTCCCCAGGTAGCCCAATCCGGGCGATAGCGAGTGAGCAGGGCCAGCGTGAAGGGAACTGCACCCTGCTTGGTAGGTCCTTTCGACTGTCCTGCGAGGAACGCTTCGCGTAGCATGTGACCGGCTTTGCCTAAAATACCGGAAGTACTCAGCGTATCAGTAACTCCCATGCTCCTTAGAATGTTTACTCCGTAGAAAAACTCCCCTTCGTTGATGATGGGGAGTAGCCAGTCGACATCTCCCACTGCCAGATCCTGCTTCTCTGCGTGGTACGTGTTTCGATCGTTGCCGACAACGAGGAAACGACGAACACGGGAAATGGCGTCCATGTCTTGCGAAAAATCCATTGTCCGCTCCTGAAACGCATGAAACTTCTCTCGAAGCACTGGCAGTAACTGTTGTTACCTCATCGGACTCTACGATTAGCTGGGGGCGAGAGGCATTGTACCGAGTGCTCTCGAGGACCGCAAGAATGGTCGTAGTCTCCTCGAGGTGACGCTCGTGTCTCCTCGAGTTGGCCATCGTTGAGCTAAATGTGGGCTCTTATCAAAGGGCATCGGACTCACACGCAAAAAGAATAAGTACACAGGAATATTTCCGAGGCAGAAACAATATCGAACTTCGTTCACGAAAATGCACGTTGCTCAGAATGAATGAGCACTTGAAGAAGAGACATATCAGACAACCAAACGTGAACGGGAACAGACAAGATAAGTTATTCAGCCTTTTAACATGCTTTGCGAGGAGCATGTCGACGTAGTTCAAGTCGACCAGCATTGGCGCGAGTGAAGCATTCCGCCACAGTTTAAGCGGCGTACGTTTCGAAATCTTGTCCCCGGCTAGGCGTGTAAGCGGTGCAGGAGCAAGGAGCTTGGACATACGTACACTTGAGTCCCTCTATTCCGAGTGCGCATCCAACGGGGGTGAAAATGAATGGTCCAAGAAATGCAGAGGAGAAGACCTCTCGCTCTATTCAATATAGAGTGGCAGCGGCTGGTACGGCCGCTTGACGGGCCGTTTGCCGTCCGTTTGAGAAGGCCTCTCCGCTTTAATGTACTAACCCGTGCTGACTCACAGGTCGAAGGAAACGTTCGGCTGCAAGAGCAAGGAACATAGTCAATTGAAATGTTCCTCGCGATAACAACATGAACGGTAACTAAGCACGTGTGTAAAGCTACCAAATATGCGGATGTTAAGCCCAGCATGCTGTGGCCAGTGACAATCAGGGATTAAAATAATGCGCTATAGATGCACACCGTAGCAATGATTGCAACCTGCCTGCTTGGAAAACAATGGCAACATTAACAGGGAAAACGGATTCCCTGCGTCGTGAGCGCAACAAAGAGATCATGAGTGTTACAACCCATGCGTAACTCCAGGTTCAAGAGGTGCAGGAAATGACAAGATACCTCCGACTCTTTCCGACAGCTAGTAGCATAGCGAGATTCGAACAATGCTTGAATAAAATGGTAAATGGCAACGAACGGCTATTCGGCGACGCTTGTGCAACGAAGAACCGAAAAAAGAAAAGAAGCCTCGGTCAGCAGGAAGCGTAGCAAAAGTGACCGCTTTCCGGACCATGTTGGCGGGAAGATCAGGACACGTTGATAAGATTATACATGACCTGAACATGCTGTGAGAAGGAAGCGTTGGAACCAGAAAACCAATAGAATAAGGCACGACTAGCGAGGAATGGGTGCACGCCACTGCGTAAACATGGGCTGTTAACAACGTCCAATCGCAACGTGTCGATGTCTCGGGGTTACATTTTCTTTACCGGCGTTGCGCCGAATAAAAGAATAAAAATTTGCATGGCTCATGGTTTTCTCGGCACGAATAGAAATACTAGAGACACCAAATCTAGAGAACTCGAGTTCTCTCAGTCCGTTAGAATTCGCATGAGTTGGCTAAAGGAGATTTATTCAGGCAATTCAAAATGTATTTCGCTGCGGCAGGCAGCGTTCCAAAATTTGACTATAGTAACAAATTGTCATGGACTGGATGGCAATGTCACGCTGCCAAAGAGCGCAATGGCCAACATCACGAGCCGTAAAGCATTAACTTTGTTGTAAGTAAATCGAGAAGATCGTGTACTACGTGCTGCGCGGGCGACCCTTCGTTCAAGGATGCCTGTCGTGCCAGCTACATTAACTGCGTCTCATGGTAGCCACGGTTGTCGCAGAGCTTTCATGTTCTCGCTAATGCTCAAAGCACCTCGATTTCTTGGCCGTATCGACGCTTTGAGGTACATCGTACAGCTGATTCGTGTAAAATGGAGCGGAACCAGGGTTGAATAATGCTTCAGCAAAAAAACGTAGGACAAAGGTCGATCCATTGCAACTGATTGTTTATTTTCTCCGTGCTAGGGGCGTTGCTGAGCGCCGACTTGGGTTCATTTCATATTGATCCTACAGCTCAGTTAGCTTGGTCATCACATCTTACCAGCCTAACGCTATCCAGTAATGATTGCAGCAGAAGAAATTGGCGGAAGCATGTCGGTAGACTCTGACACGTCAAGCCTTGTTCCGCCAGCGGAGCGGTCTTGGTTAAGAGCGCTGAATGGCCATACGGAGCCATGGGTGGGTGAGTTCTTTTGGCTCTGCCGCAGTGGCGTAGCTAGGGGGGGGTGCGCGGGGGGCGGCGCCCCCCCCCCTCGCCGGGCCGAAGGCCCGGCGAGGTAAGGGGGACCAAGGCAAAATAAATTTTCAGCGCAACCACACCAAAAAAGCCTAAAACATCTCGTGGGCGGCGCCTGCGGCGAGCATATTTAGGCTAAATAGGTGACATGCGGGACTAAAAAATCATTGAGGCCTTGAATTTTCGATGAATTTTATTCCAAAAAAGCCCAAAAACACTTTTTGGCGGCGCCTGCGTCGGGCTATATTTGATACCAACACGCCAAAATCGTGTTAAAAACCGCTGTAGGGCAAAAAAAGGGAGACTTCGGAAAACCACCAAAGGGGGGACCAAGGCATATTTTTGGCCTTAAAGGTAAGGTAAAAATAGGTAAGGGTCCCCCCTTACCATGGCGCCCCCTCCCTGACCGGATCCTAGCTACGCCACTGCTCTGCCGGAATGTATCGTGATGATCCTCCGCTTAGGAAGTGCGCGTGAGCTTTGGCACAAGCATCCGAACCGAGTGATCCTGGCGCTTTCGCTGTCTGCCCTGCTTCTTGCTGGAATCGCGCTAATTCGAACACTGGATTCCGGTTGTTATGCCGATTTACCTGCTGCTGCGATGTTCCGGGCGTCATCTTGCGACCCAGGCTGGGCACAGTTTGGAGAGAAGTGCTTCAAGGTAAGCAGCCTCGATTCCATAGTAGCGTACTTTTGGTAACCATGTGGCGTCTCGCGACTCTGGAGATCTGTTTTTCCCTGGTATCCTGGGATTGCGCTAATCAGAGTTCACTACCGGGCTGCCTGCCTTCTGTCCTTGACTCCATCCAGAATGCTTCAACGCTGAAGAAATTTTAGCTCCTTCCACGAAACGACTTCGACGGTGAACACAAAGCGTGCGAACGCTCCAACGCTACCGTCGCATCTGTCCACAGCCAGGAAGAAAACGCGTTCATCACAAGTTTGTTTCCTTGCACCAAGGGCCCAAAAGACCTTGACTGCCTTAGAGCTTGCCCACGACATGTTCGGCACTCAGGTAGAATTCTACATAGGCCTCGAATACTCGCGACGCGACAAGCTCTGGCACTGGGTTGACGGCAGCGATCTCGACTACGACGCATGGCAGCCAGGCGAGCCGAACAATGCCCTGGGCGATGAATACTGCGGAGAGGTCTGGCATGAAGGACCNACGAACGGCTATTCGGCGACGCTTGCGCAACGAAGAACCGAAAAAAGAAAACAAGCCTCGGTCAGCAGGAAGCGTAGCAAAAAGTGGACGCTTTCTGGACCATGTTGGCGGGAAGATCAGGACACGTTGATAAGATTATACATGACCTGGACATGCTGCGAGAAGGCAGCGTTGGAACCAGGAAACCAATAGAATAAGGCACGACTAGCGAGGAATGTGTGCACGCCACTGCGTAAACATGGGCTGTAAACAACGTCCAATCCCAACGTGTCCATTTCTCGGGGTCAACTTTTTCTTTACCTAAGTGCGAGTTGCGCCGAATAAAAGAATAAAAATTGAATGGTTTTCTCGGCAAGAAAAGAAATTAATAGAGACGCCAAATCTATAGAACTCGAGGTCTCTCTGTCCGTTAGAATTCGTATGAGTTGGCTAAAGGAGAATTGTTCAGATGTCAAAATGTATTTCGCTGCGCAGGTATTCGACTATAGTAACGAATTGTCGTGGACTGGATGGCAATGTCACGCTGCCAAAGAGCGCAATGGCCAACATCACGAGCCGTAAAGCATTAACATTGTTGAAAGTAAATCGAGAAGATCGTGTACTACGTGCTCCGCGATGTTGATCTTCACACATACCGGGCACTGGTTCTAGGTACGTCCCTGACTGCGCGGGCGACCCTTCGTTCAAGGATGCCTGTCGTGCCAGCTAGCTTAACTGCGTCTCATGGTGGGTTGTTGCAGAGCTTTCATGTTCTCGCTAATGCTCAAAGCACCTCGCTTTCTTGGCAGTATCGACGCTTTGAGGTTCATCATACAGCTGATTCGTGTAATATGGAGCGGAACCAGGGTTGAGTAATGCTTCAGCAAAAAACGTAGGACAAAGGTCGGTCCATTGCAACTGATTGTTTATTTTCTCCGTGCTAGGGGCGTTGCTGAGCGCCACTTGAGTTCATTTCATATTGATCCTACAGCTCAGTTAGCTTGGTCGTCACATCTTACCAGCCTAACGCTATCCAGTAATGAATGTAGCAGAAGAAATTGGCGGAAGCATGTCGGTATACTCTGACACGTCAAGCCTTGTTCCGCCAGCGGAGCGGTCTTGGTTAAGAGCGTTGAATGGCCATACAGAGCCATGGCTGGGTGAGTTCTTGCTGGCTCTGCCGGAATGTGTCGATGATAATGCTCCGCTTAGGAAGTGCGCGTGAACTTTGGCACAAGCATCCAAACCGAGTGATCCTGGCCCTTTCGCTGGCTGCCCTGCTTCTTGCTGGAATCGCGCTAATTCGAACACTGGATTCCGGTTGTTATGCCGATTTACCTGCTGCTGAGATGTTCCGGGCGTCATCTTGCGACCCAGGCTGGGCACAGTTTGGAGAGAAGTGCTTCAAGGTAAGGAGCCTCGATTGCACTTTAGCTGACTTTTGGTAACCATGTGGCGTCTCGCTACTCTGGAGATCTGTTTTTTTCCCTGGTATCCTGGGATTGCGCTAAGCAGAGTTCACTGCAGGGCTGTCTTCTATCCTTGACTCCATCCACAAGGGTTGAACGCTACACAAATTTTAGCTCCTCCCACGAAACGACTTCGACGGTGGCCACAAAGCGTGCGAACGATCCAACGCTACCGTCGCGTCCGTCCACAGCCAGGATGAAAACGCGTTCATCACAAGTTTGTTTCCTTGCACCAAGGGCCCAAAAGACCTTGACTGTCTTAGAGCTTGCCCACGACATGTTCGGCACTCGAGTAGAATTCTACATCGGCCTCGAATACTCGCGACGCGACAAGCTCTGGCACTGGGTTGACGGCAGCGATGTCGACTACGACGCATGGCAGCCAGGCGAGCCGAACAATGCCCTGGGCGATGAATACTGCGGAGAAGTCTGGCATGAAGGCCCGTGGAACGATCTACCCTGCCGCTATCGGCGTCCAACAATGTGCCAGAAAAAGGTGGCGAACTAGCATTTGACGACTGCTATGCAGTAACTGGCTATCGTACTTCACAGTAAATAGTTCTCATCCAGGGTTTGTTAGGAAAAACGATACTTAGCGAACAACGTGCGATTGGACCGTGCCTTAACCTTGCACGTCGTCCTGTTCGTACCAACCCCATCCTGCATTCAGAAAAGGTTCATGGTTCAAACCGCGGTGGGTAGTTCAAAGAGACAATTGCATGTAGTTGTTGCTACGGCTATGTTCTCTTCTTGGTTGTGATTTTCCTTCCAGCAGGATTCGGAAGTGATCAAAGTAGAGAGCCCCTTCCTCACTTATCGGATGCACCTTGATCGCCGAGACGACTTTTTGCTTCCATATACGGTAGGCATAAGCCGCTAGGCAAATCATCGTCGGCAAAACGGACAACTAAATTTGAACAAATTAGATTTGAGTACCTCTTATCCATCCTTGAGTAAAGTTTCAGTAAACGCTCACCGCGAACGTAACTTCCACCCACGCCATTAACTGAGCTGCGTCATCGGGTGCAAACCTTCGCGTCAAGAGCATAGAAAAGTGCGCTATGGTGCCAAGGATAACGTAGACGAAGGCGACCGGTAGAAAGTTCCTCATGAACGTGGCATTTTCGGAAAGTTGGTAAGACGCGGCCAACGTGTAATTCTGCCCAGTACTGCGAAGACTAAAGGGCAGACGTTGATACATAAGCGTCAGACAATCAGTAGTCGCAAACCGGGCGTCGCCATAGAAAGCATAAAAAGTTCATAAGCATTGACTTACACGTTCTTCCGCTTCTCGTTGACTCGACTGAAGACGTACAATAACGCCAGCGTCGCAGCGTCACAAGCCATGACGATCGCGTAGAAAAGGACCACTTTGTAATGCGTCTCGCTTCCAGTCGTGGTGTTGATGACGACGTAGAGCTTGAGAAGGTCGAAGTCTCGATAGCCGTACCAGATAAGGATGCAGCTAAGGGATACCTAGAACAACCTTCCGATGGGCTACTCCCGATTCACTAAAGGTCGAACCCATTAAGTTGTCCTTGTCCTTGCTAGCCCGTGACCGAAATTATCGTGACTACCTTTTGTCACGAGGGAAAACATTGTTAACTCGGAGAATTGAGTGCCTATCGGCCCCGAGGCACGTGTCACAAACTGTTTTGGGGACTTACCGAAGAGGTCAGGAGCAGCACACCAAGTACTGGGCGCTGATTTTCGTAGGTTTTTGCTTTGTGCATCGCGTAGGTCCGTTCGAATAGTACATCAAGCAACGCGAACTTGATCATCGATATGTAGAATACACGTGGCATTCGCAGAATCAGAACGACCCAGCCGACCGTAAGTAAGGAGCACGGGTCCGTATGAAGCCAGTACCTAATCTAAAATGAGAAAGCTAGACAGTTCGCTGGGCTTCTTGCTACCTGATTCGATCCGAACCCCACGACCGTGCTCATTGCTCGCAACACGACGGCTATGACATACCCAGAAAGCACTACCTAAACCGATTTTATCGTCGTTGCCGCAATACATAGAATCACGAGACAGTATGGGTAGGAGTACGGAGTTGCAGAAGTAGGCATTGCGGAATACCTTCAGGTTCCTGTGCAAGCACGCGTATCGGCTGCTGTGAAGGTAGATAACGAAGGATAGCAACGACGTGCTAACGAGAGATAGGAGAATGTTCACCCACTGTGTGGCTACGTAGTAAGGATTGCCAGCCACTGATTCAGCCAACGCACAGTCATCTCCATATAGCGAGCGAGTGTTCATCGAATTCCCAAGAGCTTAAACCATCCAGTTCTGAGCTTCAAAGTTGGAGGGCTTGCGCTCCGACGAGGCACAGACGTAGGATTTTTGCTTGAAACAGTCGACCAGTTAGGACAATCGCACGTCTTTGTGTTGCTTAGACAGCTGTTTGCTGTGCGCAAGCGGCTAACTTCGTAACAGGAAACTTGGTAAGGCTGTAGACTACGAAAGTCTTACCAATTTCTACTGCACTACCTAGTGACGACTCGCGGGAGTACTAGGGTTGCCATTAACCAGACGTGCCACTTTCGACAACTGATGAATTCTGCTGTGATCGAGTTGATAGTCGGTTAGTGACTGAATTGCAGACGAACTATTCTCTTATGTTCTGATTTTCTTCCTGCGTACATTGCTCCAAATTGCATAGGACTAACGCCTAATAGACAACTGAATCGAACTGTTCGTTGAGACGCATGGACAACACCTGCATCATCTGCGTCATCAGCACATACACAGCCGCCAGAAGATCTACTTTCGGGTATGGGCACTATTCTGAACCGAAAGAGTATCAAGCGCAACAAACGTAAGCATGCGTACAAGAAATATCACGTATTGACAAAATGGTTTGTGCCAGCCGAGGTGGTTTGCAGGTTTGCATCAGCCAATAGGATGTTTACGAATTGCCTAGCTGTTCGTTCACCCGTAGCGATCACGTACCACCTGAATCGAAGAGAGGAAGCGAATTTTTATGCTTTTTTACAAATGCTGGTCGACGAGACAGCATGGTAATGGGTTAGTTGTTGTGACGCTACAAGTGAGACATCATTTTGTCGTACGGTTAAGGTGTTGTTTGTCGAGGGGGGTACGCGGCTCGGACGAATGTCCTGTGCTCTTCTTCTCTTCCAGCGAATACGACTGGAGCGGGATCTTGGATGCTTCACGGCAAAGGCTGCACTACTACCGTATTTCTTCTTTTATAGCCCCCCTTCTAATAGAGCCCCCCTCTAATATAGCCCCCTCTGACGTACCTTACGAAAAATATAGCCCCACCCTCTAATAGAACCCCCCCCCCCTCTAATATAGCCCCACCACCCCTAATTTTCGAGATTACCTACAACGATGTTCCTTAGAGGTAGTCAAAACATAATTAGCAGTGCAACAATGCAGAGCATGTCTGTTAAACGATGACTGCTCAACTTTAGACCAGTTTTCACTTTATCATGTTCCTCCCTGTAACATGTGTTCGACTTCCCCTTACTTCTGTTCCGTCATGTTCCCCTCCCTAACATGTGCTTGGCTTCCACTTAGTGTTTTTCCAAAGTCCCAAGTTTTTATCTACGAAGAAAGCATGTTTAAACGGAATTTTGGGGCAAGTGAGTCGTTCTGAGATTGATATGTGCGACGTAAATGTTTAAGTTTTTGGGCCGCTACACGTAAACAAAAGGGGAACCCCTATTAGCTGTTTCAGATGTAGCTGACATTACGTTTCAACGCAGGTAAAACACTGTGGGATAGCCGCCATGTTTGAAGAAATTTAGAGTATTTTGATAAAAATTTACCCAGTTCTTGATCGAATTTTTGCTATTGAAAGGCCTTTTTTCTTGGGCGGGCGCCTGCGGCGGGCATCTGAAAAATATAGCCCCACCCTCTAATAGAGCCCCCTCGCAGAGGCCTTACGTAAAATATAGCCCCAGGGGCTATATTAGAAGAAATACGGTATGCTAAAGATACCGCATCGTCAATAACTGCACTTGTCCTAAAAGGGGTATCTATCCACAAAGCATAACAACCGCAAGCTGCTGTTAGAGCTCATGCTTGCTTTCGTTAAAGTAATAGTGGCAGTTCCTGCTCAAACAGGCCGTCCGGCCACTACAGTTGCTAACGGCCTATGAGAACGCTTTTTCTTAATACCTAGGTACTCTTCTTTTTTTTCGGTACTGGGCCGTGGAAACGGGTAGACGGTTATTGCATCGCCTATTGCCTTATTTAGAGTCAACGGCTTCAGTTGGACCGAGTCTTTAAATAAAGTTTTATTTGCCAACCAGCACTTATTTGAACAGGCGATGAGGCGGGTCAGTTAGCATAGAAATCAGTTGGTCAGTTAGCGTAAAATCCGTTAGTCCGAATTGTGAAACAGCCAGTGTGTGCGCTGAGCGCGGATCAGTTCGAGCTTGTTGTCCGCGTGTAGCACAATCTGCAGGTGCATCGCTGCGACCGCTCCATGCTGCTCGCCGGGAAAGTCGTAGATGCGCTTCTGGACCGGTGTGCCACGGTAACGGTACGAGACGAGTTGCGCAAAGTCGCGAAGGTCATCGTCCTCGACGCGCACTGGGGACACGATGATTCGGAGCGGAAGAGCGCGCATGGACACAGAGCTTGCCTAAATGGAAAACGAAACGAAAGTGCTGCAACTCGACACGCTACACGTCAGACAAGGCCTTTGATTCTTGACTCAGATTAGTTCTGCCGCTCTTGCACGTTACAAGCAGTACAATAGATTGTGGTACGTACGACATCGGGTGCTTACCTCTACCAGACGCTTAAAGAGATCTTTCGTGAAGGTGCCGTTGCGCACGACCAGCTCTCCGTCCAGGCTCCGTGCTTGACCGACTTCTTGACCGATCGGCGTGTCTTCTTGCACGCAGAAGTCGATGATTGCGTCGTCTGTCACGGGGAAGCTGCCACCGTCCACTGGCACCATACGCAGGAACTGTATCTGCCGCACACGGTTCGTGCGCAGGTCTCGTAGGAACCCGACGGTAATCTGGCCCGCATGAAGGTGACAGCCGTCGATGTCCAGCGAAGTGGGTGAGAAGTGCCGGACGACATTGTGGAATTGGACTGTCGTCAACTCGGCGCAGCTGGCCGCCTCGAATCTGAGCGCATAGCTAACGACTGGCGTCTGAAGTACGAATGCAGCAAGATCTGGCGTGAAGATGAGCCCTAAACCAAGTGTTTTAGCTGAACGTGTTGTCCCTTGAACTACTATGTGAACTTTGGCTAGCACTTAGCGTGCCAGTGCCGCCCAAAATCCTGCAATCTGCATTTCAAGCATATCTTTAGCATACATACCACCGATTCTACAGAATCCGACGCATGAGCTCCGCAGCGCTTGCATGAATTCCAAGAACAGTTGAGTAGCGTCCTTGTGGTCATCCGTAATTTCTAACTTCGGAGCGTCTACTTCAATCACGTACGAGCTTCCGTACGTTGTATTTTCCACGCTCGGTAGTGCTGATGCGCCGAAGTCCGCAGTGCTGATGCGCCGGAGGCACAAGTTGGACATATGTTCGCGGATTAGTTGCAGAAAGCGTCGGCTGGAGATCTGGAAGGAGTCGAGTGTCCAACGGTCCAGCCATTTGAGGACGTCCTCGAGAACCCCGCGTGGTAGGGGTGACATCCCGATTCGTTTTATTTGATAAACGCCTGAAATATATTTAAGTTATGACGTTGCACGGAGCGCGACCGGAATACACGACAAAGACTACCTTACCTAAGATGTATTTATGCTGTGTCCGATAGACGCGAGCCTTCTTTATTGGCAAGAGCTAAATAGCTCTCCGACTTACTTTCATTCTCGTGCTGTGCAGCGTTGAGCTGCTCGAGCAGCTTCAGGATGTGCTGCAAGCGTTCTTCACCTTCATAAAGACTGACGAACGGAAGAGGTGTGACCGTCAAGGAAACTGCTGCTGTTTTCTCCGGTAGTGCCTGCAACCCTGGCATAAATATTTGCCAAAAGAATAGGGACTACCATGACGATGTGCAAGGCACCGATGCGGTGATAAACGCGACCACCAGCTTGGACCGTGACGAGCACCGGGAAGGCAGGCTCAGTCGTACGGACGTAAACAATCTGCGTTCCCTTTCCACTGTTGTAGACCTAAAGCTTTGCAGATGACTTGGTAATGGAGTAATGGAGTGCTAATACGATAAATGGGTCGTGCCTTCTTGCGCACAAGAGAAATTCATTCGTAGCCGGTAATGTCGTTGGTTGACGCCGTCTCTTGCCACAGAGAAGTGAACAACCAGTTCTGCCAGCGCCACTCGCCCGTGTATTGCCCCGTCACAGCGACAGCGCTTAGCTTCAACTCGCTACAACATAGCACTTGCGGTAGTATATCAATAGTGACCTACGTGAAGAAGGACTCGAGATCTTCTGCCTTCCTACGGATGTCCTCGAGAAGTTCGTGAACTTGACTGGCAGTGATGCCATCGCATGCGCCGCGAAACACGGAGAGCGCTGACTCGAGTTCCCTGAAACACGGGATGGTAAAGTCTTTATACCAAGAAAGCTACTTTTCGAGCAGTTGCAGAGCAGGGCCGCTTGACATGACGTATTTAGTCCAACTGATCACCTAGAACAATTCGCATTTCATACAAAATTCAGCAATGATGAATATGAAATCCAAAATAAAACGCTGCGTAACACGTTGGAAGGCGCATCGAACGGCATCAAAACTGGCTGATACCACAACCTGCGGTGAATAAAATGACGCCAGGGAAACGGGTCACAAAGCCTTAAGCAGCGTTCGACCGTCGCGAGAACACTGCGGATTGATTTCTCCCATTGAGGCCGTCTGCCGGCCGCCCGGGGGTACAGAGACGGCAGAGAGACGCCGCTGCTGGCTGGCATTGGTTCATGGCGTGCAAGCGTATCAAGTCGCAAGGCTAGCCACCAATATACACAGTGCCGTTGTACGACAGCGTTGTGTTCCTGCGCCGAAAGTGAAATTATTTTCGGGTACCTGTGTTGACATCGGACGCGCCTCAAGCGTCGAATGACCAGAATTTCACGACCATGAAAGACGAAAACACAAATTTAATTGGTGTAGTCTTAATGGCATCGTAGACCTATACGCCTTTGAACACCTTAGTTCTAGACAAGGTTAAACCGAGTCTACGCTTCTGCTGAGAAGTCACAGCTTGGACAGTGATCAGGAGAACCGTGTACTGGTACTGCAAGACTGGACTGAGTCGTCGCTATCGAGCCTTTCTGCAGCAGCTGTAAGAGGATGAAACCTTGCAGCAAGGCATTCCCGTGGTCCAGTATGCGCCAGCACAAAGGCAACTGCAGAAAGGTGCACGGATAATGCTTTCGAAAACACGAACAAAGACCACAGGCGCCGAATACCGGCATCGGTTCGTATCAGCTTCAGGTTTATCTCTTTGCCCAATGCATGCTTCTCAGTTCACCCGTTCGAAGCTTAGCCTGCGACCGTCCTATCGTTGTGCACTTGAAAGAGGTTGAATCTAAGCTTAACATAACCTGATGATTCATAGAACGACTTTATCGGAGTGCAGATTCGTAGGCACATACAGCAATGAGTATGTAGGTGGTACCGATGCGTCTCACCCACATGAGACATTTAACAGATAAAGCTAGCCATAATTGTCCCCTCATTTACGAGAACCCACGGACGCACCAGCATCGTTGCCCATTGGATCGAACCTAAATGCATGGCACTTGTCGATTGCGTAACAGGACAAACAGTAGCAGCTGCTACGCTCATTTCGGCCACACATTGTCTGTTCATAGTGAGCACTTACATGACCATTTGCATGTTCATTCCCATCGGATAGGACATGCTGCCGCCGCTATAACCGGATGGATAGTAGCCGACATAGTTGCGCCCGTAGTACGAGCCGTAGTGGTAGGATTCGTACTGTGCCGACGCGAAGCAAGCCAGAAGCGCTATCGAAAGAACGTAGGAAATCGGCTTATGCATTAACGTCATTATCGGGAGCTGCCTAAAACGAACGTAGACCCTACGATAACAGTGTTGAAGTGAACGCTCAGCAACGAAGGAAATAGCTTCGCAGGCACGTAGCACCACATTTTCAATCATGACGGATTCGGCACACTCTTCAAGGCGACAGGAGCATCACGGAAAAGACTCGTTTCTTGGCGGTCAAGTGCCGCCTGCGGCCTATTTAAGCGACCACGCGCCGCTTCCGACGCCCTATCCTTGACCTTCCATGGCTCCTTGTATTGCGCCACATTCTGCGAACGCCCCATGGAGGCTTCCGTTAAGTGCCTCACATTCGAGCAGGTTTCGACTTCGAACGTTGAGTGTTTATGTCAGAAATTAGGTGAAACAGAACTAAGAAAGCAGTACCAAGGGTGCATAACATAAGAGCCCATGGCTCTAGGCAAACGAGGGATACCGGTAAATGTCGATGAAGCATGTGCATTGGTACTCGTTTCAGGCGTTCACAGAACCGAAAACTTTCGGGGAATACCCGGCGGCTCACTTGACTTTTCGTCTTGATCGTTTGGACGGACCACCCGATGATGACGCAAATCGGCCGATCAAGTGTAAATTTGGAGTGTTGCCGCGCAACCTGAAGAGCGTGACAGCTAATTTTGAAACTTGATTGTGACTTTTAAAAGTCACTCTTGGAACGCATGGACTGTGAGTCTCAATGTGGTTGCCAAAAACCGCGAGGTCATGACGTAGACAGAGCGCGATCATGCTCGTATGCTGAACAACCGCAATTTCACTTTACTCGTCGAGATGGCCACCATTTTATGCGCCGACATTCTCGACCACTGGCACACCAGAGTTAGTCATCATTAACGTTTCGTCAGAGGTGTGCTGTATCCGTCTAGCCGGCGCACCTATTTCCATGGCAAGCAAGCAAACCAGAGCAAGCCGCAAGATTGAGGTCAACCTGTATTCGAAAAAAACAAGATATGCTCACAGTGGCAAGCTCGCAAACAACTTTCACGTTGGGTCATCGCAAAGGCTCCTCTCTGAACGATTTATAAAATTCGCATTTACTTTTAAGCATTCATTGGAATCAAAGCTAAGCTGAGGTAAGGACTGAGAACCTAGGTACGTACGTTTACTAGATCCACGACTGATCAACCCTACACGGCGACCCAAACTTGACTATTCGTCCAAGAAGGAAACCTCCGGCGTGTGAAAGGTATGACCGCCGTCGGCAAACCAGCAAGCGCCTGTGACGTACGATGCTTCGTCGCTTGCTAGGAACTTTAGGATGGACGAAATCTCGGATTGTTTTCCTTCGCGATGAAGAGCCGTTGTATCTCGGATCCACTTTTGGTGCTAAATGGAATAGAAAATATCATGTAGACCCAGAAGTCTGCTTCTCTTACGGCCTTCTTAACAGCGTCCGGAGGATTGAAACGGTCGAAAATGTTCGACTCGATGGGCCCGGGACTAAAAGCCGGTTTTACTGGCTGCTTCGAAAATCACGTACTTCAAGGAATTCACTCGAATTCCCTTCTCGCCAAGTTTCTGCGCCATGTTCCTTGTGAAATGGTCCAAAGCTGCCTTCGTCATGCAATAGTAAGTAGCGGTAGGCACGACTTTAACGGCACCAGCGCTGCTGACGTTTATCACGTTGCCTCTCGTCTCTTGTAGGTAAGGAATAGCGAGGTGGGTTAAAGCAACAGCGCTGAAAAGCGACAACGTGATATCATGAAACTGTTTCCAGAGCATTCAGACCACTCTTCATTACCTCCGAAGGTTGACCTTGATGAGGAAATCGAAGTTTTGCATGGAGTCGGCATCTTCTCCGTCCGGCTTAGCGATTGCGCCGGCATTGTTGATCTAAGCGTATAAAGGCTAGAGTGACAGCGTTCCAATTCCCCGACATACCAAGACATCGATCTTGCCATACTTGGCCACCGCTGCGTCAACGATCTTCTTCGGTGTGTCCTCGTCTTCCAACGATCCAAGGACTTGAAGAATCCTGTCCGATGGGATCCCCGCTTCGTGTAGGAGCTCCTCAGTTCTCTACAGTCAGTCATTATAAGTGGAGGACGCTAACTATGCAGCCGCTCATAGACGGAATTTCGGAGCCAAATGTGAATCGCTAGAGCAACTAAAGCAGGTTTTTTTTTTGCTCGGCCGCTAAAGGCTACCAATATCGTCTAAGTCGTGTTGCTGATGCTACATCATCTACCCGCTCGAAACAGCTATTTGTCCTACGGGATTCACCTTAGTCGTTCTGCCGACTGTCCGTGAATGACTACAATAGCTCCTTCCTTTCCGAATTCGACAGCAGCATGCTGGCCAATCCCCGAGCTGGAACCTAAAAGGATACTGCTTAATAGCACAAAAGACATGCGAACAACTAAACAATTACTGGCTTTCTGAAAATAAATGATACCTGTTATGATGACAACCCTTCCATCAAAGCGTCTCATTCCGTTTAGCGCGACAGAACTGTCTGGAGCAGAAGTGGTGAATGTAAGTAATAAATGGGATTTTCATCCGTGCGCCGCTGACGTCGGTCCAATGCGACCGGTTCTATTCTGCTGTATCGAAGTGCATTCTTCGGGATGTGAATGGACTACCAATTAACAACTTTTGCCTGTACCACGATGCAGCCTTTTCAAAACAGTAAAAACGTGAAGCTGTGATAGGACGAAAAGATATCGAAAAATCGACTGTGCACAGAGAAATCATGTAAAGCACAGAATCGGAGAAAATTCCAAAAAGACCAGTTACCTACGCCAATTCCATCTTGCTTACAGATTGCTGAAAACCACCTGATGCAGGCGTTACATGAGTTTCTCAAAGCCTGCGCAGGTTCAGTTTGTTCAGTTACTAGCGTTGCGTTACGTGCCCCTCCAAACGGGTCCATATCACCCTACGTAATGCTATACAGTGCCCGAAAGGTCCCTACGGTAGGGAATACGGCGCGGCAAGAGACTTGGAACTCATGAAGTCCTTAGCTAACTTCTCGGTAACATGCAGGTTTAGTTGTGCGCAATGGCAACTTCAAAGGAAGATCGCTGTGCTAGGTTAGATGCGGATAACCGATGGTGAAGCTTCGAAATTTCAGTACACATATCGTGCCTAATCTGTATCCGATTTAGCGGTTGGTTATACGTACTGGACAACAAAGCTTGAAATCGAAGGACTCGTGGAAACTGATCATAAGAGTGCGGTTGCAGCAGGGAACGCAGTTGTAGCATATGGACCAAAAGTGCATAGAAGTTTACAGCAAGCAAGTCCTTGGTCAGCATTTATTAACAACAATATTGCACACGAAAAATGTGCTGTTATTCACGGAAGAGGCGGACGGTGTTCTGTGCGAAGTTCATGTCGAGGCCCAGTCCCAACTGACGCATCGCCTTTGCGCCGAGGACGTTCACATCGGCAAAGTGCGAGGCGGATTTGTGGCAGTCGACGAAGCAAGAAGGGTCCTGAAATTCAGAGGGCACCGCTAAGTGGATAAGGAAGGACATGCGGGTGATCGGCCCAGAAACCAACCTGAATGGCGACCTTCACCGAAGAAGGAACGTCCTCGCTTGCGTCGGTGAGCTTCCGGATCGTGCTTTCGGCAAGGAATGTGGTCGCGGTGCCCGTCACCACCAGGAACCATACGCGAATCGCAGGAGCCGTCGCGGGCTTACTGGCATCGCGGCAAGCGAGCTTAACGAAGATAAGCCCGTTCGTGTGGATGAGTCCGTTGACCGGAAATGCCGGCGACGGAAAATCGCCCTCGCTGAGATTGGGAACCCCATCGCGCTCGCCAAGCTAAAAATTAGAGGATAAACCACTGCGAGACATCACAGTGAAAACCACTTACTTCCTGAATAAACCGCGCATCCATGTTGGGCCACGTATAGCTGCTGAATGGAATGTCCACTGGCGACAATGACATCTGAAAACAAGAAGGACAAAGGAGCAACCATCAAAATATTAACGCCGCACCAGGTCGATAAATGCTTCACTGAACGAAGCGACCACTCGATACTCTCAGCGCTCGGGCCTTCACCCCATGCCGACGCCTCTTAAGCGACCGGCTAGCGGCGATCAGATAGTCACACCGTCCTAGTCTCCCTCTCAGATGCAGTCTCTCGACTCATGTTTGTTGGGTGCGCTTAGGGACAAGCTGTTGTTATCATTACAGCGGCAGTCACTGGGGTGAAAAGAAACGGGCTTAAAAGCCGACGGTAACAATTCGGACTTCCCTACCTAGCCCTTGGATATCGGCTTAAACTTTCGGATGAGCTTTCGGAAGATGACAGCGGGTTAGGTATATGGACAACATAAAGCGTTAGCTAAAGCATAACGGATAGAGTAGGACTAATTCGGTGAGGCCGATCGTGTACCCGGATAGCCTGTTACTTCTTACCGTCAGTTACTTAACAATAGCCAGTCGGCGTGAAGTTGATTAATGTCTGTGAAAGGTAACCTGCTCGACTCGCGGACCGTTGTGGTATCGATTCCTGTACGAAGGAGTTAGGTACCCGTCTGCAGTGCTTTAGCACCTTTTAGCGAGTTCAAATGGCGGCGTCGTTAATTGGCTGTGATATGTTGTTTTCTTGCCTCTTCGCATTCGGCGCTTGCACTTTACGTGCGCTGCTAATGTGGTTGTCCACATAGCTAATAGCAGCCCCAAGGAGCTCGTAAACCTCCTAACACATGCTCATACGCTTTACCTCTACGACAGACTAAGAGTACCCCTAGTTTTGTCATAACAATTGCATTAATTTTTAATGATTACCCGCCCTAGAGTGAAACTTTTCGCGGCTGAACTCGGAATTTTTTTACGCGAAACGAAGGATTAGGCCCATGCGGAGATTAGTGTTGAGCTCTTGCGCCAGCCGGCGTTCCTCTGGACGGACAAGCGGCAACAACGAATCGGCTCGTAAACATGTGCACCGAATTGCATTCACACGCCTATTGTGCCCGCGAAGCACGTGAAGTGCTTACCTTCTCACACCCTTTTAGTAGAAAGGCGCGGATGTTTGCAATAAGCCTTTTGGAAGGGTTAGTGTAAAAAGTGTTTCAGTGTGTTCGTTTGCTAGTTCGAGCACAGATGCCTTCTACAGCTAACTTAGAGCCGTTTAGCTCATGGCCGGCCGGATAACCATTCCGGTCCGTCCGGCTGAAGCGGAATGGAAGCCAGAGCTCGCCTACGTCAACTTGCCCAAGGGTGGAGCAGCCAACACCGACACTACGTATGAACTCCAGCATAGAACTACCGATGTACCCAGCTACAAGATGTGTCTGTTCTATGCGTTCCAGGTTGGCTGCTTCGTTCAGTCATAATTTCCGCACTCTACACGGGCATTAGTTAATCGCTTGTGCCTTCAGCATTGCATGGTGTGCATCAACGGTATTCTGATGATGCCGTTCCTGGTGTCGGAGATGGCTTGCGCTGGCTCGGCCACTATGGAGGTTCGCAGCCGGTTAATATCTACGACGCTGGTAGTAACCGGAATCTCGACGATCCTACAAACAACTATAGGCCTAAGGTAAGGACGCTTTTCATGCCTTAGTGCGGTTTGCATGTGATTGATCGCCGTGAACTGGACCAGGTAAGACGACATGCAAAGATACCTACCTACTTCCAGGTTGTCCATCCTACAAGGTCCATCGTTTGCATTTGTACCACCCCTGCTAGCATTTTCTGCTTTGCCAGAACTTAAATGCTCCGTCGGTCCGAATGACGAGGTTCCTGCGAGCACCTACCTCGCGCGCCTTCAAACAGTAAGGCCTTTCCTTAAGCACCGCCACTGGTCATGACCGTGTGTTGCAGATAGAGGGCAGTCTCGCCGCGGCATCGGTTCTGCTGCTTCTTATCGGCGCTAGTGGGTTTGTCGGGTTCCTTTCGCGCCGAATTGGCCCAGTTACCATCGTACCGCTGTTGATTCTGCTTACTCTTAGCGCTGTGGGAACAACAGTCGACATGATGAAATTGCATTGGATCTCGCTAGTGTAAGTGCCTAATATTACCTCGTGTAGTGTGTGTACTTGGGTACTAAGACGCCTTTATTTGGTCAAGCGATACCTCATGTTTCAGACAGTTTGGCCTTATTGGCGCCTTTGCGGTTCTGTTTCCAGAGGTCCTGGTACCGTTCCCGTACTTCACTCGGCGAGGCTTCAAAGTGGCATGGTTCCGGCTTTTTGGCCAGTTCCCGGTACGTTTCGACGTGTAGTCGTGTACTGAACTTGTAATCTAGTTCCTTGTGTCGTTGCTACTCACGTGGCTTCTCGCGCTCGTTCTCAGCGTGACGGGGCTCGAGCCGGAAGGAGGTGCCGCCAGAGTTGACAAGAACCAGACAATAGCTGCGCTTCACAGCGCGCCATGGTTCCAAGTTCCTTATCCAGGTAACCGCTACATGAATGACTGAAATTATTATGCTCGAAGGTCCGCTTTTAAGGACAATTCGGCCCTCCGAACTTCAGCGTGGGTCTCTTCCTCGGCTTCATAGCGTCATGCGTTGCGTGCGCAACCGAAAGTATAGCTGCGTACGAACTTCTCGCGAAGGTCTCTGACGAAAAACCGCCTCCTTCGTCGGCGATAAATCGAGCCATCGCGGTGGAAGGTATCCTTGTCCAACTGTAGGGAGGCACTTAGTGAATCCTCCTAGGACTGAGCGCCGTTCTGGCGGCCTTAGCTGGATGCGGCGTCGGGATCACCGCCTATTCGAGCAATGTTGCCCTTATTCCCATCACTCGAGTGGCCAGTCGCTTTGCAATGCAGATGGCCGGAGTCATGCTGATCGCATTCGGCCTGCTTACGAAAGTCGGTGCGTTGATGGCCACCATACCGGATCCGGTGGTAGGAGCGGTAGTCGCAATGTCGATCTGCATGGTTTCCGGAATGTGCTTGCAGAACTTGGCGGTATACTTCCAAGGGAAGGAAGTGGGTAAATAGTGTCTGTTTAGGACATCGATATCAGGTCGTCCCGCAACTTGAACATCATCGGACTGTCCCTCTTCCTCGGCTTCGCTGTGCCAGACTACTTCGAGAAGAACCCAGTAGCGACAGGTGTCAAGGACGTTGATCAAATGCTGAACGTACTTCTGACGCTGAAGATGTTTGTAGGCGGAGTTGTAGCGTTCATTCTGGATAACGTTTGTCCGGGTCAGTGTGGTCAGAATAAGCGAAAGGCGTATGACTAATTTTGTAGGTGCTACAGACGCTCAGCGCGGCCTTTCGCATGAGTCAGGCAGCAATGAAGCTTCGCTCGAAGACGTCGGAACTTACCGTGACGGCTACTCCTTCCCATACTCTGTCAACAAGTATGCTTTTGCCATTCTTTCTGCTGTGGGATCGTGCGCAGTGGGATGCTAACGTGCGCATTTAGGGCTTTGTCACGCTGGAAATACATCCAGAAGCTTCCGTTTATGCCGTCGAAAGCCCGCCTCGATGCGGCATGTGCGAATGCTAACCCCAGCAGCGAGATCAATGTGGCGAGTGAAAACGTTGTCTTCCATTCTCGCTTGTAGCGCACTGCCTCATATGTAAATTTGCAAAGCCGTCGTGATGTATAAAACAAACAACATTTGCTCACGGAAGCATACTGTTTTGACACTATTTCGTCGGCCTAAAACCTTATTGTGTTTTAAATGTTGTCTACAAGTAGGAATTCACATGGAGCAAGCAGAGCTTGCTCTGCTTATTTTGTGTGTCCACTTTCACTTCTTAGTAGTCGTCGACAAGGAGGTAGCACGGAAACGAGTGCATCACATTCGACTGAACTGCGGCCTTCTCTGTTCGATGGCTTACTACAACCAGCTGATCCTTGACCTGTCTCTCAATCACAAAATTATTTCCTTCTTGTACGTGGCTCACTATCAAATGAATCACGGATCAACTTTCTCACTGCATTTATTAGCACAACGATATTGAAAAAGGCAACAACAAGGGAAAAAACGAGTGGGTTGCAAGTATCGATAGTACGAAAACAGCGAGAGCCTTCAGTCGAACCAGCTAACGTCATCCGGGGAAGACCACTGCGGCTCGTACGAGCGGACGCAGATAAGACCGTCGTCGGCTATACCCTCTGAGGTGCGCCAGAACAGATCCAAGAAGGCTCCTAAAATGTGGTTTCAAGTTGCTACAGGCACTACCCGAGCATACTCAAGCCGAGGCGGTGCTTGGAACTCGTGCTTAGTGCGCCTTGGAGGACTCTGGTGACAAAGGGATTCACGCGACGCCACGCGTTTTCCCGTTTCCGTCCTTTGACGATGACCGCCTCTTCGACGAAGTGGTATTCCCCGTCCTGAAATCCGATCGTTTCACGGGATCATTCGGCTCTAAGAAAGAAAACTGCAAACGTGCCGTTGTTTGCTTCAGTTGCATCTCATTGACGAGGACGTCATAGAACATCTTGAACAGCGAGAAGGACGCTGACTTGTATCTGGCCCCATGACCGTTCAGAATCTCAGGAGCCAGATTGCCGGCGTTCTGCTGGCTCTCATCCACATCGAGGATCGTGATCTTGGTTTGAAAGCCGGTGTATCGCTCGGGCTCGGCGCACTGTCCCAGTTCAAAGCGGAAATTCGCAGGTCCGACATACCGTATGCAAATGCCACGTTCCTCAAGGGCGTACAGTGCCTCGGCTAAATACAGTTTACCATTACGCTTAGTCTGCGCAGCGTAATGCACGCTAGTGTCCTACCGTATTTGTGCAGCAGTTCGATAATGCGAAGTTGCTTTCCGAGGTAGTAGTTGATCGGAAAGAGGTCGTCGCGGCGGATTGCGTCTGTCGGAGAGAGCAAGAGGCTTGTGCATACAGAAAGAGCATAGATGCTCGTCGAGAACGCAGCGCTTGAGATGTCCGTTGCAAGTGCAGAAGCGTTCTAAAGTCAGCAGGCAATCACAGATTATTGAAAGCTGCTGTTTTGTTCGGACAACGCACAAAACATACAGCGCGAACGGTCTCCAGAGTTGTTAGTGTAGGCTCGCCGCTCTTCGCGTACTCCGCCGACGCCTAAAATGCGACGTCATTATGCATGTCGCTAGTCCCCCTTAGACACTTCTTCATTACCACCTAATATGGCAGCTCGCACCAAGACAGCACTAACACTAAAAAGGCTATCATACCGCATGGACGAAGCAGTTGTTGCTTGATGGCACGTAGCTGCCGAATGAGCCGGGCGCAAGTTGTGCTGCAAAGCCGGACTGGTCCTCTAAACGCAAAGAATGGTAGTACTGAGCATGCAGTACGTCAAATAGCCGTATATGTAAAAATTAACAAACTGCTCAATATGTAAAATTACATACCTGATTCTGCCGACGTTTGGACAACGCTAACCTCCATCATGCTATCCGTCAGACCTGGCGTCTCATCGACGACGTTGACCGCAAGATAGTCGATAGAGACATTCGCGAGCGCAGCATCGAAATCACTGCGATGGATGTCCATGTGGTGACCGCAAAATGGTCTCAGCAGGGACCCCTCGGGGTTTTGAAACGTCGGAGGCGCTGCGACATCAGCAGGTGTTGTCGACGCAGCGAAGAGACCGCCGAGCTGTGCCTTCAGAACGCTCAACTGTACGGAACAGCCTTCGCAGTGGCACAGTTGGCTGCTCACTTGATCCACGATGAGCATAGCGTGTTCCCGCATGGCTTCTAAGTCGATATCCTATAAAATGATTACGTCTTCTCACATAGGAATGCCTAGTGAACTAAGGTATTACCATTACCGAGTCTGCTTCCTCCTCCTCCTCATCGGTAACTGATGACGTTGTTGCCTGCTGTTTTTGCTTCTTTCTCAGTCTGCACTTCCTTTGATATAATCTGCCTTTAACTCGCTCCTTGCACGTTTCACATCCCTGAAATTTATGTTGTAAGGAAGAGCAATATGCACAAATTCTGAGAATATAGGCAAGATGCAACTCATACCGTGGCAGCCGTTTCCTCACTAGTAAGCGTTTCACAGTCGTCGCAATACCCTGGTGGATGTCCCGCTGGCATGATGATGAAATGCTGCTAAAAATAAATTACTCTTCTCGTAAACTTTTAGACTAAGGGAGAACTCCGCTTCTTGAAACGTCGCGAATCGAATAAAGCAGGAAGTAAGACGAAGACGAGTCGGGTTGAGTGTCGTAGCCGTAAAGGCGGCATAGTATTCAGTAGCCACAGAACGAAAGTAAATGTACGTATTGCTCATACTTCTTGAGGAAATTTTCGACGCGCCCTTCCGACCCAAAGCGCTTGGGATGACGCCACTCCATGAACTTCCGAATTTTATTTTCTGGAAACCCTAAAGTACTCACAAACGTCCTAAATATGCTCGAATGGTGGACTAGCGAATGACGAATAAGCATCGAAGGACTTTTGAAGGCTTTGAAAACTTTTCAAATGTTGGCCAAGATCAAAGGGCCCCCAATGGGTTGGTCGAACTTATCCGAAGCCGATAGATGCCCAAAGGCTAAGCCTGAACTCTGCTTTTTGAAACGTTGGAAAGCGAATAAAGTAGGAAGTCTGAAAGCGCAAAACCCATCTAATCTGCGCACAGAACGTTCCAAACATGCGGCTACATGCTTTGAACGGTGCCATAAACAGCCGACGGGTTTGTGCCTGACCAGCCGTCAATTGAAATACGATTTACGTGCAGAAAGCGATCGATGTCGAGCTTGTTGACGCCGCTATCACTGTTCGCGAACGTCTGGTAGGGGAGTCGCAAATAAACAACGACTCAGAATGAGTCATTCACATGGATCCCGTTGTCCTCCGCGCCATTTTGACGCGTTCCTAGCGACGAGTGATCAATGCATTCATCCACAATGACGCAGGCTGAGTCGTTATTACACATGCTGAAGAGTCGTTCTTCGTTGGTTCGACTGCTGCGCGCCGTCGTAAGCACCAGTGAGAGGGTCTTTAGCTTTCGAAGTACCTTCCAAGTGGTGCACGAAAACATTTTCAAGGAAAACACTAAATGAATGTGTTCGAGACTATTGTTATGCAGTGACGTACCGAGCACCCATATTTAGGGGGCTACCCAAATTTTAAGGTGGGCCAAGAAATTGAGCACCAAAAATGCCCCTGGTGTGGGAATTTTGTTCCACTGCTGCGCGCCGTCGTAAGCACCATCTCATCTTAGGTAAAATTTTCGGGAATTTTTGACCCTTCGGATCTTAAGGGGGCATGTCCCCCTGCCCCAAGGGCCGGTACGCCACTGTTGTTATGAGTGTACGTACTCGTTTAAAATACGACACAACAGTGCGCTAAGGATCCTTGCTTAGCACATCAAAAATGTAAGAAGAAATCACAAAGCTGATCCAGATGCCTCTTCAGCTTCAAGAGCGTAATCGCTAGGCCTCCAGTCTGATCCTGATGCCTCTTCGGTGTCGACAGCGTCATCGGTAGGTCTCCACAAAGCTGACCAAGATGCTTCGTCGCTGTCGAGAGCATAATCGTAGGGTCGCGCTCATCAATTATCCGGTTACTCGGCGCATTGCACAGTTCATCTTCGCAGCACGTGTAGTTGCCACCTCGGCATAACAAGTGAGCGACGAAAGTGCCAGCGCATAGCGGAAGGTCGCAGCCGCTAAAGACGGGCAAACAAAATTAAGACGCTACAGTTGGTAGGAGCAGTAGACACTACGTATGCACACCGCATATACTAACAGAATGTACGCAGGCACATCCTTACCGAGTGGTTACAGGTTTCTCGTCCGTTCCACGAAGACAGGTGAGCGTGTAGCATGCCTTTTCGAAGAACCAACAGGCGTCGCCATATGTCGTCTCTTAACAAAGGAGGATGATGGGTCAAGTATCAGAGTGTGCAACATCACACGGGCACACTCTGAACAGTGCCCAATGTCCAGCTCAAACGCTATCCGATTAGTTAACTGCTTACCATTGATTCCGAGAGAGCACGTCAAGCCCGCACTTTTCGAGGTGAGCAAGAATAAGGCAGATAAAATATGTAACAAGTGCATGAATCTCGCGACGAACTGCGGAAACGATGGTCTGTTCACGTGGATGGATATCTAATCGTTAGAGCGTAGTTGCATACTTTTGCTTAAATACTGCGGCCTCAGTTGTTTATGGAAGGACCAACGAAGGGAAAGTATGACTGCGATCGTTTCCCCAGAATTGGTAATCCTTAGCTGACTGTGTGAAATCCAGCCTTTCGAAGCAGATAAACAAACGAATAACTGCACCGCAGCGATCCTCAAAGCATCACAACGTGGAGCTGCTGTTAGAGCTCATGCTTGCTTTCGTTAAAGTAATAGTGGCAGTTCCTGCTCAACAGTCCGTCCGGCCACTACAGTTGCTAACGGCCTATGGGAACGTCTTTTCGTAAAGACGTTTGGTGACGTGCGGACAATTACCTAGGTGCTCTTCATTTTTTTGCGGCACTGGGCATGTGAACAAGTAGACGCCTATTGCATCGCCTACTGACTTGTTTAGAGTCAATGGCTTCAAGTGAGCCGAGTCTTTAAATACAATTTTATTCGTCAACCAGCATTTATTTGAAAAAAGGCGAGGAGGCGAGTCAGTTAGCATAGAAATCAGTTGGTCAGTTAGCGTAGAAATCCGCTAGTCCGACTTGTAAAAGAAGCAGTCTGGGTCTGTGCGCTGAGCGCGGATCAGCTCGAGCTGTTGTCCGCATGCAGCACAATTTGCAAGTGCATCGCTGCGACCGCTCCATGCTGCTCGCCGGGAAAGTCGTAGACGCGCTGTGTGCCACCGTTAGGGTGCGAGAGACGATGCTCAAAGTCGCGAAGGTCATCGTCCTCGACGCGCACTGGGGACACGGCGATTCTGAGCGGATGCGCGCGCTTGGACACAGAGCTTGCCTAAATGAAGATTGATAAGGCTGCGACTCGACACGCCACCCGTCATACAAGGCCCTCCATTCTAGGCGTGTAATTAGTTCTGCCGCTTTTGCACGTTATAGAAAATACGTAAGAGGGGGGAATGACAAACGGCTGCTGTCTATACGCCATCGAGTGCTTACCTCAACCAGACGCTTGAAGAGGTCTTTCGTGAAGGTGCCGTTGCACACGACCAGTTCTCCATCCGGCCTCCGTGCTTGACCGATTGGGGCGTCTTCTTGCACGCAGAAGTCGATGATTGCGTCGTCTGTCACGGGGAAGCTGCCACCGTCCACCGGCACCATATTCAGGAACTGTATCTGCCGCACACGGTTCGTGCGCAGGTCGCGTAGGAACCCGACGGTAATCTGGCCCGCATGAAGGTGACAGCGGTCGATGTCCAGCGAAGTGGGCGAGAAGTGCCGGACGACATTGTGGAATTGAACTGGCGTCAATTCGGCGCAGCTGCCCGCCTCGAACCTGAGCGCATCACTAACGACTAACGTCTGAAGGATGAGTGCAGCGAGTGCTGGCGTGAAGACGAGGTCTAAAACACGTGATTCAGATGGACGTCTTGTCAATGCAAAAACTACGTGAAGCTTTGGCTAGCCCTTAGCGTGCCATTGCCACCCAAAATCATGCAAAAGGTCAGCACAATTTTTAAGCATACGTTTGCCTAATATGCTCACCACGGATATCCCAGCATGCGACGTATGAGCCCCGCAGCAGTTGCATGAATTCCGAGAACAGTAGCGTAGCGTCACCGTTGTCTTTCGCCTTTTCTCGGCCGGGAGCGTCTCCTTCAATCACGTACGAGCTTCCGTGCTTTTTATTTTCCTCGTTCGGCGCATGGAAGACCGCACAGATGATGTGCCGGAGGCACACTTCCGACACGCGTTCGCGGATAAGTTGCAGAAAGCGTCGGCTGGAGATCTGGNGTATAACTCGATTCCTACAAAGTTCTTCTAAGACGAAGCTTAAATGTATATTGAACATCTTCGTCCTATGGCGTTTATTCCTTACCTTTGCTGTAGTAGTACGTCCGTAGTGGCGGCATGTAGTTCTCCCAGCAGATCGCGGAGCCGATTCGACCCAGCGGCGTGTCGAAGACCGGCAGCATGGAACCGTCGCCCTGTCCCCAGACAACTCTCTCACTTTTAGTTGGCTTCAGCTTGCGATGACGACCGAGCTTCGTGCCATCCGGACCATAAAAGAAGACCTAGATGCGTACTTGACTTCCGGCATTCCTTGATTAGCATACCGAGCAGTACAGAGTTCCTCCGTCTTTTTCGATCACAGGCACAACGAGGTAGACGTTATGCTCTCGAGCAGTGTCAGTGATCTGCTGTGACTCGGGACCCTCGAAGGTGATAGCGGAATTGTGATAGCGCATGAACTCATCGCGTGCACCGTCGCTCCCGTCGATCTCGTCCAGGTCAAACTGCAGACCTTTAACGTACCCGCCCACAAATGCTTCTGAAATCTTTGGTAAGAAAGCCGGCTTAACACTGTGGAACAGCAGTAAATTCAACGAACGTTTGCTGATACTCATAGCAAAATGGTTTCTAGCACTTTCTTAATGACCTCAGAACGCGAAAGGAGAACGTACCGGGAAAAAGCACAATCTCGGCGCCTTGGGCTACTGCTTCCTTCGTCAACTCCTGTAGCTTCGTAAGCGTTGCAGGTGTGTTGAACATGACAGTGCTGGTTTGAACCACGCCAACTCTAACCATTTTGCCGCGTGCTTTTTAGGAATCTGACAGTTCATATCGAAACTACTCGCTTTTATACGTTCAAGCAGATACTACAAAGCAGAAACTTGCGATCATAAATGGTCACACTGCAGTCTGCGCTTTATCATCGACACACTAGCATTTGATGGGCCGCCCGCGCCGCGGGCGGCCGTCTGGAGTCTAGAGATTTATTTGAACTTTTCCTTGTGGCTTATATTGTGAGCAGTGATAACTGCTCAAACCTGATTGTTAGATTTCAAGATTCAAGATTTATCCTGACTGTCAATTCTTAGACCCTAGATAGCTTGTTAAAATTAAACCTTCACTAAGCGGGGTTCAAACCTCATGGGCCTCGAGCGGAAAACTTCAGGAATGATGAAACCAACCCGTGCATGCGGTCGCGTATTTTGGCAGCAGCAGCCTCGATCCTTTCCTCGTCGATATCGCTATGGGGCGTATTTTCAAATGACAAATAAGAGTAACTCAGCTTTGTCCAAAGTCAAGCAAATTTTGAAAAATTTTTGAGAAAGTTTTGCTTAGAAAATGTTGAGATAAATACATCTTTTGTTGCCGAAAGTGAATGATTCGCTTGTTTAAGACCAAGCTATGCTCAGAAGACCGCGACATTGTCTAACGCGTCAATTGTACCTGCATTCGCCTAAAGAACTACTTTTAGCAGTTCGCAACGCGACGAATTATTCGTTCTACTCGCCGGGTGGGCACGCTCAACCGATGCCCAACACAGCTTACTACGGACAACATGCAACGGAACTGCCACCGTTGCGAGATGCTGCTTATAGTGGACCGCCTCCGCTGTACGATGCGCCTCCGCAGCAACAGTTTGACGCGCCACAGCCGCCTGCTCGTGCCGTCGACAGCTGGTACGTGATGCTTCGCTTCTGCAACTGGATTAGCCCGACAAAGACATGCATTACTTTTGAATGCTGATGCTTTGTTGTTAAATTTCACGTGGACAGATTAATAACGCATCAATTGCAGGCGTGGCTGCGCCAGTGGCTCTCGAAATCGCTCTCGCTCTCCGGATCGTTATGGAGGTAGGTAGTTCTAACTTGTAAGCTTTGCTCGACATGATTTGCTTTAACGTTTTGGCCTTTTAGTCATCGTCCCAGTCTCGCGCTTGTCTCTGAACCAAATCGTCGTAGCGGAAAACGCCAACGATTCAAAGAGCCAGTTCTGCCTCTCAAGTGCGCAAATGCGTGAAGGTACCCGCCGCCCCTTATCCGTCCTAAAGATTGTTCGTGTCGCTTTGCAGACCCGGTCAGCTCGGCAGCCCAGCCAAAGACATGCAACGACGCCATGCAAATTTTCGTCAGGACTATGCACGGCAAGACCATCACAATCAAGCTGGACGTCTTAGCCACCACGAAGAGCGCGAAAACCCAAATCCAGTACAAGGAGAAGATTCCGAGCGATCAGCAACGATTGACCTTTGCTGGTAAGCATGTCCAGTCCATATTTAAGCGATCACTTTCGAGTACTGGGTACCGAATTAAGTCATGTCTTCTAGGCAAACCGCTTGAGGACCACCGAGCACTAACCGACTATGGCGTCCGGAAGGAGTCTACGCTCCATCTCGCACTCCGTCTTCGTGGCGGCGTAAAGTAAGACACCCTTTTCACAAACTCTAAACACGTTCCGTTTTAGAGAGATCACCGTCAGCAACATCCAGTACCTCGACAGAAACCGACTTTTCACTCACTTCAACAAATTTGGACCACTCAAGAAGGAAAATGTCTCGGTCAAAACCGGCGTTCAGGGCAAGAAGTTCGCCCTCGTCCTCTTCGGCACAGACGACGCAGGAGCTGCTGCGCTGACGCAGAAGTCCCAGCAGATAGGCGACTGAACCGTGACCGTCGCAAAGTCGAAAAAAGAGAAGCTCGCTGAGCAATTTGGCGGCAAAGCCGCTCAACCTTCGCTCAGCGATGCTGATCTGGAGCTTCGGCTACAAGGCAACTTCCTCGACTTCAAAGGCAAGCGTGATAGTATGACACAGCACAGGGACAGATTGCTTAACAATGCTTCGCTAAATACTACTTGTTGATTCTAGGCTTTCGATACAGCCTCGACGGACGTATAATCGGAGACGTCGGCGACGAGTACGCGATGGCGTACATCGAGAACAACGAGGAGATCCCGGACGTTGTGTCGGACGCCACGGACGTCGTCCACGCCCTTATCGCTGCAGAGCGCGAGCTCGCAGCCTTTGAGCGACTCCACGGCGAGAACAGGCGCGATGAGGCTAGGCGACACTGGGTCATCTACGTCCACATCCTGACCGCCCTCGTGGAGTACTGCAACCGCATCAGGCCGAGTACGACCCACCTTCCACAGCGCAAGATTCGCTACGTCAGAGCCGCTGCGAACAGCGTTAGCTACCAGGACATCAAAGCACGTTTCCGAGGTAAGATTTTCGCTTCGTAACAGCATGGCGTGCATAGAATTACTGATTGTAAAACTAGGCTAGAAACTCTAAGAACGAATGCAGTTAAAGCCTACGGGATCCACAATGAAACTCTGAAAATGAAACTTAGGCACGATCCACGACGTGATCTGGTGCCGGCGCGGTGGCGACTTCTCCGTCACAACCGGCTACTGGGTCTTGTTCAAGTCGATGGAAGACGCAGAGATGGGCGAGAACGGCACGCACACGCCGCCTTCATGGGGCTTCGAACCGAACATGGTGAAGATCTTCTGGGACAGCCTGCGGCGTCGTACGCTGCTCTTCACCGCCACGATCAACAACTCCGCAGTGGCAAAGCACTGCTGGCGGCACTCGAAGTTCACGTCATCTCGCCACTATGCTATTCTGAAGGCCATGTCTGAACTGCCGCAGCTGCAAGCTGACGGCGAAGCCGTCGACCCGCAAGCAGCTGTGGCTGACGACAATGAGATGCAAGACTGGCCGACGGTGATCCGCTTGCAAGAGGCGAACTCCGATGTCGCAGCTGAGCCGCAAGCTGCTGAACCAGAGGTCGTAGCAGACAACATTGAGCCCACCAGCGTCCTCGCTAGACGTCGTCACCGCTTGCAGGTCGGTCAACTGGACGAGTGGCGACGGCAGATGCAGCAGTACGGGCTCGGTACCTTTTTCGCGTCCCAGTCGCAGTACGAGTCGGCAAACAAGATCCGACGGGCTGAGCGTGGGACGAATTCTGCGCGCCTGCAAAACTGCACGCTGAAGCGGGACCTAGCGTTCAAGCTCTACCAGCTGTACGGAAGGACCGAGTAAGTATCTAGAATGCTTACAAATACAATTCAAACCCTAACTACACTGGTTTTAGCTTCCTCCAAGCGCTGAACTACAGCCCGGATCGCCCATTCGCCGTGCTCTCGAACGGGTCTCGCGTAGGCCCAGGGTACGTTATCGACAGCTGCGCTTCGTGGTTCGAGAGTGCGAAGCGACTGAAAGACGGCGGGAGAACGGCGAAGACCTTCAAGGGTATCATCGGACGCTTCCTCGGCACTACTGACCGTCTCTACCGACCGCAAAGGATTCCCGAAGTCGGCAAGAAGCTCCTCGACATCTGGCATCGCGTTTTGCCTGGGCTTGAAGAAGGCGAAGGGTAGGTTGAACGCTAGAAGAACAGCAATGAACGAAGGGTATTTCAGGCATACTCCTCTCGATGACTGCCGCCTCTACGGAGACGAAGCCGTCATGCTCGTACCACCGCAGGACTTCACGATTATGGTGGTCGACTCTACCGAAGGGCTTGCACTCGTCCTCCGTCATCTGAAAGAGCTCGACGAAAACGACGAGGTTACACCGCCTACACGGGGCATTTAAAAGAAACTGCTCTTTAGGTCACGCTTGATACGGAAGGCGGGAGAAGTCCTTACTCGGATGAGCGTCTGCAAACGATCCAGCTGGCCACTTCGCGGCGGCAAGTGTTCGTGATCGGCATGCAGAAGTGTCACGGTAATCCTCAACTGGCGTGCATCGGCAAGGAACTCCAGCGACAGGACTTGCTCAAATTCGGTATTGCATCAAGGCCTGGTATTGGGTATTTAACTAAAACTACTTCTAGGCCAAGCCTTCCAGGAGATCGACTGCAGCGAGTTCTGGAGCGAACTCCAAGTTAGCGGCGAAGCCGCGCCTGTGCACGACATCCGCCAGTTTGTCCTAAAGGTACACATGCATAGAAACACTCTTATCGCATGCTAACTGGTAGACCGATACCGCAGAGCATCCTGACCTTCTTCCGCATTAATAACGGTATTGTTATAGGTCTATGGCATGACCGCCGACCTCGCGGAGAGCTCGAAGCTGTCAAACGTCGTCAAGTTCGTACTGAATCGAGAACTCCCCAAGGATGCACAGCATTCCTGTTGGCATACGCGACCGTTAAGCGACAGACAGGTCCGTTCACAGTCAGTCCCTCTTCTCCAACAACTAATTGCTTCAGGTTCGATATGCAGCCATGGACTGCATCGTCGTGCTCATGATGCTCGAGGAATCCAAGAGGCGGTTCCCGCATCGCTGCCAACGCGTGCGCGACAACTTTGTGCTCATGAACTACGCGGAAGCATTCACCTACAGGAACTGGCTCGCGAATCCGCCAATAGCCACGAACCCGAAGACAATCAGGAAGCAGGCACTGCGCCCACAGATCCCGCATCCGTCGCTGCTCGAGCATGACGACCCGAACTACGAGTGCGAGTGAGCAAACCAAGGCCTCCACGAGTTCAAGCTGACGGCGAAGCCGCCTTTTTGTTAACATTGACTTTATTATAGCTGCTTTATATATCCTCAGTCTGCATTTAGTTGTCAACGACTATTTTCGAATGCTGTCTCTATAAAGATTTCGCTGCAATCGCATTTGTTTCTCACGAAGTTGGGAACTGGGAATTTCATGCCCCACCGTTTAAGCATTGAGCAATGTAGCGACTCTTTTTGTGCTCAAGTGCCTTCAAGCCTAAACATATGAATCGATACCGGAATCGATACCAGTCTTAAAGCAAGCAATTCAAAGTTAGCCATTCAAACAATGAGCGTTCTTGGGTTTAAGCACCTTGAAATCTAATTTCATGAATCGATACGTAAATAGCGGCCATAAGAGCGAACAAGTCTCGTCTGGTTCGTCCTACTAGTTGTTGTTAAAGCCTGCATCATAGCTCCACACAACCAACGACAAACAAACTACTACATCATTTATTTCTGCTTGCCTTGGGCGCAGCTTTACGACACGGGTTTCTAATCACAGACAGTCAGCAAGGCAAGGGTATCACATACGTTTACATTAAAGCTTCATTTTGAGATCAAGGCGGTAGCATCGCTGAATGAACAGGCAAAGAGTAGGGGACGGCTTTGCCGTAAACTTGAGCATGCGCTCAGAAAGGCGCACAATATTTACAATGGTGACTACTCGTCAAACTTAGGGTTTCGGCAAAATTCACAGGACAAACTATGGGGAGAGGAAACAGGAAAAAGTGGAAGTATCACAGAATAAGGGGGATAAATCTAGTAGGAGGAAGGAGGGTTTCAAGCTAATGTACAGTGCTAAAGGACAGCAGTGGTGAACTAATCAGCGTCACCTTCGGCGCCAGAGTCAGAGTCGTTGGGGTGACGGAGCGTGGTTTTCTTGGACGCGGCAGATGGGCTGTAAATTCCGCTGTCCGAAAGGTTCAGCGACTCGTGGAGGCCAGTGTCGTCAGACTTGTCGCCGGAATCCGTCGGGAAGACGTTGACGCAACCGAGTGCAGCGGACACGTCGTAGGGGTCGTGCGGCGCGACGTCCATCGGCGGCACGACGTCCATCAGCTGCGCAACTTGCTGTTCGGCGAGAGCTCCTTTGCGTTGCTTGTTGTTTGCTCGCGTAGTGGGAACGCGTACCTTCGGCTAAAGTAATGCTACACATGTTGTCCAGTTCAGTCTAGTTAGATAGCTACCTTTGGCCTAGTGGAGCGCGAGTTCGTAGTCGGCACTGAGGCGATGTCCGCCGTGCCGAGTGGAGGGTTCGTCATGCGCAAGCGTTTTGGCGGTGTTGCGCCAGTAATGTCAACGATCTCAGGAGCGTCAACCGAGTTATTAGGCTTGTTGCGCTTAGGCTAAAGCAGATAGAATTGAACAGCACTTGCGATCAGAAAGTACCTTCGGCACCGTGGCCAGGGCCGACCGACCGTTGCAGTTGCCGTACTTTGCCGGGTCCTCTTCCTTCTCTTGCTTAACTGCAACGGACACCGTCGCTTGCCTTTCCGAATGAGTGACGGCTTCGCCGTCATCTTGGAACTCAAGCGAAGCAGCTTCCGGCACCATCATCTCACAGAATGCTCCTAGATCGAAAGTAATTCATTTTGCACACATTAACTCACATACCACTGCAAACCACAGCGCCGTACGCACTAAAGAACTTTCCCGCCAGTGATGACTTGGCCTGACGGAACTGCGGCGGCACGTGCGGTGTCGTGATCTTGACGATCACCTTGGAGTCGTCCTGCACGAGAGAGGTGATCCGAAGATTCTCCCCTTCGATAGCGAAGTTGAGTAGCTTTGCATAAATTCCTAAACCGGCTTGCACTACACGGTTGGAGAACGATGTAGCTTACGGCGCTCTGCAGGCTCGTACAATTTGCGCAGCTCCATCGCTTTCGTCGGTTCGTCTTCCGGTTCCTCTTGCTTGTAGAAGAGGTCCCCTCCCTTGATGGTCACGTCCTTCCATCGCCGGACAGTAAGCTGGTGTCCTAAAGGGCATTGGTTTGGCAAGATCAAGATACAAATGTAAAGAAGACCACCTTGAAGACGCCCGCGAACAGAAATCGCCTCGTTTTCGATCAGCAAAGTCTCAGCACCATCTGGAACGTCGAGAAGGGTGATCTCGTAGTTGTTGTCCGGCGACTGCTCAACCATGCCCCAGTAGTGGCCGTTATCCTCGTCAAAGTCGACGATAATCCTTCCGGATATCACTGAACACGCGCTTTTAGAAACTGAGCAAACGCTAAAACTAGACTAACAGATGTTTTCGGACGCGCTTGACGCGGGCAACGAGAGAGAACTTGTGGAGCTTGAGCAGTGCGAGCTGGGCGGTGGCGACAACACGCTTGCAGGAACATGCGCATTTTCGTATGACGCGTGTCGGGTGTCGGCTTTGCCGAAGAACTTGGAAATGTCTCCGTCAAAGTCAACGTCCGTTTCCGACTCGACGATTAAGCGCAAGACGGAGCCTAAAAAGAATTTTGGGCTAAGGCTAAGTCTTCCGCTAACGAACCGGTAGTAGTCGCAAACCGCTTAATCGTTCCCTTGATGGCGACTGCTGTGTTTGCGCGAAAGCGGGTCCTGGACGGAGGGGCCACGCTAAGCACTTGCACGTAAACTTGTCGCTCGCCGGACGGGTCGCGCAGAGTGGCCTGGCCGGTCAACCCGAACGCGCCGTGGGGAACGAAGTCCGTGAGCAAGCGTCCCTTGAGCTCTAAAAGACCAAAGAGATTGACCGAACCTAAGCGCCCGCTACTCACTAAGACGCTGGTGCGGTTTCGCAGTATCGATGTCGACCACTTTTGAGAACGGCATGCCTTTCGATGGACGGTAGTTGGACACGATCACCGTGGCGTCGGATGCTCCGTTCGCTTTGAGTTCGTAGTCCAACCCGCCGTATCGATAGGCCTCCGAGAAGACAGGGACGACTTCAATGCCGGTCAAGTGCACCAGCTAAACTAGTGCTAAGTATGGTCATTAACAGAAAGAAAATAACAAGTTAAGTTAGCGATTAACGCGAAGACTTACAGCGTTCTCCTCCAGGAGCGAGTTCATTCGATCAGCGCAACCACCGAAAGCCACCAACTTCAGTCGCTCTTCTTCGTCATTGCACAAGTGGACAATGAGACGAGAGTAGATTCCCTTCGCTCCGACTTCCGGCAGGCTGTAGACTTTCTTCAGAACCTTCAGCGCCACCTCGCTGAATCGATACTCGAAACGATACCAGGTTTTGCAAACTTACATGTTGGGCACTCCCGGCAAGTGCGCCTTCAACTCCTTCGTGCTTGTTGAGCAAAACTCGGCTTCGCCGTCAGCTTGATGCATTGATCGAGTTCAGCGGTTTTAGTTGATAGCGAAATGTTCTAAAGTAGAAAGTCTTCGAAGCGGAAGCACTGAAAGAGAAATCAAGAAGGATCCAGCAGCATAAAAGCACTGACGATTCGCAAAAGGCCTATTGAACAATACCGTAGCCAGAAAAAGCGCGCGGGATTCCGAAGCAGACACTCTTGTAATTTTCGAAAACCACCGCCAAATTAAAACTAGTGTTCTTTACTTAGCAGCGGTTGAAAATTTTGCAAGTCACTTTAAATCGCGTTAGAAGACAAAGCAGCGAGAAACTTACATTTGACAGACGAACAGAAGTGGTAAACAGTGAGTGGGATTCAGAGAATCTCCTTGTGCACTATATTGCGCGTCGTGTGAGCTCCAACGTCAATCAGAAGCCGTATGTTGCGCACAGAACGGACACGGGTGAGTATCACATACAACTGACCATGCGAGAAGACGTTGTGCCGCAAGTCGGCGCCAACAAAGTCCAATGTCTGGCCCTAAATGTAGAAATGTTGGTAAATGTGCGAATTCCGGCTCACCTGGCTCTTGTTCACCGTCATTGCGAAGGCAAGTCGTACGGGAAACTGGTGGCGACTGAACTTGAAGGGGTACTGTCGTCCTTCGTAAGTCAACGTAATCCGCGGAATCTCGCGGATTTGGCCTGCGTGACTGCCGTTAAGTATTCGGCCGAGGATCACGTGCCGCTTCGCGTCCAGCACAAGGAGACGGCATCCGTTGACTAGACCCAAAGAAGGCTGAATGTTTCTCAAAAGCATGACGACAGCATTCTTCTTGATCTTGAGCACGTGCGGCGGGAATCCAGGGAGATCGATTCTATGCAAAAGCTCCAGCGGATGCCGCCGCGTATCGTTTGCGGAATCCGCGACGAGTTCATCGTAGCTAGTCGACACCTGAGCGGTTCCCGGAAGTCTATCGGTGATTAACTCGTTGTACTGGTTGCAAACGTCGTTGAGAACAGAGAGGATGCAGCGACCGGCCAGGTACTTCGTCAAAATGGGACCAGCCAACGTTGGATCGCCGCTAAGTAGCCGTCCGTAAACCTCATCGATCAGACTGCCGCGAAAGACGATAGCGTCCAGCACCCGCTCTTGGCCATCCGGTCCGCTCAGGTTTCTACCTTCCCCAACTGCCATCGTCCAGTTGTCGTACTCCTGTTCACCCGCATTCAGACGAAGGTTGCGCGTAAGCTTGAACGTGGTAAAGTACTGCCAGAGCTCGCATCGTTTCAGCGACAAGTTAAGTTGCTCGGAGACAAGGGAGTCCTCCTCGATCGGTAGGCACTGTCTGAAGCGCATTAGCTTCTGACTGTACACATCGCTTTTATCCTTACCGAAAATCTCCGCCAAGGATCACTAATTTTCCTCCGAACAATCGGTTGTTGCCGTGAACTTCTTGAAGACGGCGGTTCAAAGCTTCGAGAGCGTATCGTGGCATCATCGGAGCCTATAAGCCCAGCACTGAGAATTAGTTTTAAGGCAGCGAATTACTTCGTCCCAGATGAAGACGTCGGCTTGGCTGAACTTCAATAGACGCTTTCCACGGGGATTTGCGTTACAACCCGGCGTCAGTGGAACGGGTAGAGTAGCCGCTTGATGCACGGTGGTTCCTGTAGGAAGGAGAATGGCTGCAGCGCCAGTTGAGGCCATAACGACGACGTTAAAACCATATGCCCGCAATGCGTGAAAAATGCACAAATAGGCGTAAGTCTTCCTAAAACAACTTCACCGTCACACTAGTTTAATAAAAGACGTCACTGACCCACTTCCACCTGGCCCGTCCAGCATGATGGCGTCTCCCTCGGCTGGTCTGACACGCGTGTTATCAGCGGCTACGCCGCCAACTTGCATGCCAAGTTTCAGCAGCGTATGCTCGACGAATTTGCGCTGCTCGTCAGTGAGCGTGTCGAACTTCGTCTTCGCTATACGAAGCTCTTCTTCCTTGTTGATGGGTTCGTCTTCATCCGGAATTTGAACCGTCTAAAGAACGCAGTTACGTTATTTCGATCGAAGACATCCAAATCGCAGATTAAAAGCACTTCATTATGCTCACGGTACATTTTTGATAGCGCTGCTTACCTGAGGCAATGTGGGATAGTCTTTGAGCGTCTTTCCGTGTAAGGACAGCTCAACGGCAACCTCGGCGAAAGCTGCGTCAATGGCTTGCTGGGGCGTCAAGTTGCGGAATCGTCGGAAGTCGTAAGCCATTACTTCCTTGTACTCGTTCCACAGCTTGAGCGGGTCCTTAGGGTTGTTCCACGCTAGGATCATTGCGAAGAGCTGCCAAAGTTGTCGCGGAAACTGCCAACCGGACGCTTCAGCCAAGCATTCCATCCACTCGTCGTCGTTGCGCGCAAGTCCCCTTGCGACGCACGCATCCGCGAAGGTTTTGTAGCAACGGCCGCCAACTTTCTTGAGCTCGTCAAAGCTACGTGGTCCTTTCACATGTAGCAGCAAAAGGCGCAGGTGAAACCGCTCGGAAATCCGCACATCGACGTTGCAAAGGCGACCGATTGTGTTTGAGCGTCGGACGCGGGCCACCCATTCGCCGGACTGCGAGTTAAACGTGTAGTGTTCGGGGATTTGGTAGTAGTAGAGATGCCGTGCACGATTATCGCGTTGGTTAAGACGAAAAAAACGCGTCAAGGTGACTTTTCTCCGGAACGTATTTTCCGTCCTCGTCGACCGATATACCCGGTTCGCCAGTTTCGAGGTCTAAACGCGCTTAGTCAGACGTTTGTTTGACAAAACGGCTTCGCCGTTAGCTTGTCTTCGGTTGATCGCTACCTCTGATCTTTTCGTGTCGCTGGTGAACATGCAGAACGAAGACAGAGTGGCTCTTGCCTTGCATGGACTTTTCGAGAAGTCTCCACATCGCTTCCTGCGGTGAAACATAACGACAATCCAGGTACTTTTTGATCTCGTCAGCGTTAAGGACCCGGTCCAATGTGAGCTCAAGGTGCGCCGAATCCAACTGCTTGAAGAAGTACTTGTAGAGATAGTTGACAAATCGAATCCCTAGAAACGCGTGATTATCTGGGAAACGGTCTACTAAGCGCTACCTCCGCACAGCTCTACATTTATATGGCAGTCGAACGTCCGAAGCAGTAGAGGATTGTACGGGATGACAAAGCCATTGTGGGCTACCTTGCCGTTTGCATATTCAATCACCGGCCCGTCATCAGGACGCGATGGTTCGGCGTAACCGTCGTCGCCGCGTGCTGACTCGTTGCGGAATGGTTTCGGAAACTTCTTGGTACAGCAACCGGCGTCGTCGAGGCAAATCGAGTCACCTACGTCGCACGGTCCATGGATGTGGTGCTGCTTGACAAGTTTGAAGAGCAGGGGTTCCCGAACAGGATCCGGAATAGTAGCACGAACCATTCTGTCTATATCTTGGGAAGTCTTCGGTGCATCTTCCTCACCGAGCGTCACGAGAAGGTGCATATGTTGCAAACCTAAAGCCGCTCATTCGAAAGTGCAACTGATATACAAAGTACCTCGCTTTTGAAATTCTATGACATGAACTTGTGCAACGACGCGGCCAAAGAACTTCTCTAAAACAACGCGGGTATATTGGTTGCGTCCATAAGCGGAACGTACCCTGTACAATCATCCTAAGCAAGGCATCCTTCTTCAGATCGAAAACGCGGGCAACTATGTCGGGACGGTCAGTCGCTGGCTGCACCATTTTGATGTAGCCCGGCTTCGCCGTAAAATTAACCGAAGGGTCGGCGGGGTCAGCGCTAACGTAGTACGTACATGCGTCAACAATTTCCGGCCACTTCGGGTTGGCAGTCATCTAAACATCATGTGCGTGCAGTTCGCAAAAAGGCAGCGACTGAATACCGTTATGAAAAGATGTGGGCGTCCAAAACGTTGTACTATGCACATGGAGTCTTGGTAGTGGCGGTCTTGACTGCGTGGTGATCCTGGGTGAGTTGCAGGTAAGATGACGCGCTGACCGAGCGTAAAGCCACCGTCTTGGCAAAGCCGCTAAAGCCGATTATTGACACCCTCGTAGTGTTCAGCGCGAATTTTCTTCTGATTAGCCCGAAACCTAAATGACCGTTAGAAAATCAGAAAGTAGATTAAGACTAACCACTGCATCCGGTCAGCCTCAACGTAGATATAATTGCAAACAGCATACTCCTGGAACAGGCGACCTCCGAAGAGAAGCGGGTTGAAGTGGTTCTGCCGTACCGACAATCTGTACGCGAGAAACTCTCGACGCGACTGGTACTTTCGCTTTCCCGACTGACGCACGTAAGGCATGTTTGGCGTCCAACCGCGAGTAGCGTACGGAAAGAGTAACGCGAAGCTCATCGGCTCGAGATCGGCGCTCAGCGTGGACAGTGTCCGCACTTGTCTGCCTTTAGGATGCACTACAATGTGCGCATCAGGCATCTCGCCGCCTCCGTGAGTGACGAAAATCGCCGCAACTTCAGTAGCAATCGGCACGTTGTATGAGCGCTGATATCTGCGCTTAAGGTCGAAGGCTAGGCGGATCGTTGGCACGACAGCGTCAGACAATGGTCGCTTGTTTTGTCGACACCACTCGGCTGCCTCGGTCTCGTAACGGGAAACGATTTCACCCATGGAGTTGAAGGCTTTTGCGTAGTCGTTGACCCTTCGGAGAACGTCGTCGATTAGACGAAGAATTCCTAAACTCTTCCTTGAGTTAGCTTGCTGTCAGTGCCCAGACAACAATGTTCAAAACGGCTTCGCCGTAAACTCAAAGCTAGTTGTAAAGCGAAAACGCTATCAGCCAACTCACGTTCATCGAGTCCTTCGTTTGCCTGTACCTCCAGACGGTGTTCTAGGGCAGCGTGGCTGTCGATAACAAACAACTGCCCGTACTTCGGCCGCTCGTTGGGCTCAGCGATGGCTGCAGTGTTAAACTTGTTAACTACGGCACCATGCACGCGATAGCAGTACGGTCCTCCCGTTGGAAAGTTGTATGTCGACGCGTTGATAGACGCAAATGAACATGAAGAGTTATAACTTCGGATGCGCCGATGAAATTCTTCGGCATCGTCGTCTTGCCGCGAGAGAAGGGGCTTCAGCTCGTCTGGATACGGAAGCGGCGGACTGCGAAGCTTTCCGTGTGCACAGCAATCTTGGAAAGTGCGCATGAGCACGCCGTTGATGAGCTCCATGCGACTCGTTTCACCCGGAAAGTGCAGCGCTTGACACCAGTCGCATATGACTTCCAGTCGACCGATATAGTTCTCTTGCACAGGAGGCTCGCACTCGACTAAACGTAGAAGCTCCTGATGGAATATATCAACCGAAAAGTACATTGCGCTGTCGACGCGTCGTTCAGTGTCATCCGGCTTGCAGCCGCGCTAACATCCGCAGAAAGTGACGAAGAGCTTGAACAAGACGAGGAAGTCGAACAAACTCTTTCCACCGTTCGAAGCGGTGCACCGAACAGACTGCACAACTCCGGAATTGTGAATCCGTCTTCGTCTCTTAGCGTTCGTATCGCGTCGCGGTCTAAGTCGGAAAGCCGGCTTCGGGCCTCGGGAGCCACGGCTTCGCCGTCAGCTGGACCAAGGAACACCTCGTCTTCGTCATCTAAAGACTCTCATATAGGACCAGTAACAACCTTCAAGACATACCAATGTCACTCTGAGGCGACACTGAATTCCACGCGTCCAAGTAGAAAGTCGCGTTCCTCAGGACGTGCGCAACGAGTTCGTTTGTCGCGGAGAAAAGCTCCTGTACTTCGGCAATTGACACGTCCTCAGTGCGAATGATTTCAAGCATTGCTGCGACATCCTGGAGGGACAGGCGAACCGCTAAGATTAGCGATACGCAATTACCACAAAATACTTGCAGTTACCGCTAGCTGCAGGATATGCGTCCGTCTTTTTAGCGCTGCCTCGCGGTCTACTTAAACCGTCTAAACAAAGGCATGGCTAGGCGAAAGCGAAACGCTTCATACGTTCAGCAAGTACCCGCGAAACTGATCGGCGACTCAGTCCAAGAGATTTCGCAAGTGTGCTAGATGACTGCCTTTGGTCTTGGAGAAACCAGATGAGAACCTCGGCTTGCTTGGCTGTGGACAAAGGAGCAAAACGCATGCTGTCCACAGAGCGCCTCCTAAGCTACGCTTACTTCGTCCAGTTCTGAGTGAGAGCAAATACGAAAGGCACGTGTACCTGTTTAATGACCAAATTTGCCTCGGAGAGGAATCTTTTGATACAGGAATAAACCGAACAAATCATACAATTGATAGTATTTTTGTCCAAATAATTTAAAGTTCTGGAAGCTCGACTTCGTTGTCGTTGGCCTGCTGCGGCACTGCGTGGGTCTCGGCGTCGTCCTCTTCGTCAGGAGGATGCGGGGCATGAAAGTCCTCCAGCAGCTCGTCGCAGTGGCACAAATTGGACGCTTTCTCCCAGCTAAAGTGTTGTTAAAAGCTTACAAATGAAACGATACTGAAACGATACCTGTTAAACTCGGTGCCGTAATCCTTCCACTTAAGCAAGTACTCAACGGTAACTCGCTTCTCTAGAATAGCCTCGACCTCGTACTCCGTGTCGCTATAAGAATCGGTGGTCTAGAGCCACCAGTTCTCGTAAAAGGGTTTAATCAGTAGTCGCGAACCTCTGCGTCATGCTCGTCGTCTCCAGCTTCGGCAACCGAATCCGCGTGTACGGCTTCGCCGTCAACGTGCGCCACAGAATCCTCTGCCGAATCGGAGTCCGCAGTTTCGCTAGAATCCTCTGCCGAACCGGAGTCCGCAGTTTCGCTGCGCTGATCTGCTGCGAGCTCGTATTTCACGGAATTCGCAAACTAAAAGAAGGACTTACTAAGACAACATCCTAACGACGGTTT
Source organism: Aphelenchus avenae (assembly GCA_020875895.1). Taxonomy (NCBI): domain Eukaryota; kingdom Metazoa; phylum Nematoda; class Chromadorea; order Rhabditida; family Aphelenchidae; genus Aphelenchus; species Aphelenchus avenae. Next base: position 107,581 of record JNEY01000077.1, on the reverse strand, counting down.
ACCTGATCCGCATTTTGTTCGCAGGCAAGCTGCGCAGCAGCACTACTTCCTTCAGCGGCTTCGCCGTCATCTTGTGCTGCGAGTTCGCTCGAAACCACGGAAGAAATCGAGCCCTCGTCAGCTTTCTCGCAGGGCTCAGCGGCGAGCGACGGATCCAGCAAAATAGACGCACATTATAAATGTAAAAATTGATCAGCCTAAGAATTACCTCGTTAGCAGGCTTCATCTCAGACGCTTCAAACATTTGAGCATACTGAACCGGGTGATGCACACGTAGGTGCTTCGGCATTCCGTTCGATTGTGAACGAGAGAGAACCGGCCGACTGCAGCCTCCAAGTAGACACAAGGCGCTGCCGTCGTCCTTGTAATCAAAGAATTCGCCGTACTTGCGTTTTCTTGGCATTGACACGCGATGTCTAAAGGAAATGAATGAATAAAATTCGCTTCGAGGCTGGCTCGGCATTAAAATTACAACACATAAATTCACGATTAATAGCGGCTTCGCCGTTATCATGATATTTGCGTCAGTGTACAAAGTGCGGAAATACTTGCAAAATGGACTGCATAAAACCACGAAACACAGCGGCTTCGCCGCTAACTTGTAATTTGCGTCAGTGTACCAAGTGCGGAAACGCATGCGAAATGGATTAGGAAAAATGGTCTGCATCGCCTAAACCGGTCACCACCGCAAACGCATTGACAAGACGCACTCGCGTCCTCGTGACCGCCAATACGAAGCGGCGAAGTATGCAAAAGTGGACAATTGGGACAAGGTGGACAAATGGACAGGATTAATGGAGACGTATGTGGACATGTTTTGACAAAACGGGCCGCATTGGAAGTAGATAGTGTGACGCCTTTGGACAAATTCTACATAGTGAAAAGTTTTGAGTTGTTTGCTTTCAAGGCTGGTACGTCATGGTACAAAACTTTGCTGGAACACTTTTCGACAATTCTGTGTAAAAGTGGACTCCTTCGGATCTGGAAGGCTACGGGCAAATTCTAAATACAAGTGGACACCCCGGACGACGCCTGTGGACAAGTTTGGGCAATTTGGATAAAACTCAGCAACACATGCCATACAATGGACAAGTTCTGTGTACCACTCTTCCATTTTGGACACCACTGGACAACACGGGATTACCTAATTACAGTAACCGGGCAGTGTTTACAGTAGTTACAGTGCGCAGCCTATGCACTGTACTTACAGTAAGAGTGCGCTCAAAGCAACCGCCCCTATTTACTGTAACGACCCACAGTTACAGTAATTCCATATCCCAAAAACGCCGAAAAACGTGAAATTACAGCGCAGCGCCGCGCGGTGCAACGCTACGAAAAAACGGTCAACTGCAATTTTGTAGGGCATGCGAAGCTCTATCGTTCCACCAAATTTCAGGTTCCAAATCGGTCGGGAAAGAGTTTAAAACAGTCCTCGAAATAGGTTCACTTTGATCTGCAGCGCTGCCGCGGCGCTGTGCTGCGCCGGATCAAAAATCTGAAAACGCCAATCGATCGGGCATCCCCGAAAACCCCCCTGGGGGAAACCCCCACCAACCCCCCTAAAGCGCTAAGCCAGAAAACGCTTCGTTCGCGAGATACTCACGCCTGAAGTTGGCCGGAAATTGCCATTTTGGCTTCGTCGCAGCGCGGCGCCGCGCGGCAACGCGCTGCAGCAAAACGGCTTAGGCCAGTTTGTAGACCAGTCTAAGATGTACCACCACCGAAAATTTGGGCCTCCAACTCCGACGGGAACCCACTCAAATTTAAATGGCCCAAAGGATACCGCCAAATCAGAAGTTACTCATTTAAGGGTTTTTAATGGCAGATATCACAGTCGTACCGTTCTTTGAGGTGTCGGCCACATGGCAGTATTTGCAATCGTCCAGTGTCTCTGTTTGTAAGGTCATCGTTTTCGGTTCTCTTGAGTCTGCCACCATCCGTTTTCTTTTCGACGCTACGAACGGGGTGCACGCTACGCACAAAGAACGCAACGCCGAGGAGATCATACGTTGGTCCGGGTGTAAGGAAACGTAACCCAACCTCGCTTTCAGGACACTTTCTGCATTGCCATTTCTGTGCGGGAACAAGGACTCCATGTTGGCGCACGTAATTTGTCCAGTTTTTTTCTGCTTTATTTCACTGACTTAGTAGACGCACCGAGCTAAATAACCGACCGTGGAGAACGAATGACACCACGTGGTCACCGCGTGCGTGCACTCAAGCAAGGTGACGTAGAGGAGATTTTAGAGGTATTAGGTGTTTTAAGGCCTGAATGCTTTCTACAAGTACGTAGGGCTAGTCGATTGGTGTTCTGGCAAAAAAAAGATGTACTCGTTTAGCACAGCCTATTAAGCATCGCTTTATTGCTAGCAAATGAAGACTCTTAAGAAATGATTAGTGACGCACTTTCTCATCTTCAAACATCTCTCCCAAATACCACCCCGGTAATGAAGTGTTATCCCATCCAGGCAACAATGACCTCATGGCCGATTCCGCACACGTCGTTGTTTCGCTTAATGTAGACGTAGCCTTCGTGGCCCCACTCGGTGCCGAAACTGTTCTTTAGAATCCAGTATTCCTCGGTATAGCCAACGAGCAACATGTTGTGAATGCCTGCGGCATTCGTGTTAACGTTGGCACACGTCGACTCATCGATGACTCCACCTGTGTAGAACTGGAACGATTCGGGAACTCTGAACAGCAGTCGGAAAATACTTGCATTCGCCTACGGGAACTTTTCTTAGGATTAACTGCTTACCTAATCTTCACCGAGATACCGGGTGCGTTGACCAGATGCCACGGAATGTCGGACTCATTATGAAGGTAGCCAATCTGGAAACCACCAACGAAGCCACCAGGGTGTTGATCGTCGGTTCCTCTGACTTTGCATTCTTCATGGACGCCAGTGTACGGGTACGCCGCTTCGGCCTGGGCACCTGAAAAGCGATGAGCACTGTTGCGTTTTTTCTAGGGATCAAGCTTCCATGACGTGAAAGCTTGAGCTGCTCAAACGCTTTAGAAGACAGGCTTACCGCAGCCCCAGTTCGGTCCCTGGTTCATGATCTCACAGCGAATCAGCTTCTTCGCGTCCTCCACCCATCCGCCCACGCAGCCCTGGCTCGACGTGTTGGCGCTTGGAGCGGAAGCGCAGTCAATGAAAACTTGTGGGGATATGACGTTAGGCGAGTTAAAGGCGCGCGCCTCAACAATTTCTCGTAGGTGTGCCGCTGTGAAAGCCCACCCGGCAGCACATTCGAGACCTGCAAACGGTTGTCGATTCCTCTCCATGACGTGAAAGCTTGAGCCTTACCTTGATCGCGAACGTTTCCGGCGTACGCATACCACCCGGTGTAGCCGTTCCATGTCACTGGATATTCAAGGACCCGCAAATCAAACAAGCAAGGAATCCGGAATCCCGAGTTGTTGCGCTCAGGAGGAGTAACGTACCAGGTTGACCGGTTCTGGCCTGGTGGTGTCGCCCAGAATTCTTCTGGCATGAGCAGCTGAACAAAAACCGGTACTCAGCATCGTTTCGCGCTTTTCACCTTTTTTTAAAGTACTGCCTGGTCTGCCTAGTAAAGATTACCCTCCTACCTTCTTGAACTCCTCCGGCGTCCTGTCCATGAACTTCGTCAGCCCGTACTCACCGCCGATGGTACTTTGGTCCAACTGAGCTGCTTTCTCCAGATTAGCTTCGAACACACTGAAGCGGTAGTCATACTCGGCGCCGGTGTACGTCAAGTTGAATTTCTACAACGAGGCCTTGAATTTCTAGATTGATAATGTCTCTAGTTACCTTGATGAAAGCGTCAAATTGCGGTTTGTCGGCCCAAGTTGACTGCACAAATGCGCAGAGGCCTATCAGAAGAGGTAGGATCCGGGTCATGACGCCTGCCTTCCGGGTTGACACCGTATGTACGACCACTAGTCCAAAAGTGACTATTTAAGCGTTCGGGCATCCCTCTCGCAAGAGGTGGGTGGACGCCGCAGGGGCTCGCAATAGGTTGAACGCCCCTGCTCGACGGAGTATTATCGCAAAGTCCACGCCCGTTTCAACGCTTCGAAACGCAATAATAATGCGGAACCGATGCAAATAATCCAGCGTAGGCAGCCACCTGTGAGGAATAGAACTATTATTTCTTCGAGTAGTGCGTTCGTCAATATGACTGTTGTTAAATTCGGTAAGCCAGCGGCTAGTCCAACAAGCCCAGGCAACATTCGATCAAGGTTTGCTTAGGTAAATCTTCACTCGGACTGCCCGTTTCCACCGACACTTTCAAAGCGCACGTCTACAAATATGCCATCCGCCTTTTTCTCGTTAGGTCGAAGAAGACGCAGGTTCGAGTCCAGGATGAATGCTATTCCGCTTCGCCTCCTCTCTCGTCTCTTCCGCTGTCGTACATAGGCTACTAATCAGGAGTCGTCACGCTCTTTGCCATCAGTCAATAGGAACTTTATTTTATCCGTGAAACACTTGGTGCTCACAAGCCATAAAAGGAACGCATTATAACCCGTATCAGGTAAACGCATTAAATTCGGCACGCACTGTGCATGGGCAGGTGTAGGAAGTAAGTAACAGCGATATGGATGCTGGATAAGGCAGACAGACAAGAAAACGGCACACAAGGAATGAATGCAGGGCATAATAAAGATCCGCATGTAGATGGTCAGCCGGAGGCCGATTAAGACGGGGTGAGACGTTATTAGCGTAGCTATACAGAATCACGCATAGAGAGTTCTAGTCTGTGTTTTCGTCGCTGGACGGGCAGGACTCGCACTCGAGGTATTCGTAGGTAATGAAGCGGTCGCGGCTGATCTGCACCATTTTGTACGGGAGAGTGTCACGCCACTTCTGACGCTCGTCGTCCTTCAGCGACTCCGTCGGCGGCATCTGATTCTTCTGCTGAAAAGGAAACAACGTGAAGGTCAAGCAGATCTTCAGAGAAGGCAGGATAAGTCACGTACCCAGCTAAGAAGGTGTCTTTCGTGCACGAGTTTTTCGTTCACCTGGAAATATGCTCTCTTGCTTGAAAAGCTGAAAACCACGCACTCAACAAAGACAGTACCGACGACAGTAGGGAACGGTAGAGGGACACGTAAACTGGACAACAACGATAGGATAGTCACACGCGCTTACCCTCAGCTCGGCGCGGTCATGAAGCATGCGGACAACGATGCGAGCGATGTTGGTGGCGTCGTCAAGACCGCAGTGCTCTCGGCCTTCGAAGATCATGTCGAGGTCCTTGAGCATCGAGCCGAGGTTGATGCGCTGCAGCGGGCAGCCGCGACAATACCGCATGATGAAAGCCTTGCGGACGTTGATAAAGCTGCGGAAGTCGTGCGGGATCTTCTCGAAGCCCGACTGAAGGCACTGCATCTGGAAGAACTTCGCAAGGTCCCAAGGGCTAAACGAGCAACGTTAGAGGTTGTGAACTTTTGAAAGTCTTTTACCCATCGGTGACGTAGGCGAAACTGCCAGGCATTCCCGGCTTCGCATCCGGATCCAGGTGGTGCTTCTGAAAGAGAAGTCTCAGCAAGTCTGATGGCTTGTGCTTTTCGTACCGCCTGCCAATGTCGGAAGAGGCCGAATGCTTCGACAAACGGCGGCGCATGATCAACCATAGACTGCGAGATCCCGGTCAGCGTTGAGCAGAAATCCGAGAGCTTGGGCTTCAGCACAGGACGGACGTATGTGCGGAAGGTGTCAACCTACGAACCGAACGTATCGGCTTCAGTTATCACCATAAATGTTTGTCTTACAATGGCGCGTCGGCGAACATCAACGAGGATGGCTGGGAACTCGATGATCTCGTGTTCGTAGTCGAAAATCTCCGCCTCGCAAGTGCATTCAAAGTCGATAACCTAAACCGAAAGTAATTCCTCGTGTCCTTCAACCCAGCATACAATGAAGTAGTCGAAGAAGCGTTCCGTTTTGTTGCGGTTCGGCCCAGAGTTCTTGAGCAGGACGTACTCCTTCCGGTAGTACTGCTTCAGACGCTTCTTCAGGACTTTCTTTGTGCCACTAAACAGAGGTGCAGTTAGAATTTCATGGGATTCGCGTTGTTCGCAATTGCTAGGGACTGGTGTAACATACTTGGAATCAAGGTGGATGGAGCGGAGCTCGACCTTCATCTCGGCGAGGCCCATCTGCTCGAGGTGCTTCATGACGAATTCCACTCGACTAGTGTCCTTGCGGGGTGGTTCCTCGTACGGCTCTACCGGCAGCGTGTACTCGGACTCTGGCGCTGGCTCGAATAGATGTGCTAAACGAAGAAAGTCGGATCTATTAGAGCCATGCAAAAGTGGATTAGCTTAATGGAAAACATGTTTTTCTGCTTACCATGTTGTCCCAAGTCGCACTCTGCTCTAAATCGACGCGAAACCTCCACCAGCTCGTCGTATACGGATTGGGCATCGAAGTCGGCGAGCGCAGCCATCGCCATTCTGTCCAAATACCCAACGTTAGATGGTGATGCGTGCCTGCAAACATGCGTACTCGTTCAAGGTTGCTACACAGATCAAACTATAGCTACTGAGAGTCCTTTTGATTTAACTTAATTGCCATAGAAAGATTTCATCAAAATTTATGCTTTCCGGATATTCGTGCACGGAAGTGGCCTTTCTTGGCAGCGAGCCATTGAATGATCGCGTCGAGATCCACTAACCGTTTGAATGCACCAAGCAAGTTCATTCTGAGGATCACTAGCTGACAGGATAACCACAAAGAAGCGTCCGTTTAAAAAGGATGAACGTCAAGTTTTGTACTAGTTCATTAGCATAAAAGGAAGGACCGATAGAAGCAACTTAATTAATAAAATTAATGAACGCTGATGCTCGTTTGAAAGCAATTCGACAAAAATCCTTACACAGCGATTCATCGGAAAGACTTTTAGAACGTGAGAAAGAACAGTTTTATTCACTTCTCTCTTCGCACTTGGTGAGGCATGCTGTTCGTTCGGGGGATATCCGCTACCTTAGCGCCGGTTAGCTGGCTAAGCGTGCGCACAACACGCTTGCGAAAAGGCCTCACAAGGTATAGCGTCGTAAGCGGATTGACTAGGGTTATCAGAGACACGAAAATCGTCATAAATGCCGAGTAGGAACCGAGCCGTAATTGAAAGAGCGCCGCGAGAACAAAAACACTGCTTGGTAGTACACTTGAGAACAATGGGCACACAGCTAAGGCGGCCAATGCATAATGGAGCTCGACGTGTGTCCTGCGTGCATCAGCCGACATCATTATAGCAAACAGACGAACGTGTCGAAGCACTCTGCGCGCACTCCAAACGACCAAGCCGTAGCCGATCGTCATAGTCGCCGCAAGCAGTATACCATCGGCAACCATCCAAGGGTCGGTCTGCAAGCGTTTTATGGGAAAGGCCAGTAGGAAAACATGAAACCTGGACTATGGACACCGGAAGCTAATAATGAGTGGCACGCTTTTGGAACAGCCAGTAAACTTCGTACCAGTATCGAGCACACTAGATGCCCTTGTTCCTCTGCACTCGATTCTAAGGGCCAACCGGTTCGAACAACCATATCGGCGCCCTCAGCAAGTCGTCGCATGCCATTCGTGAATACATGATAGAGAAGACAAAACGCTGTTGTCGAAGGAATAACAGCCGCAATACCAAGCCTCTTCAGCATGTTCGGTGAATTCTTATCGCTAAAAGCATTCTTAAATATTAGATCTTACGCGATTTATCCAACTGTGACAAGGTATACCACGAAGAAAAAGATGCTTCGCCTGGGCCGAGACTGAGGCGCACTCCTCATATATTCCGTATGCTTACCAGCAAACGTAGAAGTATCGGTACAGAAACGGGACCGGTAGGAACGCAAATGTCGTGGCACATAATCCCGAGTACAACACTTGGCAGCAGAAGACCAGCCAGGCAGGTCCCGCGCGAACGACTCCGTTCGTTACAAAGCAGCACATTGAGCCGTCGCAGAAGATGATCTAGCAACAGAACGTCTAATGCCAACGAAGAATATTGTAGTCGTAGTGACAAGGCGGTGACGAAATGTCCCCACATCCTTCGTGACACTTACCGGCTGCGTAACTAAGGTGATCGTACTCAGACAAAGATCTATTACGCAGGTTAGTTGAAGCACCCTTTTATATGCCTGTAAAGACGGTGATTTGGTGCTCTGGACCACGACGAGTAGCGTAGCATTCAACACTACGGCTAGCACGTGTACGGCACTATCAAGCCCTCTGTGCACCGACGGTAGGGACAGCATCCTGCTATTCGCCAACGTCGCTAGAAAGCGCACATGCCATCGACTAAGCAAATGGTCGTAGTCAATTAGGTTGCTTTAATGTTGCGTAAGCATGTGTGTATGTCTGGTGCTCTTGTTTGCGGTATTTGACGTACTTAGTAATTAGATTCCGCATCCGCCATATGTCAAAGTTGTCGCCTTTGCCTACCTGCGGGTGCATGGCCATAATAATGTTGTAAAGGGCCATATTCACTCCTAATTGCCACTTCAACGGTAAGGAGAGGGCCAGGGGAAATAACGGTAGGAAAAAGAGCACTGTCGTTATGGGCTGCTACACATGGCCCTAGAATAGCTAAACTCGTTGTCAAGACTTACTTTCCCCTTAGTCCTCCACACGCTACAGACGGGGGTACAGCACTTCCTGATTGTGTTTGTTGTTGATGGCTAAAAAACTGCCTGCACTGCTTTGGCACGTGAGGCAACACAGCATTAGAGTGCAAGTCTTTGAGGAAGCATTTGGGCTAGTGCATGGATTCACGCACTCGATCAGTGACCTGCTGCCGTCTTGTTTACAGCCTTCGAGGGCGGTTACGCCTTTCGCACGTCTCGAAGACAAACAACGCATCAGCGGCTGCCTCGTGCCCACCAGGGCCAATGACGGCTGTTTATTCCCCCTACGCGGTCGTTGTGTGAATAGAATAACTCCCTTCACGTGCAATTTACTCGTTTTATACACAACCACGTAATTATCGGCTTTAGACAAGTATTGGTCACACTTCAACTTAGCCCTACATTCGAACAATGTCCGACGAGATGAAACCCGTTCAGCAGCCCGAAACGCTAACGGAGAGCAATATCCCAGCAAACTTGCCCGACGTCGACATCAACCTGCCGAATGAGCAGGACGCAAGAACTGAGTTCCACGAAGCGCATGACATGGCAGGTATACATGCTTAGGTACTTCTTGCTTTATTCGGTGTCCAAGAGTGCCGTAAACAGGTCATAGAATTATACGCGTGAAAGTCACGTGCTTCTTGGACCAACGCCAATTTAGAATTCCAAATTGTGGGCCTTCGGTCCACCTTTCGGTTGTTCCGCTTTTTGGGTAATAGCTATTCTTAAATTACAAATTTAACGTTTTCATGCTTTGGTGCTTGACCAGTGGGACCGCACCCTCACTGGCGCCACGCTAACACTGTTTCCTCCGGGAAATGCCCAAATACATTGTTTCCATTACTTAGAGCTTTTAGAAGCCCAGCGTCGACTAGCCGGTGAATCAACGATTGACTACGTGCACTGATCCGCTCATGCCCTACATGATATTTACTTTATTGACCGCTCATACTCATTTGGCAACAACAATAAAACTGCGACGATAAGAGCAAATGACGAAGAAGAGACTCGGATTGCGAAGTAAGGCGCTAGCGGAGTGGGAAGTCACATGGGACGATCCATCTTGGTGAAGTAGATCAGCCAATATCTGAAACCACGTGTCAGATTTCGCAGGTCTAGGATTCCTAGAAGATGCATCGTTAAGTGTAACCTACGTTATATTGAAGACGAGAAACGATAATGGAAACATAATCATTGAGCAACGATCGACCTGAAGGAACGTTATGAAGCTGCTTCGTGCTTTTCCAGTGGCTTACCTGTACAGAAGTAACCGTCCATTCCCGTTCCGGCGATCGAACCCACGCTATCGCCTTTGCGGGTAGCGAGTAGAACCACATGCGCTTCCACAGAGGCTTCCGCTTCGGCGTGAACTCCATCGACTCGTCGTCCGATGGCAGAACAGCAGCGGTTTCTGCGGCTTTTGTCGCGTTCCCAGCGGTTGGCGCTGTCGCGGCTCGATTGACAAGGCCCCTAGAATGTGATACAAGAGGTTAATCTGCGCAGACTATATGCAACTGATTCATGTGACACGCAACACGCACCTGAATCCAACAAGCGGCTTAGCTGCTGGATTCGCGACGTTGTTGGCGTTCGGCAGCGGTGACGGCTCGCGAACTGGTGATGCCTTGTCGCCATGCGGCGGCGGGGAAGGTGATGCGTCCCGGTTTATGGGCGAGAGAAGGAACTTCTTCCGTACTCCATCGACGTCGCCACCGTTCCGCTTGTCGTGCTTCCGCGTCTTGCGGATCTGATTGAGCCAATGCCCGAGCACCTTCGAGCCAATCTGCCGCTCGCGTTCCCATCTGAAGGTGAAGCAGTAGGAGCAGTTACGATTGAGACCGTGTGTGAAAGATGCCTTTACAGATTCTGACTGCTACGATAGTCTACTTCTAACTGCAGGTGGCGCGGACCCCTCCGCCCCGCCCCGTGGTTACCCCGTAGCCGTGATGAGGCAAAATATCCCTGCCGTGTTTACCGCCCAATGCGATGGTTGAAAACACACCGCAATGCGGCCATAAGTCCGGGCGCAATGCGGAGGCTACCTTCGGAGGACCGGAAGCTAATCTAGACACCCTTTTTGGGCGGTACTGTGTTGCGACGGTTGCGGATTGCGGTGCCGCACGTGGTTCAATCTGCATACCTGTTCAACTGGCAAACGATGGCGAGCTCCACGAGGGTGCAGAAGATGAAAATGACGCTAAAGCAACGTTGGTTAAAGCACAATACTAGGTCACAGGACGAACCTGAAAATCATCCAGACGTCGAGGCACTTGATGTAGCTGACCCGGGGCAGGTGCCGAAGCACGTTACCGAATTGGAAAGTCAACGCGAGCAGACTTGAAACGCCGAGCGTTATTCTGAATAGAAAGAATGCGAAAGGAATTACCAGTGGACCGCGAGCGTTATCCTAAAACCCCACTAGTTGGTAAGCTACTGGCAGCACTCGCAATATTGGAATGAATTTGCAGAAATTTACAGCTAGCAGGGGGAACATGCGGGTTACATAAAAAGCGCTTAACACATTTTGAACACATTATTTTAAAATACCTACGTCATTTAATCTTCGCTGCAAAGATGTAAACCTTGCCGTAACAGACTGCTTCCATGCAGTCCATATTTGTCTTGTTTATCTTTGAGTATAGTTTTCGAAAGCAGTTCAGAAACCAGGTCCACAATCTCCCGCATGTTCTCCTTTCCAGCGTGCCAAAACTAGGGTGCCCGACAGCAATGTCACCCGTGCCAATTTAGTCGTGTTTTGTGAAGTGCTCGTGGCTACGTATCTTAGCTTAAGACATGCTTCGGTCTCAAAAACGTAAAGCATGAAAGCATGCTGTGGGACTATGATATGCACCTATGACCAGGCTCCCTACGCCTACAGAAAAAAGATATGACACGGCGCTTTGTAGTACTAGAGAACCTTTTGCGGAACGGTATTCTACTTTTTGAAGTAAAAGCATAGATGTCCATTTAAAAAATTCAAAGCATCGAAACGCTTTTTGTCTCAAGCAGCATGTAATTATGCTCATTTAACGCCAGTGTACCAGTACGCTTACCAATCGTGGAGTTTTCTCGGCGGTTAGCTCTACGTTCCATGTTAGTAAGCATAGGTGAAAGAAAGTAAAAGCGAAAAAGTGAAAACGGAAGGAAACAAAAACGGACAAGACGACGACGAGGAAACTAATGGAAAACTTGCTCACCTTGCGGAGACCGAGCGGACGTCGAAGAAGAAGCCGACCCAGGAACTGATCACTAAGCAAGTCAAGGCGTGCATTAGGGAGGCACGGCCAACCATCGACTTACCTGTGAGTGAGGTGGGGAAATAGGACTGGAAGAGATAGAACCCGTATCGCCGTGCGAAAGTGAATTTCACCTGAAAATGACGCGGTTAAATTGTCTTGACCGATGCTTAATGCCTGCTTACCTGAGCGCGATCCCAGACACCGTTCGGGTACTCTAACCGCTGGTGGTCCGTGCTCCAGCCGATGAGGTCGAAGTCAGGCAGCTCGACCTTCTCCATCATAGTCACCGGAATGTCGTGCCACAGCAACCGCACTTCGGCGGTATTGAAGGAGTAGCTCTCGAAGACCAGCTGGCACTGGATCGAGTCGAACGGGAACATTTTCTGAAAATTCTGGTAGACCACGTAGTTCAGAAGACAGTAGCTTACCAGGTCCATCTTGCATGGAGCTTTGACGTTCAACCGAAAGTTCGACCACACCAATCCGTGTTCGTAGAGAATGACAAAGGTGTTTTCGGATGGCGATTTATGAATGGCAGAGCTTTTGCTGTCTAAATTTCGGCGTCGTACTTTGAATGTAGGCTTCGGTACGTACTAATAATGCACGTGTCAGGCGTCCAGATCTTGTCCCGGAAGTCGCTCTTCAACGTGATGTTTGTCGTGCAGACGTTGAGGTGCTTGAAGCTGAGCCGCGGGTCCAGCCAGATCTCACTGTACATCATGTCCAGCTCGAAATCGGCTGTGATCTCCGAGATGCCTGAGACGCCCTGAAAAGGAAACTTTCATAGCGTTCTCTAGCAAGAACTAGTGATTGCTCAGCATCCTAGTGGTTTTTCCTGTCAGCTTGGCTGCATGTCGTCATTTTTCTAATCCGTTGCATGTACTAATCGCATCGCACAAAATGTCATTCGACGCTCGTCACTTCGTTTTAAGCGCTTGAATAGCACCCCATTGGTCGGCGAGTGCATGAATGGTTTCCCTGCGCAACCGGCAAGCACGTCGGTTCTTCTTCAGAACCGGACATAATGGGCATTTTAGCAGACTAAAGTGTTGTAAGAGCACTAATATGAAAGCTCAGGTAGCCCATGGAAGCATGACGAAGGCCATCGAATTCTGTAAAAAAAAGTTTAACTCCGACAAAAAAATTTTTGTCTCAATATCATTGTTGTGCTTCACTGTACCTCAAGTTTAAAGCACAGGCATTCGACTTTGTGCCCCTCGCATGCCCAGCATTTGAGTGGTGTCGCTTTCGCACTTGCTCAGTAATCCAATAATCCCACGAGGTGACGCAGTATTCTGGAGGAGTGTTTACTTTTTTGTTTCTGTCTTCTGTTTGCCGACACGGACCCTAATCTCAGCTGGTGCCGCAATTCTCGCTCTCGTCGGCCCTTCTTTGCCTATTCCGAGTGCAAACAATGAGCGGTGGGTCTACCGACTATCAGGGGTTCACTTAGCATGAACAGACGACAGTGTAAATTGAGGGACGGGAAGCGCGTTTGAAGCGCTATTGGTCATGAGAAAGCGCCACAGGCACCAAAGACTACGCAGGAGTACGTAATGCTATTTCATTCATAGACCTTGTAAAGTTTATCTTAACAGATTGATAGTATGCTTCAGTGTCTATCACGATCTACCAAGTCGTTGCGACCACTTTAGCCCTTGAAGCCTTTCGCTGCATGGCCATTTACAAGTAGTCGTCAGACGTTACCGTCAGGCATAGGGACTTGTTGATCGCTCGAACAAGGCTGGCCGCGAACATGTGCGTCCCTTTCTCGGCCATCGTTTTTGCATGCTGGCATGTCACATTCCGTTGTCGAGAATTTTCGCACATATATGCGTCCCCATTTTTTGCGCACTTGCCTACGCGATAAGCCCCTCCGAGGGCGCAGATCATATTGCTCGCGGCGGCCGAAGTTAGCGCTCCCACGGTTGGTTCCCGGTTCCCTGCGACTCGTCGACCGCTGGTCCCCTAACGACGCAAGCGCAGTTTTTTCTGCACGCTTATGAATATGAGACGCACGAGGCCGCTGTACGGACTTGGATATCCTCCCGGAACGCGTTCGCATTTGCGCAGAGCTAAGCCGCATACTAATAAGCGCCGGGCATTCGTGGCTCACATAGTAGGCTCCAATGCTGCAATCATGTGTCAACTATGGGAGCACCATTCTCTCTCTTGTTTGAGCCTTGAAGCGCCTCTTCGTCTAAAGCTAACGACATGCACCCGTAGTAGCCATCATCATCAGAACATGCCCGGTACCGGAGCATTTGTTTTGCAAGAAATTCCCGACAAAAGCCTTCGCCTTTTGAGCATCGTCGGCACTCGGACCAAGGTCCATCCGCAAGTGTCGGCTTCTTTTCGGTCGGTGTGACAATTCATACTTCTCGCAACGCCCTCTACGCAGGGCGCAAAAGCAGCTGCTTGTGTATGCAGGAATTAGCACATTCGACACGAAACGCCGCTGGAGAAGACGAGCAAGAAACAGGAAGTTGCGAGCAGAATGGACTTTGAGGCAAATAAACACAGATGATAGGCGACTTGCGTATCAAAGACCAGACGAATTTCTTGAACGGGTCTCCATCATAGGTAGACGTAGGCAACCTTTTCTCGGAACGGCGTGAGGAATCCTGTGAAGGTACCGAAGCTTGCGCTGGCAACGCCAAGTATTAAGCGAATATGGCGAAATTCAGTTGTTACGAGTACAGGACCGTATGGGTGCTTCATACGGGCAAGTAGGGCTCAGTTGGGCAAAGTCTACCAAGCAGCATAACGAGTAGCAAATAAGTTCGTCATGGTTCTGCCTCAGTTTATAGCTTGCAGGAATCAAGACAAGGAACCCGTAAAAACCGACTTTAAACAAGGACTAGCCTCTTGAAAACCTGAGGCGTGCTAGCTGAACCTGCATGGCTCTCTCACTATTTTTTTGCCCTCTTCATGATCGAATACGCAGCATCATTTCAGTTTTTAAGCATGCTTTGCAGCACGGGGCTAAGACCTATGCTTGCAGTCGTCGTTTTGGTCCGACTCCCACTGTGGCGGCTTCAAGAGTGCAGACGGTGCCTACACTTAGCGACACTTGCTACGAAAGGCCACCTCCGGTTAAACTTTTGGATTCAATTTTGTGGCAGCTCATTGAGTTGCAAATAGGTCACACCGCCTCCGCCACAAAATCACCACGTTCCGAAAGGCCTATTTTGGACGCCTGAGATCCCCGTTCAGTAGAACGGGTGCCGTCGATAAATGTTTTCCCGTTAGCGGTCTTTTTCCTGCCTGAGAGCGGATTTATTGAATGAGTCCTCTTCGGCTGCTAAATTGGAAAGCGCAGCACCAAGTGGGCGCGCAGCGCTTCCTCAAGTTGATGTGCTTCGTCGCCGCCGGAGCGGCTGAATGCTTGGCCAGAGGCGATTTGCTTAAAGCGCCAGTAACATATTTACTTTCGAAGCGGCCCCTGTTGCGGACAAAGTGAATGCCGGATTTGCTGATGCATAACGAGGTGGCAGTTAGGAAATAATGTACGAAAAAATCCAGCTAGAATTGTCAGACTGGAGCTCACGAGACATTGGAACGGATTAAAATATTACTTCTTTTGACTGGTAGTGATAAATCCCAGCATCATATTCGAGGCACCAGTTTGGTAATTGTGAACAACTACCAGTGCAAAACAAATAGTACCTAAGATCGGATGGCAACGCGTCAACTAAGTATCGGTCATTCAGTATCCGATGTGCTTCATTCGATCAAATTGAGTATTCAGGGTTAACGATAGCTTTTTAATGGTTTGGCGTTTCACTCATTTGTTCCTATATCCAACACTGGCCGCTACTTAGTTGCTATTTTGCTACATACTAACAAGCGCCGGACATCCGCAGTCATTGCCTTAACCCTGTAGCTGTAAGGCAAAAGTCGGGAAATGGGAGCGAACTCTATCTTCAGTGCAAGCCGGCCCTAGTCGCTGCTGCATCCATTTAGTAAGGGGGCATATTAAGCCTGCTTATATATTCTTAGCCTAACGGAACGATGCACTGTTGGACGGTTCATAGATTGGTTCAAGTGCGCTCCATTATCCAGTTCAGTTCCCTCTTTCAGCTCCACTAGCGGGTGATCTACGCGCATGCCGTAAGCCTGACGAATGAGTCCCTCCGGGCCGCTCTTAATAGGCCATTATCGGTGAAGCTCCATTACGTATGTTCGGGAAACCAGCGAAGAAGAAGCGTGATGAGAGTGGAATCCGGCCAAGCGCATGCGTGTCGAGCGACATCCAGGGCATGATCGAAGGGTTGATAAAATGCGGGAATGTAAATTAGCTGCAATGACCTCTTCCCGTTGGTTTCCAACTAAGGTGGAAAAATTTGAGTTCGCAGCTTACAGGAAAGATTTGTGTAGAAGTCTACGCCAACTTTGCTTCCAAGTTTCTTCGCGCTCTACTCTTTGAACTCGAAATTGAAGTCCCATAATGTTGTCTCCAGGGGCCATTAAGGAGTCCTCTCCCCGCTTCTTTGGCATGCGCGAGCGTCATTCGATCCGCTTCATTGGCGCTACACAAAAAGAACGCGCTTAATATTTGCCGATATTAGCACAAGAGAAAAGCCCGAAGCCGTCATGCGAGTGACGTATCTCCGTTGAAGGAAGGTGCTTCCGTGGGCAAATACTAATTTGCTTAGTTGAGTGGAACGCTCAAAAAAGAACGCCGGGAGGCTTGACACGGAAAGGAAGGGATGGGGACAAGAACACAGGAGCAGGCGCCCCGGCCAAGGTGCAAGTGGACCGAAAAAGGCAAGTTTTCCACAAAGTCCGTGGTGCTTAAGAAAGATCGACACTTTTCCTGGGATGATGTCGCAAACTCTAGCGAGATCCCACTACCTAACACACATCCTACAGTGCAAACCCATGATGAACTTCACTACTAGACATGATCTAACCGTGACCTGAACCAGCTACTCACCTGTACATGAAGCTCGATGGTGACATTAACGCCCTCCGCTTCGGGCAACAAATGAATATCATAGTCCTTCAGCAGCGAGTCGATGATATTGCCCAGGTTGATGCTGTTGCGCGTGCACCTCTTTCCCTCCAACCTGGCGGCAGCTGATGATGAGAGTAGAGCGAAGAGCAACGTGAATATAGCGAAGAATGTAAGTGACGATTGAGGCCGAAATAAGGGCGATATTCTCGGAGGGTTCGAGGAGGACTCCGTTCGAGTTGAACCGACATTTGTCGCTGAATCCTCGAAGTCACTGTACGTTGTGGTTTCGGACGTTGACGACGATCCAACGTTAGAACTTCTTGGCGGTTCGGCGAGTGTCTTCGAACATCCCTGTTCGAAGTACGCTTCGCTCAGGTCGGCGAAGCGTCCAGGACGTGCGTCATATACCCGTCGCGAAGTCGCCGCAGCAACGCCATCCATACTTTAGCGCGGCGTCGGTCCAGCGACGAATGTGCGACGATGCAGCGCTGCGTAGCGATGGCGACAGCCAGTGCGGTAGGGCTTCCTATCCGTTAACGACGCGCCGAAAGTGCAGTAGCGAGCGAGAATTTATGGAGCCAAACGGCGATAAGGCATTCAGCAACCGCTGACGGGATTATCCCCCGTAATTTGGCGGAATCTAAATGAGTAAAAGGGTAAATCGAAATGCGATGGAGGTTCAACGGCGCTTGAATTGACTGCACGTTCGTTCGGTTCAAGCAAAATGAAATCACGAAATGCAACTTAGGAGTTATTGACGCAAACTTTAGCCACTTTTGGCCGACATTTGTGTTAGGTCACTGACCTAAACGAATCCGTAACCACGAAAACGTAGTTTTTAAGAGTACGCGTAACGGTACATTATGTAAAAGTACAAGGCGTCGCTCGGTCTTGCGAACCGTGGGCTTTGAGTAACCGACAAGTGGACAAAGATATGCACGTAGCGGGTGGGCATTGTCATGCTTTAACCAAATTTACCGCAACTATTAACGACGTACGTCGCGGATCTTTCCGCTTTCATAGCTCTAGTGTCTTCATTCCCGCATTTCGATGCTCGCGATTACCTGCTCTCTACATGCATCCCAAGAACAGGGAAGTTAACGGAAATCCGTCTGGGTTCATCCCGCGTGGATGGCTAGCTACGAGGAACACAAAGGAGAGTGCACGCCCAGTGCGCCCAGTGACGAAGCTTACGAGCTCCGTACAAAGGGACCGAGTGTAGGGATTCGCGGAGACCACGCGCGTCACCGCTTCAATGAATGCAATTAGAGTACACTGCGGCATTAAAAGTGCCCTTCAGTGGAGGTATGTTCGAACAAGACTATTAGCCACAGATTGGTTTACAGGAAGGTTGAAATCATCCGCAATTTTCTAAAATAAATCTAGCTGGCGTCCAACAGTGAAAGCGAAAATTCAAGCACATTGTTCTCGAGGTCAGACAATCGCATGGGATGGTCCCGCGAAACTGCGGGTAACATCTGACATTGGGTGACGAGTCTCCAGGCAAGGTAAGGTAGAAAAGTAGCTAATGGATAGATGAACGCAACGTATCACATCAGAATCCACTAATTACTCCGCGATGTGTACTAGAACGGTAAACGGATATCCTACGCACGCACCTGTGGAAGAATACATTGATCAGGCCTTTACATAAACAAGCGGACTTTTTCTACAACGAGCCCATCCGGCCGGCTAAAGACGCCTAAATTAGGTATGAATGAGCGGTCGCGGGAATGTGTCGCCAATTAAAATTGCGGTGGCCGGAGACGCCACTCGACTCTGCGAGCCGGTGAAGAGGCGCCGAAACACGGGCGCCGACGACGCCGAGTGGATAAATCCGCCGAAAAGAGACACTCCCGAAGGGACCGCGAGGGAGCGTCAGGGCGTTTTCCTCCGCGGCGCACCAGTCAAGCGGGCAGCCGCCGCGTCACTCATCGAGGGCGACGACGGCGACAGCCGTCCCTGTCGTCGCCCGCTCCTGTGAGGCTCGGGAAGAGGTCCTCCTGTTGTCTCGCGGGAGCTCAGGAGCGGCTGTAGGCCGTAGGTGATCCCTTATGGTCCGGTCGTTAGTGTGCGGGAGGCTGGCTTGTGTTTTGCCGACCGGCAGGTCTTTATGATCGACATTAAAGCGGCACGACGGCGGGTATGAATCAAAACTTGTGTTCGAAGCTCAAAGAGGTTCGCACAAAGACTGAAAGACTTGATGATGTCCTCAAATATAGTGTTTTTTGAGCTTCTTTTTAGGTCTAACGCACACGGACGCGTCACGCAGGACGTACTGACGCTTTTAGCTAGCAGTAGATTGATCATGCGAGGCAAGAGTAAGGCAGTGTCTACAAGAATATCATAAACATGTAAACACATTTACGTATTCGCTATGGTGGAGAACACTATCTTTTATATGTGGTGTGCGCGGTAGAGACCTATATGGTCCACAAAAATACGCATAGTCTGGCAGGCTCGCGGTTGCTCGTTGGACGCGACTGAACCCTGGTATGTAACGTACTACCACTAACCTAACCAGGCTTTCTTAGCCAAAAATCTCTGCTGGTTGTACATACATGCCCTTGGGGACCATATGCTCTTAACGAGTCAGCGCTCAAAAGTTCGCCGGTGCTTTTTTCCTGTATTCACCCACTGGTTTGTTATTGCCGACGGGAGCTTTAACGATCCGACAACATGGTGGTCAGTAGTAAAAATCCCGCGACGCGCACGTGGGTCACTTGCAAAGCAAAATTATCAACTGGAACATGTCGATGTCAAAAGGCTCGCAGTTAAAACCACGGCTACGATGTGAGTGCGAAGTAAATGAAACAATCCATCGGGTCAAATAGTCAAGTGCGAGCTGCAGGAGCATTTGCTCGTGATGCTCGCGAATGGGGCGAAATGGGCCTAATCCGAAATCCCTTACAAAAAGACTCAACGTGTTAAAACGATCACGCGCGCTAGCCGTATTTTGAATGCTGGCGAAGCTGGCGCTTGTTCACCAAACGACAAGTGGCACCGAGTCAAGTTCGCATAGGTTTAAAAATACAGACCGCGAATATTACAAAATATTCGTGGTTTTTGTTAGCACCATAACCGTAAGACGATACATCACTTACTTTGGACGTTCTGGCCCCCAAGGTTGATCTTAGCGATCGCCGCACAAATGCCGAAAGTGTTGCGCAAACAAAAAGCCCCTAGTTGCTTACGAGGGTTTCCTTTCCCGTCTGGGTTTCCCAAGTGGTGTTCATGGCCGTGTGCCGTGCCACCGTTGCCACGTAATATCCCATTCGTTGGCACCGAACAGCCCAGACCGCGCCTTGGAAACACGTGTAGGGCTAGGCCGACGGATGACCTGCAACATGAGTCGGTCTGTGACGGAATGTCCCACATTTCCCGAACCTTTTGATTTCGCTAACCGCGTAGGAAATGCTACATCGACTTTTATAAATTGGTTAAAATGCAAACCCAAAATGTCATTGCTCCAGTGGCAAACGTAGCGTACAAGGTCATAAATAACGAAAATAAGCGGGGCTATCCTTTCGACCAACTGTTCATAACACCGCGGAAGGCGGGCTGCTGAGAACCAAGACTGATGCGGTGATGGGACAGGGGCTTCTTGAGGATCAGGGATGAAAGGTGAGACAAAGTGGGTGAATGACGAGGCAAGTCGGCAGTCGGTGCTTGAATTATGACGGGAAGTCGAAGTTTGTTATGACGACGGTATATGAGGCAAAGGGCAAGCAGACGGCATATGGGCGCAGTGGCGTAGCGAACAGTGGGGGCAGGGGGGGCATGGCCCTCCCTAAATTTCGGAGGGCACGAAAAGTAGCAAGGGGTCGGCGGCGGCCGAAGGCCGCCGCGAAAAAAATGGTAAGGGGGTACCAAGGGGCATTTTTCGGCGGACAAGATCATGGCCCACCCGAGACCCTTGCCCCCCCCCCCTCAAAATCGGATGCTCGGTACGCCACTGTATGGGCCGCTGCCCACAATCACTGCAGCATGGTACAATCGAACGGTTGGAAACTCTACCACGGAAAATGCTTAAAAAAGCGCATTTTCCGCGAGTCCGCCTTTTGAAAGAGATCTGAACGCGCCGAAGCAGAGATATGTTAGCAGAGTACGGACTTTTTCAGAGCACTGCTAGACGGTTTTTTTAACATGCTTTGAAGGACGACCTGCGACAACGACAGAATGCGAAAGCAATGGTTGGCGGCACCTCCTTGCCGCAAGCGCTACGTGGTGAAGACGGCAGAGGCAAAGGTGGTAATCGGACACCACCACCTCGACGACAAATTCAGCAATTGAGCCGCTACGGAACGAAGTACCCGTGTTACACACTCGCATCGAGAAGTCTCTCGATGGGAACCTTGAACAGCGGATGTCGTCGTCGAATGGAATGCGACAATGGAATTGCAAACTTGCAACAGTTCTTGCAGAAAATTATGAAGGTACTTCTGTTGATAAAAAGGACCAAGGTAAGCTCAAAATCTCAAATTAACCATAAACAATGCAAAAACAGGATAGCCTTGGCGCCGTGTTTCACGGATGGGAAGCGGCATGGCGCTAGCCACCAATTCCAGCATTCGCTTAACACATAGCCTTAGCGCGTGTCTAATCTACAGGCTGACCTTCACCTCCTTCACCGCCAACGAAAACGGCACAGCAGAACTGAATTCACTCCTAAATAAATAAAAGCTACCGCGCACGAGAACCTCAGAGCCACAAATAGCGCGCGGATCCCAAATTAAGAGAATGTCAGCGCAACCAGCAAGTCGATCCCTCTCAGCTGTTGCACGGTTGCGTTTTGTTGTTTTTTTGGTGGCGCAACATGAGAATTCGAGGAACTGCTATAGGAAGCCGTGTCAATATTCGCGCATAGCCTAATTAGTCATGCCCGAGAGTCGGTGAAGGCATCCTCGTGTTGCAAAGACGATCTTCGTCCGTTAACCCTACGAAAACGTGAATTCGGATAAAAAATGTTCGGAATGACGAAAACTCGGTGGGGAAAACGTGGCTTCCAGCTGGTTTTTCTTGGCTGCAGTATGAACTAAGCGAATTAGCAACACGGCAGACTAGCTACGAAACAATTAGTGCTCAGTCAAGTGC
>JNEY01000077.1:41218-54840 GCA_020875895.1 Aphelenchus avenae | reverse complement strand
CTCAATGTTTGCCGTGTCCATGCCGATGCAATCAACACCGATCCATCCAAGGCAGTGGATGCATTGCACTGAAGAGCCATACCATTTTGCATGCTGCTTCCCTCCGGGTATGCAACACAAATATGCGCCCTTCCGGCTCTTGTCCTGCGCTTCAATACGCGCTGCCTCTGCATTTTGATGCAATGCTAGGCACAGCTTTTCCCATCGAGCTGTTAGCAACCGCTTTTCCTCGGCAAGGAAAGCGTCATCTTCCGGCTCCATTTCACTAATACTTGGAGTCATTTGCCCGGCAGGCACCCAATGGTCGGTGGAAAGCATCTACGGCTTACCAGTTGGCGTAGAAAACCAACGAGCCTGCTACCATGTGATAACACAAGTTACGCCTTGGTCCTTTATTACAAGGTTTATGCCCAGTGTCCGTGCTCGTTACTCTGGGCTTTATACAGCAGCAGGGCACAGGGAAGCGTGCTGAGCGAGACGGGACACACTGGACTGACTGAACTGGGGCAAAGAAGGCGAAAGGAGACGGGCGAGAAGAGGCGGAGCCCGGTCACTTATGACAGTAAGCTCTCCAACACGAAAGACTCAAATCCAAAAACGAAAGCTCCCCTCCCCATTAGTTGTCCTTAGAGTATCCATTTATCAACTTTATTTGCCTGCCAGACGGCCCACAACCGTCTTTACTTTCCATTGTAACCATAGTTACCGTTGCAGTAGTAGTTGTAATAGTTGTAGTTATAGTATCGGTAGTAGTTGCAGTAGTTGTAACCATTGTTGTTGTAACCGTAGTAATTGTTCCCGTACCCGTAGTAGTTGTTATTGTACCCATAATAGTTGCCGTAGTAGTTTGGGTAGCTGTAGTAGCTGCTGCCATAGTAGCTCGGATAGCCGTACCCGTATCCTAAAACATCCTTGGTTCAAACACAAACTAGGAGTGGATTTAGCCGAACATACCTCTATAGCTACCGAACAGGCCTAGCAGACCGAGACCACCATAGCCGCCGTAGTAGCCTCCACCGTATCCGCCGTAGCCTGTAACGTTTGTTCGTATAAACAACAAGCAGACGTACCTCCATAGCCGTGATGATGGTACCCGTAGCCGCCGTGATGTCCCAAGCCGCCACCGTGGTGGTGGCCGAAGCCACCATGGTGCCCTCCGATGTGACCACCACCGACGTGACCGCCGCCACCGTGATGCGCTCCTGAAGTGTGTTGGTTTCCTTTGGGCAGACGTAGGTATTATCATGCCCAAGCTCTTATGGGCCCGAATCCGAGCCGTTTCCTAACAAACCTTCGACTTGCCAAAAAGACGAGCCGACAAGCAGCAAAACTAGTGAACGTGACGGAACCAGGCGCATTATGGAAGAGCGAGAATGGATACCGCTATCTGACAAACTTTTCCCACTTACATCAATCCTTTTAAATAGGTAACCACCATCTGGCTGACCCGAACGCGAAGGTCACCTGCGTGCCAGGGGTAATGAGGACAACAGGGGACAAATGCTCGCGCGCTTGCCCCCGATCCGCAATTCGGCGAAGACTATAAAAGGCAGTGCAAACTTCTTGGTCGGTTTGCTTGCTAAACCATTGAGAAAGATCGGTTGATCTATTTGCATCACTTCCGGACTAGTGTTATAGATCTGATCTTCGGCATGCGATTACGTAAAACCATGACTAAAGTGCTGACAAAGTGCCTGATAATTGGTGTTGCTCGACAAAACGTTAAAGGACCGCCACACTTTTAGTTATCCTCATACTGCCCGATTCGGCCTGGACTGGGCAGTCATGTTTCAGAGCCTACGGTGCCTCTTGTAAGGATAACACCCTTGCTGTGTGTAGCATAACAAGCGGCGCATGCAGCAGCAGGGCTCCAGTAGCTTAAATTACGTACGTACGGGACAGTACTCAGTGCAACCGGCACATGTCCGACTGGGTCTGTCAACGGCCCAAAAAAACCTTAAGCGTATGCGCAATACGATATTCTAGCATAGTTTCATAAGTCGTCATTCTGGGTGATTATTCCCTTTTGCGGAGGAAAGGGCGAGTATGGATTCCTTTTTTACAACTGTTCGTGCTCCATCGAATTGAATACATTTTTAAGGCGCATGAGACCTACACCTTAATGCCTGAGCGATGATTCCATATTCCATGCACAGTGCATGCCGGCGTGCGCTAATTGAGGTTTAAGCGTATCACCAGAAGTACGACGTCATTCGGTAAGAAAAGCAACAAATAAAGACAGTGCGCTAGCACTTTCTACGCATGTCGTAAAGAGACGCTATTGGCACGTCATAAGGACTGTGTTCTTTGAAATGCTTAACTGACGAGTACCGAGCCAGATCGTAAAGCTTTTAAGCCAACAGTTGTGTCTAGTTCATAGACGGCACTATTGTTACACCGAGCAGGAATGGTTCGGAAAGACGTGACGGGAAAAAGAGATGCATATCGAACAGGGTGATCGTTATAAATAAGGCGACCTTTTTCACACATGACTCGCTGTGCTCCGCCGACCGCCACGCTTTGCCGACATTTTGCTTGTAACCACGAAACAAGTTTACTGGGTTTTCACTCTAAGCTGTGCTCACCCTCCTCAAAGCCTCGGTTTCGGTATTGACGTGAAGTGTCAACAACCACGTTTCCAACGTCGCCCTATTTGCGACCGTCGAAGTTGATCGATGAGGCATGAGACCAGAAAGGTATCCCACTCGATCTTCCCTTCTTATCGCGCAGACTGCCATAAATAGGCGCTGCGCAAAAGTTCGCACACTTCCGGTCGAAGGCCTTCATCGACGAACCTGTCGCGGCTATCTCCAACTTTTAGTTGCGTTGATACCGCCTGGATGCAGTATTTTGGATGCCGAGCGTGCGTTCACTGCGCGTTGACGATGTTGGTCTATACGCTAGCCTGCTGTTTTCGATGGATGAGTGTAGGTCAGTGGGAAATGTGCCAATAGCTCGCACCGCGCAGCGAGGCTAGCGAGGTTTCGTCATAGCGCTCGCTATCGTATGGACGCAGGAGCCAGATGTTGAAACTTTGATCGATCATAACTTTTTTTCTAGCCGACCGATCCGGCTAAAACTTTCCAGGTTTACATTAACTTAGAAGCATATCAAATGATACCAAAGCCGAGGCGATCGCGAAAACTTTTTGCGAACGAACACACACCAGCGCTTTAGTGTATAAGGACAGGTACCTTTTACAAACGTCCTACAGTTAGGTATTTGCATGTCGTACGCGCAGGCACGCGTATGCATGACTGTCAGGCATGCGAAAAAGGAAGCCTGAGAGCACATAGCCGAGTACAAAAATACTACAACTTGGACGAGGACCAACGAACCATGTCAACTTTTTTGCGCTGCATGCGTCTGCATGCGGTAACGCTTACTACGCATGATGTGGCACCGATTGGTACCCATGACTTTGCATGCACGCTTGTCTTGCGTACGACCAGTCCAGCACTGATCACACGGGTGCTGGACTCACCACGTCGATTCATTTTCCTGCCCATACAATCGTTACCGTTCTCTGCTCAACCGTTGATGTAGCTAATGGTCTCGGCACGTTCCTACACCGTTCCAGTCAAACATCGTTTGCTAATTGCTTAGCCTTCAAAGTGTGACGGGATCATAACGATTTCCGTGCTGTTTGTCCCAAAAAGCGCACCGTCATTGTTTGATCACATGCTTTAACTCTGCACGCCAGTTTCAGCTGCGCACAGACTAGACACCACCAATCGCTATCATCACCGGTGTTGAGCTCTCATTGGGGTGTGGGTGGATCACAGAGCGTCTGTTTGATTGCTTTTTGCGCCCACAGAAAGTACGCAAAGTCACCTTGCACACTTTGCACACACTAAAATGTCCACGAGAGGCGCTTTGACGATTTGGGTTTCAAGTTTATCATAGCTTTAGCGTTGCTCACCTGTTCTGGCTGCTCTTCTTATCAGTTCGTGTTTTCGAACCGTCGACAAAAATAGCCAGGTTTCCCTATCTGTGTAGCACGTGGATATTCCGGCAGACCGTCCATCCTGACTAATCGACAAGCAGTTGTTCCAGCAACGAGTGCGCCATTCGGCATGCATTCCTGCCGCCTCGGCCGAACGGTCTCAAGTCTTAGCAACACCCGGACACAGTTCGGAAAACTGGTAGTCATGAAGGATTGGACCCAGCAAGCGCAGCATTACGCCCGTATACAGGCCCGATTATATCGCCAGCTAGAAGATATCATGGTCTTTTGACATTCTCATCTCAGCGTGGAGCGACTAGAAACCTAGGTAGATTCTTTCGGTTAATCTGTCTCATTTCTTCTGCATCGAAACCATAAATTCGCGTCACTTTTAGCTCTTTCCAAGGCTATGAAACGATGGGAGACTGTTGCGTACATTGCTCGGCCCGCACCCATTTTGCTCAGAAAGTCTCGCCCAATAAGTGATCGAGACGTCGTAGCCTCAATGCGTAGCCTCGAAGCGATAGCACTGAAAGCGATGACTGATCGAAACGTCCCAGTCCCATGCCGCTTACTTTATAGCTGTAGCTCCGGCTATCCCTATGCTTTCACCATAATGATTTCATCTAACGTCGATAGTGAACNATGTAATATCTTGCTCGTAGTGGCTAGGCCTAGAGCCCTTAATTGAGGCGGTGGATCTATAGTAGAGACTTTATTTCACTGCAACGAGGCACGTACCAAGTGCTAGCGACAACCGTTCGGGCAGCCGGTGTTGGGGCGCGGGTCAGAACGGAATGAGGAATGCACAGCAGCGGGGCAAACGGGCAACACATATGGGGCGGAGCCCGGAAGCAGCGTTAAACCACAAGGCTACATAGTACATGGTCGGATGCGGCGAAAGTGGGTCCACACACTTTTACATAACGGTAACTTTAAAGAATGTGGCACATGTTACAGGAGTATGGCGGCGGCGGCTTACTGCTTGCGCGGCTGCTTGGCGTAGTACTGCGGCTTCGGCGGCTCCGGCTGGAACTGGCGCTTGCGCGACGGCTGCTGCGGCGCGACTTTGAAGACCTGCGAGCGGATGGTCGGCTGCGGCGGCGGAGGCGGGCCCGGCCGCTGGTAAAACTTAATAGGGCGCAATGCAGACACCTCAAGAAGGTGCTGTCGCAGGAGGGCGCGACCGGGGTCGGACCACTTTCCCGATTTGACGTCCACGAAGCGACGATCCGGAAGGCGTCCGAAGAAGCCGAGTTCGAAGATGCTGCGACCGACGTCGGTGGCGCGAAGGTGCGGCTGGTCGGCGGCGGCGAGAAGCTTCATCACAATGGCGCGGTAGGAGGGCTCGATAGACGGCGGCGGCGGTGCGATGAAGAGCTGGACGTGGCCGAAGGAACGGACGGTGGCCAAGAGGGCGTCCAGGCGTGCGGGGCACTGCGGCGTCGTCGGCGGCAGGACGAGAATGATGAGCTGCACAGCGCCAGAGAATGCATGCTGCTGGAGGTAGAAATTCGCCGCGAGGAGATCAGCAGTGTCCTCGACGGTCATGTGCTGTCCGCGCACGAGAGCCTTATCCCCAGGAGGGGTAAGTGCAATGAACGGACTGGCAACCAGGGGCTTGCCAGCTCCGTGACGAATCTCCTCCCAAATCTCGCCCATAATGTTGTCACCGACGCCTGCATGGATCAAGCGACTTTTGGCGAAAGTAAGTTCCGAGAAAAGCGGATGGTCGACCGCAGTAGCGCCGACCATTTTAAGCGGCATGCCGACAGACTGGATGAGGGCCGAGCTGAGGCGGTCGCAGTGCAGGTGGCGGATGCGCGCCTGGCTCAGAATGATCTCGTGCGTAATCTCCGGGGTCTCGGCCCCGGCGCAGATGCTGCTGAAGGATTTGGCGAGGTCGGCTGCAGGACATTTCAGCACGGCCTTGACCTTCTCCTCGAGGTCGGTTCCGTCGTAGCGGCGGCTCAGCGCTGCCAGGTAGACCTGGTGGCCAAGGGACGGCACCTTTGCAGACTTGGTGGACCCGTCCGGCAGCGAAGGAACGACTTCCGAAAGAGGCACTTCGCTGCAATTCGGAGTGCACTTGTCGCGGCCGCCGCACTCGTAGAACGGCCCGAGACCATTGGCCTCGTACGCCGTGAAGAGAACGACGTCCTTCTCCTTTGAAACGAAGCGGTCCTTCTCCTCCGATTCGGCGTACGGGTGGAGCGGGATCTCTTCGCGCACCGCGGCGACGTTCAGCTCAACGGTGGTCACTAGAAGAGGGCGATTGAGCACAGTCAAACAAGCGACAATTATTTTAGACTTATTGGGCTTCCGAGCATAAGAGATAGGAGGGACCTCGACCGGGATCGGGCACAATCGGTCCAATGGCACTAACTGCGGCTCGGCCAAGGGCTTATCTACCGGGAGGACCTTGGCATTATTGTTGTTGATCCCTAAAATGCGGAACGGCCCAAAATACTTCCAGCTCAGCTTATTAGCTACCGTGTTTGGAATAGAAGGATCAAACACCATGACTCGCTGCCCTACGCAGTACTTCTCCGCTTTAGACTTGTTTCGCTCATCATAGTATTTCTTGGCCCGCTCTCGCGATTTGTCCAACGCTGCACGCACGTTTTGCACCGCATTGCCGATATTTTGCATTATAATCGACCGGAAGTCATCCAGATCAACCGTGTACGGGGAAAACGTCATCGCTTCCGTGACCTCAGTCGGAAACCGTGCGTCCCGGGCAAACATGAGGAAAAACCCGCTTTCACCTGTCTCCTGATGCGGGCTGATGTTCAACGCGAACGTGACAAACTCGAGACGTTCACGCCATCCTTGCGGAATCGGAACTGTCTGAGAAAGCATTTTAATGAGCTGTCTACCGGTACGCTCTGCAAGTCCGTTACACCGGGGATTATAGCCCGCTGTGGTGGTCTAGCCCATTTTAAACGTGTCAGTCAAAGTGGCAATAATTTTGTTGCAAATTTCGCCTCCCATATCCGAATGGATGCGCTGGCACGGACCGTACACTAAGAAAACTTTGCGCACCAAAGCGTCGGCTACGCTCTCAGCCGTCTTATCGAACAAAGGGCAAGTGACAACGTATTTCGAGAAGTGGTCCACGCAAATTAATGCGTATTTGTGTCCTGTCTCCGCTAGCGGCAGCTGCAAAAGGTCGATGCACAACAATTCCCACGGAGCGCTACTCACAATAGGTTGAAGCGGAGGAACGTTGTTTCGCGGTTTGCGAGTGTACGCACAAACTTGGCACGCGCGGGCAAACTTTTCGCAGTCACTACGCATGGCGGGCCACCAGTATTGTTTTCTGAGCATCTTGTAAATCTTGCTACCGCACGCATGCGCAGCAAATATTCCGCTGTGTCGCTCATCGAACAATTTGCGACGAAACTGCTCGGGGACTAACAAACGCAATTCTGCCGTTTCAGGGTCGACGTAATGCAGCTTTCCTTCAACGAGTGCGAACTTCTCCGCTTTTAGTAATAGCGCATGGAGTGTTTCCGGGCACTTAGGCAATTCTCGTTCGCTTAGAAACTTGAAAACGTCCGAAAATTCGCATGTAGTAAGGCACTCGGACCACTCCATTTCCCCGCGCGGCTCAGAAAAGGATGAGTCCTCGAATCGGTTGTGCTCCACTAAGACTTCACTTTCGCTAGTATTCTCCGGGGCCTCGCTGATCGGTGGAAGAGCGCTAGCGGCGTCGCTTTGAGCGGCGTTGCGCGCTCTTTCTTTAGCCATTCGGCGTGTTGTGACTGCAACTACCACAATACCCTGAACGGCTACGGATCGACTCAGCGCGTCAGCTGCAACGTTACTTTTCCCCGGCTTGTAAACCACGCGGAAGTCAAAGCGAGACATGAGCTGCATGGCCCACTTATCGATTCGACTGTTACCGCACTCCTTAGTTTTGGTGAACATGGAAACTAGCGCAGAATGATCAGTCTCGACGACCACGGGAAGTCCAATTAAGTACGGCGCCAGTTTAGTAAAGCAGTACTTAACGCTAAGCGCTTCCAGCTCAGTAATGCCGTAATTTTTCTCAGCTTGTTTGGTAGTGCGAGAAACGAAGTGAATGGGCTGTAAGGCGCCGCGGGCGTCCCTCTGACAAAGGATGCCGGCAACTCCTTCCTTGCACGCGTCCGTCTGCAGTACTAGCGGTCGCGCGGGGTCCTCCGCTGCCGCTTTGAAGTCGGGAAATTGCAATGTGACTTCCTCGCAAACAAGGCGTTTTAATTCCTTGAATGCGAATTCACACTCGTCGGTCCACTTGAATTCAATGCTTTTCTTAGTGAGCGCATCTAGCGGGCGGCAAATTAATGCGAATGCTTTGATGAACTTCCGGTAGTGACCAACGAGACCGCGAAAGCTTTGCACGTCGCGTACGCATTTTGGCCGCGGGAATTGAGACATGGGCGCGACCTTTTCGGGGTCCATTTTCAGGCCCTCAGGCGAAAGAATGTGCCCTAGGAACTTAACGAGAGCGGCGGCTAGCCGGCACTTTTTTGGCTTGAGCTTGAGCTGTGCGTCGCGCAGTCGGCGGAATACTTCGCGCAAATGGGCAATGTGTTCTTCCCAAGTTGAAGAAACGACCAACAAGTCGTCCAAAAAGATGTACACGTAGTCATTCACAATGCCGTCAAACACTCTCTGCATGAACTGTTGGAAAGTGCCTGGCGCATTTGTTAAACCGAAGCTTAGCACGTTGAACTGGTAGAGGCTACCTAGCGCGGGGAACGCAGTGTACGGCTTGGATTCCTCGTCGAGTTCTATTTGCCAATATGCAGAGAGCATATCGAGGCTCGTGAAGTACTTCTTGGGACCCATGGTCAGCAACACGTAGTCGATGTTGGGAAGCGGCCCAGCAAATTTCGAAGTCCGAGCATTCAGTGCGCGGTAATCAACGCAGAAGCGAAGCTGATCATCGCCGCGCTTACGAACCAAAACGACAGGACTTGAGTAGCTACTGTTCGATGGGCTAATCACTTTCCGCTCCAAGTAGTCGCGAATCATGGCCGCAACTTTTTCGCGGAGCGCGTACGGCAGCGGTCTCTCGGGCAAGCGGACAGGCGTCTTATCAATAAGCTCGATTTTATGCGTCCACAAGCTAGTCTGACCTAACTCGCTGTCGGAAAGAGCGAAAACTGAGAGAAATTCTTCGAGCAGCGCATATAATTCGGCCCCCTGTTTTGCATTCAGTTCCACTTCCGGGCCACCAATTAACTCAATCAGAATGCGCAAGCGCTCTTTCGGATCGGTGGGCCCGCGTTTGGGGTCATCGGTCGCTACCGACGCGCTAAATGCTGGCGAGCTCCACTGCGCGATTAGCTCTTCCAAGATACCAGTAGCGATGATATCTGAGCTGGTGTAAATTTCCTCCACGGGATCAGCAGTACCTACGACCTGGTTCTCGCCAATAGTTATGGGAGACGCGCTATCGTTCGTAAGCAAAAAGCTGACCTCACCATCTTGGACTTTCACTACCTGCTCACCGCTAACCACTGAATCTAAGCGGGGCGTCACGCAACAAATGTTCTCCTCCGGCATGCAGACGCGTGCGGGGACAACAGACTGACTAAATGGAGGGATGATGGTGATCGCGGTGGCGCAAACATCGACCGTCGGAACGGAAGTGCTTTTGTCCTCGTCTTCACCTTCTCCACTCAACAAATAGTCCCGACCCGTATACGTGTTAATTAATTGGAATCCGAGGTCACTCAGGCAATTAGTTCCCAGAATGAGCGGAAATGCTAGCGCTTCGGTGGCCACTTGGAACTCAACGGGTACGCAGTGACCCCCGTAGGAAACCTCAAGTGTGACCGCCGCAGGAGACGAGAGTGTGCTTCGATTAGCGCAAGAAATTGATGAAACCGAACTTTTGCGCAGCGGAACGTCCTCGAGTTTTGCACCAGACTTTAGGATCAAGCCTTTCAGAAATCCCGCTTCTAGAAGCCCTATTCGAGAACCCGTATCGATCAGTGCTTCGCATGGCATTCCACGCACTCGAACAACAGTCAGACACGTTAGTCCTAATGTGGCAGGTTTTGCGTCTGGATTGAGCACTGCAACCGTTGAAGTTTGGGCACTCTCGCTCGTTTTTTCCTCGTTTTCAGGCGGATCCAGAACGGTTAGCGTGTTTGCGGTTGCACCATACTCATACGCTTGCCGGCGCTGGCGGCGGCGTCGCGCGCGACGAGACTCGTTAACCGGGGCCTCAAACGGATCGAAGTACGAATCGTCCATCTGCTGCCATACAGCCATCATGTCAGGCCCCGCGGCGGAAGCATCATTCGGACCAGTAGCGGGCTCGTTAGGGCTCGGAGTTACCGGCTCGGCCGCTGCTGTCGACGCAGGCGCGCGCGGCGCGGCGAAGTTATTTTTTGCCAGCGGGAATTGGCCTTGATAGCGCAAGGGCATTCGGTTTGGGTTGAAGTTTGCGGGCGCATCGCGGCGCTGCTGCGGCGCGGCGTCGCGACGCGGCTGCTGCTGTGGCGGTCCTGCGCGGGCGGCATACTGCGCGGGCTGCGCGGCGGCCGCGCTTTGACCGGTTGCGTTTTGCGCCATCTGCTTGTGTTGATCGAGATTAGCACGCAACGCTGCAGCGTGATCCACTAGTTTGCGGAATTCCATGCTGTCACGTCTTTCCGTAAGGGACGGGATTAAGTCCCGATCATTGACCCACGTCACAAAATATGCTTTGCACAGCTCATCAATTTGGCTCGCGGGACAGTCGGCGTCACATGCATTTCGCACTAGCTGCATCACACGTTCACCAAAATCTGAAATTGGCTCGTTCGACTTACGCGGTTTGCCGGACATTAGATCACCCAGAGTGCGTACTCTCTTGGGCTCCTCGTTCGCAAGCCGCTCAAGAAGTTCACCTTTTACAGCTGCGTAATTGTCTTGCAAGCGGGCCGGCATACTGGACAAGACTAACTGTGCTTTGCCTTCGAGCTTTACGTTTAATGCCTCCAGTCTTTCATCTTCAGTCCAGTCACGAGTCAGCAATTCAAATTGTCGGAAGTACCTGCGGACTCCCTCGGGACCTTCGGAACCGGTTAGAATTCTCAAGGTGGTGAGCCCGGTAGCATAGCGGTTACTAGCGTGAAGCTGGGCCATTTGTTCTGCAAGCGTCAAAATTGCCTTACCGATCTCCATGTTCGGGTCGGTGGCCTTCGATCCGCTTTCACCCTTGCCATTGGGCTTGAGGCTCAGCTTGCTGACGTCCTTGTGTACGGTTTCGCTTGGCTCCGGCATCCTGCGAGAAGCTCGGTACCTGCTAACATCGGTATCGGAATGGTTCATGTGCATGTTACGCGGAGAGCATTTCAAGCGGGAAACACGGTGATAATCCCTATCGGAATATCCGTCGTCTGAATCGGATGCGAGATACGCATCTTTGGTTTCACGATAAAGACGTTCTTCCCGCCCTCGAAAAGTTCTCAACCGATCACGTTCTCTTGCCAGACTTTTAGCCCTGGCCTGTACCTCCTGAAACTCGTACGCTAGGTCACGCAATCGCTCTTCGGTTTCCTCCAACCGATTGTCCAAAACAACCTCCTCAAATTCATTGAGAAGGGGACTGTATGATGAAACGCGACCGGGTTTGCGACTGGAAGCCTGAACGACCCTCGCCGGGCTTTTTGGGCGCTCAACCTTTACCGATGTGTCGGCGGTTTTGCCTTCCTCCCGGAACCTAGACCTTTCTTTCACAATTCCGTCGTCCGGTCGGTGTGCCCGGCCAGCGTTCTTAACCGCAGAACGCGACGAAACTGCTTCGATTCGCGCACTTTTCTCTGTCTGAGCGTCCTTATCGCACATCTTGGCTGTCTCAATCACTTCCTTTTCGATGTGATGCAGCCGTCTTTCCAGCTCACTTTCACTCAGCAATCCTCTGTCCGCATCTTCTTGCGGTCGCCGCATTCGCCTTTTGCCATCGCCGAGGCAAGAACTTGCATTGAACAGGGATTCCTTTCCGACGTTTCGCTCCCCGGAATACTTCGCTTCACCTCTTCGGCTGCCCCGATCATCCTTGCGGACAACATCTTTTTGCTTTTCGTTGGGTTTGGGAAATTTCACAAACCAGGAAACGGACTTGGGCGTTCGCCTAGCGGACAAAGGGTGCTCCTCGCGGTTTCCTTCGGTATCGCTGTCGTGGCAGACCGAAAAGCCATCCCTCTCAAAGTGGAAAGTTTCATCACCAATCAGCCTGTTCCGGAACTGCGCATCCCGCTCCTTGCATTCAGAGCAAAGGAATTGGAAAGTGAAGGGTTTGACTTTGGCACACACGGCATGAAACCACTGGTTGCATCCTAGGCACTTAACGTATGGTTCCATAGGGCGACTTTGGCCACAAGGGCAACGCTGCTTACCGGCCGACGTTATGGGTGTACTTCGATATTCAGGCTCTGGTGCAGAGTCATCGCTGTCGTTTTCCCTAGGAGGATCCAGCGGGCTTTGCGCCCTTTTCGCTCTCTCGGGCTCAAGTGGTTTTTTGGTGCTTGGACGGGATTCTTTCACCCTTTGTTCGGGACCTTTGTTGGTCTCGACCTTACGACCTTTCCGGCACTTCCGGCAATGATACTCCTGTAGCGCATTTGCTTTTTCGTTTGTTAGCCCAATGCAGGTAATATGGCTCCCCACACCGCAAGTGTCGCAATAGATCCACTTGCTATTCGGGTTCACACATTCCTCTGAGCATCTCTGGGATTGTACTTGTTCGTACTCCCATCCTCCACCGTATCTGGTTTGTCTGTATGCCATCGTCGGACTCTACAGGTGGTCAAGCAGGAATGGTCCGTGGGAATCCACTCAACTGCGCTCTAACCCGGAATCCTTCAAAGGGAATGCAAACAAGTGAGGTTCCGATAGGCCTCTGAATTGGCGACGAAAAACTTAATACGTCTTACGATGTGGCGTACTAACCACTCGCTTGGCTACCATGTAATATCTTGCTCGTAGTGGCTAGGCCTAGAGCCCTTAATTGAGGCGGTGGATCTATAGTAGAGACTTTATTTCACTGCAACGAGGCACGTACCAAGTGCTAGCGACAACCGTTCGGGCAGCCGGTGTTGGGGCGCGGGTCAGAACGGAATGAGGAATGCACAGCAGCGGGGCAAACGGGCAACACATATGGGGCGGAGCCCGGAAGCAGCGTTAAACCACAAGGCTACATAGTACACGTATGGCGCGTGTCAGCAACGTTTACGAAATTTGGCATTTCCTGAGGGGTGCTCCTCGTGAGCATCATACGCTGACCCAAATCTGTAGGAAGGGCAGTTCGTAAGACGGGTGGTGCGTTCAATTGTGAATTGTGGCTTCCTTGGCAAGAACACGTCAAGGCGCGGAGGGGGGGGGGGGCTAGTTCCATTAGGCATGGAACACCAGTGGTTTACAAAACTGAGCTCGGTTTTAGGCTTCTCCCAATTCGCGCTACTAACAGTATGCCTTTTTACCGCCTCCTGCCCAATTTGCCCGACGAATGGCCCTTCGTCATAGAGTACCACATGCTTCGCATGTGTAGGTGCGCTCTTTGGCAATGTGGAACACGTTCGAACGCCTTCGATAGGATCTGCCGTTTGTGCGGAGGGAGAGGCATAGAGGTGTAGCGGTGCAGACTCCCAAAACTGACTTCTGGTTCTAACCCAGCGTGTAAGAATGCGTT
>JNEY01000077.1:0-37519 GCA_020875895.1 Aphelenchus avenae | reverse complement strand
CTGCACTTTTGTTTTTGTTAAGATACGGCAGGCGGGGTGGACGTGGTTCGATCTCCTTTGGTATTCCTAGGCCAAAGAGGGGACTCTCGGTGCTAAAAAAACGTCTCAAAGCTCTCAGGGTCCGCGTTCAGAGTACCCCTTTTATTAGGTGTTTCTGAAGGCGTTATTTTTTCCAAATGCTCAAAAGCGTCCAAGGTATCCTTTGATGAATTTTGGGTACTGTTTTCTTGCGAGAGTCTCGTATGTCATGCCTTCCGTATGGTGCAAACCATTCTTTTCCGATAACCTAGGGGGACGTTGTAGTTCAAAAGATCGGCTCAGGCAAATGTCCCGAGCACCTGACCTGCGAAATCTCTCTTCCGTGAACATTTGGCTTTCTCCGAACATCTCCTTCCCATTAAGCTGTTTTCCTTGTTTTGCTCAACGGCTTTGTTGCCTGTTGTTTTCCTTTCTCCAACAGCCCCATCCATTTCCGCGGAAGTACTTTCAACGAGCTTAGGCAAAAGCGGAAGCGAAGGCTGCCAACAACAGTGGCTCGCAGGTGAATTTGTAACTTGGCTGCATCTTTCCATTCCTGGACCATGACTTCTCGTGATGCTCCGCTAAGTATTCGTCGGAAAGTGCACTTGTCGATGGCCGCTGACGTAAGATGGTAGTGCTCTGTAAGCCTAGCATTTTGCAACGCCATTGACGTTGGCTGTGTACTTTGACTTTGTGTATGTCGAGTGTACTTTATCTTCCCTATAGCTTGCATAAAGCGCGAGACAATGCGCATGCAAATCGTGGCAATGTCAGGCGGGCAATGCGTAGGCAGATTCTCTAGCCTGCTCTTTATCCGCAAGCCTTGAGCAGCACTTTAAGCAACTGATGTTTGCAACCTTCTCGCTAGCTGCCTAAAATGAAAAACTGCGTCAAATATCCAATGCTTTCGACGTTACGAACTGATATTCGACGTAAGTGTCCGGCTTGTTCACAAATCACATGCTTGTAACGGGTAACAAAGTGCGACGCCTCTATGTGTCGTCTTCGGTGACTGCCTTGCTGCTTGATGTCACGCTACAAATCTTTTTTATCCTCAGTCCCGCTTACCCCCATCTTATCCCACTACTGCCTCATACGATTGCGTCAAACCCGGGCTTCCGTCCTCGTCTGTCTACGCCGCTCGCTCGGAATTTCCTGCACGAAAGTACGCTTTTCGCGGAACGTTGCGCTGACGCCAAATGAGACCCCATCCATTCAGCGGAGCGCTCGTCAATAACAACTTTTCCCCCCGGCGTCCGCGACGCCTGACGCTTTCGATAAAGTGCACTTCCAGTGGGCCAACGCGACCACTCCCCGTCTGGGACCGTCGAGACTCGTCCGCCGCTAAGGGGGCAGCGACTAAGCCGCTCGGGCCGTTCTCCAATTACGCATACGCCGTTGAGACTCACGGCGCCGAACATAACAAAAGTGCAGATTCCGAAAACGCGTCCCCGGGCATGTCACGAGGCGTCGGTACGGACTTGCGCAGATATGCAACCCAAAAGGACATCCGGGACCCTTGGCGCTGTTTACAACAAAGATGGCTCCTGACACAGGTGCACCTGCACCATCATGAAACATAGTGCGTGTGATAGAGCCAACTGCTTTCGCTTGCTTAAGATCGAGAGGATGTAGTCGACGATAAGGCAAGGTCGCATGAATTGGAAGTTGGTCGCCGCCTTTCTTCAAACTGAAGGAACATTAGATGTTGCAGTAATAGAACTTGCGTGTGGAACATGAGAATACGTTAGGCGTATTTCGAATAGCGTACTTTCTCGGCCGCTGCAAGGACCAACCAAAGGCCCATCTGGCAAATTCCGTGCAAACAGCGGATGTACTTCAAGGCTGGCATTTCCTCATTCCTTAGCTTTCCGAAATGCACTTCCTGCTGAATTTTAAGCAACGCTAAAAGGGCAAGCACCGTAAGCAACGTATTTTCAATAACAACTACAGATAGGGACTGCGTAGCTTACATTTTATCACTCAACTGCCGCCACGAACAGATGAATTTTCATTACCTACCGGAGGAGTCTACCAGAATACTTGGAATTTCCGAGCTTTCCTTGCTTTAGAACATGCCATCGCTGATCTTTTAAAAATGCTTTAGTGTTCAGTATAAAAAATCGCCTCCGTCAGTCTTGCAACTTTTGTGAAGCTGCGACTGGTCTGGTTTGCACTTCCTGCGGAAGCCCCATCCTCAGTCAGCCGTAGGGCTGTCTAATCACATCCTCCTCGCTGAATGAGACAGCCCTCCATGTATACGAGGAAGGCCTCCGCCGTCGTTTCCACAGCGAGCCTCGTGAGCACCCGAAAGTGCATTCCCCTTACAGCGCCGAGCACCCGTGGCAGAAAAGTGTTACACATTCAATAACATCCAAAGTGTACGCTGACGCGTCCAAGCACACTGCTAGTTTTCGGCGAAGTTGTATAAGCGGAAGAAAACAAGTCTTTTGTTTGCGCAGCCCTGTAAAGGACAAGGTGTCAGCTAAGTCCAGCGTTGATTGTTTTACATTTACGTTTCGGCGAATGCGTTTTCTGCGGACGGCTCAAAGGTAGGGACTAGTCCAATGACTACGAGGGCCAACTCTTCAAGACCCCCTTCCATTTTTCCCCGTCATTTGGCATGCAAATCAGCCACTTTAAACACTGCCAAAGTACGGTGTCGTTGAATGCCCGTGGTGATCTCTGCTACGTATGGGTCACGTTTTGCGACGCATGAACGTCCCCGCAAGCGATCTTTTTTTCTGTAAGAGTGTACGACTGGAAGAATGGTCTCTAGCGCTTCATCACAGGAATAATGTCTAGGTAGACGCCGCTTGTTCCTTTGGTCTGAATGCTCTCTTAAGCAAGGCGCTCTCTTACGAGATTCCGATCTGTCTGACCAAAGTTCGCAGATGTTTCTGGCTGATTAGACAGTGATTCAGTCCGATAAACACCTTGCACATTCCGTCTGTGAGTCGCGTTGGATGCACTCTGAACTCTCGCTTGCCTGCCCGTTTAGCGATTCTTCATGTCGTGGGTTGGTCTCATTATGCCGGCGGTGATAACGTTCTCTCCAAAACACGGAAGTGCGCCGTTGTTCTGACCGCGTGTGGTAAGTCGAAACCGCATGTGGAAACCGGCGGCGCAGTTTCATATTGCGGAAAGACGCATGCACCTGAACGCACGCGAAGATTCCCGTTTGCGTTGCGCCGCGGCCTCCACTGCAAGCTCCGATGCACTTTTGGGCTCTCTCCTGGTTGATGGATCACCGTGACGTTTTCGCGCCGCCTGGGGCCACTCCGCCGGCGACGCGCTCGCTGCGCTTTTTGCACTTTTGCTGAGCAGCGCGCCACGTGTAACGCACCACGCAGAGATCGCGCCGGCGGCAGCCGGCGGAAGGGTGAAACGCCGAGGGAACAAGGAACCAGCCGCGGCGACCAACCGACCCGCCGACCGTCGGCCCCCGGTCCATATCGCGCCCGAGCGGTGCAGAAAAATAGCGAGGCAAGAGTGCGCCCGGCTCACGCGGTCCGACCGGGGCGCCGTGAGGACATTAGTAACGTTGGCCGTTTTTAGTGTCGTTAGCTACGAGTACGCCGCCGGCGTCGGCCATAAGCGGCGGGCTTCCGGCTAGTGCATCGCGTACCTTAGTGCTTCCGCAGTCTAGCATGGGCGTATCCGACGACCTGATGCGCTGATTTTTGAAAAGGAAAAATTGAAATGTTAAGAGTATTTTATGTGAATGCGGTAAAAATACGCATTTGTCACATTATTTGCGCTAAATATTTCTTAAGCTTTTGGTCAGTTATACTAGTTGGCCCCAGTATTCGGTCGTCTAGCAAACAAAACCTTCCCTTACTCGATAAGACAGGTGAAATTCCCTATTACCCCTTACTTGTACTTGTTGTTTTTAGCCATAGACACTTCCGAGTGGGACACATGACTCGTCTGCCCGTTTGTCGGTCCTCAAACATGCACTATTACGTCGCACAATCAATTGTCTGAAACATTCGGCGAGCGCTGTTTACCCCACTTTACCCGCTTCAGCCGCCGTTTTGGACGGCTGATCTCCGTCCGCCACGAGGAACCCTTCTCGGGGTTGCGCGTGGGCGCAATCGCGTTCCCCGGTCTTGTTATTCTGCCGACATACCTTGAACTGCCGTGTTACCCTACGTCACTCGAGCGGTGCGGGAAGGGACCTGTTTACAGCAGCGAGTTACCTCGTTTAGCCGTATTGTCCGAGATTAGGTCCCCGTTGTTTTCGCACCTCCATAGTTTATTATGTCGCTATGCGCCATTCGCCATAATCTGTTCCGTTAACCGAAATGCATTCCCGGAATGTGCCAAAAGCGTTTCCTAATAAGGAACCAGGTAGTGGCTACCGTGTAATTCTCCTCATCGGTAAACAGAGACCGAAGATACTAGTTTTTCGACGCGACATCGGGCCGGTTCCAGTCCGCTACAGAGCTCGCTCCGTATGCCTATGTGGTTTCAGACTTTCGGTATGAGATGATCTCGGTCACATGAGGCTACGCAATTGCTGTTCCACTAATCAAATGGCACTAAGAATGACCTTCCAAATGGTGCCAGTTCGTGGAATCCGCACGAACCGGATCAATTGTCCGCCCTCTAAACTAATCTGCTGCTGAACCAAGGGAGCCTTATAAGGCAAGCATTGTAGAGTTCAAGGTGTCGGTGTCTGGTGGGCTCCGATACGAACAATCTCCTGTACTGCAACCACCTCTCAGAAGTATGAATACACGCGTACACATGGGAATATGTGGCGCGAGATGTACTCTTCGGTGTGCCGAAAGTACACGCGTTATTCCCGCGTACTTTCTTTGTATCCGTGTAGGAACAAGATTACTCAAGGACGCATTTACGTAGAATTGTCTACCTGTATTTGTCTGCACTTTCTGAAGCCAAGCAGAACCATGCGCGCACTTGCGTATGCGGATGTGTGAGGGGAGCGCTGCGCAG
Source organism: Aphelenchus avenae (assembly GCA_020875895.1). Taxonomy (NCBI): domain Eukaryota; kingdom Metazoa; phylum Nematoda; class Chromadorea; order Rhabditida; family Aphelenchidae; genus Aphelenchus; species Aphelenchus avenae. The sequence goes on along the minus strand of JNEY01000077.1, from coordinate 32,536 downwards.
GGCCTTGCATTTGCATTAGCTTGTCTGCTGACCGTACGTTGCGCAAACTGTTTTAGACTCGAAAACGCTTACATAATCTAGTGCTTGCCCTCTGCTTCGCCTCGCGACTATTTATCCTCGAGTCGCGTTTGCAGCCCTGACTCTAGTATGGTTTTCATTGCGATTTGGAGAAGAGAGTAGCAAACATCCTTGACGCATGGGAATCGGCTGCATACCGCTCACCTGATGAGGACACATTTCTGGCCCAATTGTTTTGCAATTCGAGCACTACTGTGTGTATTTTAACGCTTACAAGGCTGTACTCAATCGTTTCAGGCTTTCAACTGCTTCAACACCACATCGTACCCGACCTAGAAGCCAACGCGGACCAAGCCAACTTCAAGCAGGACGTCGATACGTCGTACCAAACAAGCCACAGTTTCGCCGACGACAACATGTCCTCGCCGGCATCTGTAGTCGCGCACGCATTGGTCGGCTCCGCGCTCTTCACCGACATGGTATGTGGCTACAAAATGACTGATGGTTCCATGGCTCATTTCCCCTAATGGGCCCTTCTGAGAACAAAAGTGCACCCATTGAACCCGGTCGCGTATTCGTCTTTGCCGACATCGATCCCCGCACAAAGAGGGAGAGCATTGAGAGCGTTCCTTTGCCTGTCTTTCCCAGCCTTGGCCTTTGATCCCCTGGGGTGTTGCTGTTAGCGATAAAAACGGGCGTTGCTGGCAGGTGGATTCAAGGGCATGAGCAAGCGAGCCTTCAGCTCTTTGCACTTTTACGAGAGAATGGGGCGGACCGCGGATGGGGCGGCGCTGTGCGGCGAGCGAGCACGAGAGAGACGAGTTCCATGAATAAACAGCGCTCGAGATGTGGAATTGGGTTCACTCGGACTAGTGCGTCGTCGTTTCACGGGGAACTCTGCTCTCGGTGGTCCCCTTTTTCCCGTTCTGTAGCGGGGCTCATTCTTGGAAGCGGTACGAGTGCCCTTAATAGGCTTAGCCGCAAGGATTGCGCTACGGGGCGGCTAATTACCGCCACATTCTAGTTGCATAAAGTGCAACATGCGATGGTCGGTGTGCTATAGCCTCGGCATTTGTGAACGCGAAACTGTTCTTTTGATCTTATGGCCGTCTCACAGCTCCTCTGTTTCAATGCTTATTCGGTACAGTGAGGCTTCCACTAGCTGGCCAAATTTGCGCCACCGCCGCAAAGTTTAATTCACGTCGCTTCAAAAACACATTTCTTCGCTTTCAAAAGCCTAGATTTACTCAAAAGCTTGCAAAATATCTTCAACATTCCCGAACCAATTAGGCTGTGATCTCCGAACTGGGCCCTACCGTAGCCCCTCTCCGAAGTATGATCGCTCAGAGACTTAATGGTCTGTTTGCGTTCTGATCGAGGACCGTCATGTTTACAAAAAGTCCCCCGACTGACAGGCAAACCCGGAACTATTCGCCACTTCTGTGCGGTGACGTAGCGACGCGCACTCTTCTTCCCTCCTTATCTTCACATGGCGTTCCGCGCGCGCCTTACGGTTCAGCGAGTATGTTTTTGTAGTCACGCGAATCATACCATATGCGGCCGCGTGCTCACGAATGTCACTTTGGACTTGCTCGCGAGCACTTTGTACTCGGCGGTGCAACTTCTTAGAAGCGCACCAAGATTCCCAATCCTCTTTCGTAGCGCGAATTCGGTTAGAAATACAGGCAGATGAATGTTGAGTCATTGAAGTGCACGAGTGTAGACCATATAAAGGGCACGCCCACATTAGCGCAAGGCACCCCGAGTGACAAGAACAATTAGCTGGCCGCGTGCACTCGGTTCTAAGTACGCCTAAGCGTGTGCAAAACATCTCAAAAGTGCAAGTGCGCCGGCCGTAGCGGCGCGCATAATGGCGCACAAGGGAGCGGGATTAGTCTAGACGCGCGTTCATGGAACTTCCTGATGCCCGTCGTCGGTCTCGGCTAGCAGGAAGTAGTGAGCGGTTCGCAGTCCAAAATACCGACCGGCGAACCATTGTTAGTTGGTGCTAAAGGGCATGTTACTGGGTGGTGAGTGCTCTGCTGGCATGGGACCCGCGATTCGCTAGTTGACGTGGGCTTCGTTCGGGTCGAGCTTGGGCTCTCTACTGCCAAGCTTGTTGACCTTCTATAGGTGGAGCTGGTGGGCGGCTTCGTAGGCAGCCGGAATGCAGCGTGCTTTCAATTGCCCTTACTGACCGAAGGGCGAAAAGTTCACATATATTTCTTTCCCCAGTGCGGAAATAACCTGCCCATTAGTGCGTCAAGTGACGAACCTATTTCACAACGCAAGCTACTTTGCCTAATTGGTGCTAGCTTGTTCCTTGCCCCTTGATCCCTCTTTTTATCGCAAATGCCGCGATTACATGCCTTGTTCTGCACTTTTTTTTGCATGCCCCACATCTGCACACCTGTTATCAGTCGCATAAATGTTAACTTTGCAGGCTGCAACGACGCCGGTGAACGACCTGGAATCGAAAAGCTCCTCGCCACCGACCCTGCAGTCTTCTACTAACCAATCAAAGGACAACAAACCGGCAAAGATGAGCGTCATGTCGTACGACATCTGGCTCGCAAACTGCATCGCCGAGAAGGCCGCCAAGGCGGAGAAGATGCGCGCGGCTCAACACGCAGCGGAAGCGTCGACTTCGGCGTCGCAGTCGCCAAGCACTGGACGAAAGCGGTCATCGGACAGCTTTCCTAAGGTAAGGCCTGCCTGGCATCTCCTAACACAAACAAAAATAAGGTGCACAAAATGTTCGCATTAAGTTATTTTGTTGTGGCACTGACAACGTATGCATATTTTCACATTTAGATCGAAGAAGGCGAAGGTCTTGAGTCCAAGCGGTCCATGTCGATCAGCAGCCAGAGCAGCTTGGCCAGCAGCCGTTCGAGTGGCCGCGCTCCAGCCAGCCCTATGGACATCAGCGTAGCGTCTCCGAGGCCGACCACTTCCGGCATCGCCATCGGCGGACGGCCGGAGAGCAACCCGCAGAGTGCGTTCAGTGCTCCGACCGACTCCAGCCGCTTCATCTCCACTCTCTCTCCGTCGGGTGGTCAGAATGAGAACCAGCGGATCCCTCCGAAGGGTCAGCGCTACGTGACTCTTCCGACGATTCCTCCGCTCACAATTCTCGTTCCGGAGGACTCCAGGCTGGCGCAGAAGCTCGGCGAGTCCAATGGTAACGGAGGCGACAGCACGTCTCGCAAGGACAGCCTGAGCCGACCGAAGCTCACGCCACGGCGCGCGACGATGCCGACGTCTTTCGGCCGTCCCTACCAGGTGGACCGCAAGGTCTCTCTGCCACGACCGCAACCGGTGATGACCAGCTCCAACCCGCAGTTGGGAACACTTCCTTCATCGCTCAACGGCTCCACGGCCAGCCTGTCCACCTACATGGGCCTTCCGGTGATCCCGAGCGGCGTCATGGCCCCGCCGCAGCTGCCCTTCGCGTCGCTGTCGCTGAACCCGACAGTCCCGTCGGCGCCCGTGAATACCTCGTTCATGAATGAGCACTTACTCGCTAGCTTCCTACCTCAGCAAATCACGCCGTCGCAGCTGATTCAGCTCGCCACGTCGTCCGCGGCTTCCGGCAACCCGCTGATGAACAACTTCCTTCTGCAAGCGGCCAGCATGCGCGCACCCGTGGAGCCGACGGTTTCACAAGGTAAGATATTTTACCGGTGCTTACGTGTATGCTAGAGTAGAGTTCCCTGACGGAGTCCAAAAAGCAATAAAGGTCTATTTTTGTATGATCATTATATGGATCACTGTGTTTTTATACATTCTTAACCCTACCCTTTCCAGGTCTCTCATTCGTTCCGACTCCCATGACGAGCGTCAGCAACGGCATGACCTCCGGGCTCTCCAACGGCGTTGACTCGAGCCTTCTGCAACAACATCTGTTCAAGGCCCAAATGCAGTCCATCATCGAGCAGCAGCAACGACTCGCGGCCATGAGCATGGCTGCGGAACAGCGAGAGCGAGCCGTTTCCTTCACGCTGCCGACGTCGCTGCCTACCTCCAATGCGATGTCGAGCCCGTGCACCTTCATGCCGCCTACGTCATCGCCCATGACGGACGCCGATCGGCAGCTGCAGCTCCAGCAGTACCTGAGCCAGATGCCCAGTCCCCTGGCCCTTCTTCGGCAATGTCAGCCGGTGGTCTCTGATACCGTTGTATGCCGCGAGTAACGTCTTTTCCGGTTACATCCGTCTTGTTGGCTTTCTTGTCTGTGCATCATTCCACGTCTGCATGATCCGATAGTCACTAACCGTACCTACCTATTCCGCAGATGCCAAATGCAGTCGCAACTTTGAACACTTATTCATGTATCCAACTGATGATGACGCTGTATGTAATTGTTTCTAGTCCGCGAATGAAGAAGAGCTAGCGCGTTGCTCATCTCGTATTAGCGTCTAAGGTCAATGGCATTGCCATCTCACTGACTCACTAGTTCTAATCCGAAAATAGTTGTACCATTTCCGGGACAGTTAGACTACACTGAAAGCGTGATTTGCTAGGCAACGGTCATTAAAAACGGGCTCGTAGGTCGCAAAAACCATTTAATAACAATCAGGGCATGGCGGATACTATGGCTGACGAGTCCAAAACGCATAATGCTCACTGCAAAGCAAGATTCACAATTGCAACATTCACATTCCATTCGGCAAAATGAAGTGCATGCTTTTTAGTGCCGTATCCACTTTCAGCATATGTCTTCGACGTTTACTACTGACTGAAGCTTTGGCACGGGAATAGTAACAAGCACGGAATAAGGTAGACGTCGGTAACATCACTTCACAACAGTTATTGGATCCTGAACAGTTTCGATCAAAGAACCAAGGGACAATGCCGCTGACTGAGACCGTTCTGAGGCTGTTGCTGCCGCAGGGAGTGCACCAACTGAGGACACGTTGATGCGGCAATGCCGTTGACGTCGGTCATGGTAGCCTCGACGAGGCTGATGCCTGAATTCGTCCTGTTTCCGTATGACTCGAAAGGAGAGGTTTTCCGACAATCTTCACTAATTCACGTACTCGTAACGCTTAGTAGTACCCTCTACAAGGCTTGTACGATGAACAACCTACCATCTGACTTTGATGCCTCAAGCGGTAGATGAAGTTTCGACGCTTGGAACGCCGAAGTGAGCGCTGGCGAGTTGCTCAATGGAGCCAAATTCACTAGCTGCGTCATTTGGGCATGCGGAGGTAATGACCTGGCAAGCTCGTGAAGGAGGTAGCCGTAGAGGCGGTCGTTTATAGCAGCGGACGAGGTTGCTGAAGTGGGTTCCAGCGTCCCGGTGAAACTGAGTGAAGTTTCTGGTAGGTGCATGACGGGTAGAAGCCCATTCGACACAAACGGGAGACGAAGATGCGGCGTCATGATGGTCGCGGACGGGTTGATTTCTGAGGTCCCCATCATGGGCGTAATTGGTTTCGGACGCCGAAGGGTCTGCGATTCGAGTCGGTCGAAGACAGTTGGCTTCGCTTCAGCTTCCGAGGCGAGCTGTCGGCGGTAGAGGCTGTCTCTACGCATCCTCATGAGGTTCTCCATCTCGTTAGAAACTTTGAACTGCTGCGCTAACGGCGAATCTTCCGGCACCATGATTCTTACTGGCGGTATCGTCGGAAGAGTCACATAACACTGTCCCTTTACGGAATGCTGCTGGTTCCCCGCAAGAGCGACCGTCGGCTGTGACACACTGGAGCATGCTGGGGTGCTGAAGGCGCCACGCGTCGGTTGACTGGGTGGTGCAGCGATTGGACAGGATGGTAGCGTTGGAAGGCCGACTGGAGCATTCTGAAGGCTCGCTGAAGCTGTGCCATGCACGTTACTGGTGGTGTTGGGCTTGGGGCGCTTCACGGAGAGGTCGTCGTCGTCGTCGACCTAAACTTACGAAACATATCATCTAAGAACATGAGTTTCATTAGGTTGGAGATCCAGTCAAAACGACTGCCTTGATACAATGCTTACCACGATGATGCTATCGCAGGATCGTTTCCTCCCGCACGCAGGTGAGTGAGGATCAGAAATGGTTAATTCTAATGGGTGTTGAGTCTCGCGGAGCTTCTCAACCTTTGCCTTCTGCTCAGCAATGTAGTTCCCGAGCCAAATATCGTACGACATCGATGGCATTGGTGCTAGATTCTTCCTACGAGCTGTCAAGAACACCTGTAAAATCGTCTTTACATTGTGGTTTACACAAAGCGGAAATATGAACGACCCGATTACTGCATTAAGCATTCCTTCATCGCCCACTCAGCTAATAGAGCGCACAGTATCAAATTCCGCTATTTTAGAAAGGGCATTTGCCCTCAGCCACATGACGTGTTAGCTAGAGCTTAATGCGCGCTAGCCCCGAACCCCAAGAATCATTGGTTACTCAAGTTGTATTTCCTAGGAAAAAATGCGTCTAGTCAAATGCGTTTACTTCGTATACGCGACGGTCTGCAAACGTCGCGTGCGAAGTGCACTTTTAAAGGCTTTGCAGCTGTTGGCTTACTCAGAACCAATTTCACGCTGACCACGCTAGCGGTAGCTAATCCATGATCCTTCTCGGTCCCAAATGGATCAGATGCACTTGCAGATGAACTCAGTAGCACCTGCTAGTGGTGGAATGTCACCCCAAAAATATGGCGCCAAAGTTGGCGATTCCCCGAAGAGATTAAGATCTTTACGCTCAACGGAGCGGAGTACGCACGAGCAAAGTATGAAGTGACTCATTTGCGTGCTGCGTTGCGACAAACGACGTCGTAAAATGTTGAACGACCATAAAAGGCGGTCAAACGTCTTAAGACGTCACACCGGTAAGCGAACGCTTCCGGGTTCCCGGAACACAGCGTAGCAAACAGCGTGACTCAGCTAAAGGGCAGAACCTTCGCGCAATTCGGGAAGGTTACAAGAAATGGCAGAAAGTGTCAGCAGGCTACTGGGAAGGGCAAAATGTCAGGAAATGCCCGTACTGACTGTCCTCATTTGGACCGTCATACACGTCAAGAATTGGTGGCCGCCCTTTTCACTTCTGCGGACAAACTTGGTAAACGTAACCTGGACGGTAACTAATGCGCAGCACGCCGCTTTCACACAACAAGGTGACACCACTACCTATGTATCATTACGACCAAGGCGTGAATGGCTTATTGGAGCCTATTAACGAGATGAATGCCATTCACGGATGGACGCGGAAACGAAGCACTGAAAAGCAAAGGCCAGCTTCTCGCGGATGTAGCCTCACCGCACTCGGTTCCACTTCCCCAAGCGCTTGGTTGGGTTATTCATTCAGCTCTACCACGTCGTCCTCTCCCCGCCTCTGTCCCGCCCAAGCTTCTCGCCTAAAAGTGCATGAGCTCAATGGCCGACTGCTCACAGTTGTGTATGCGCACCTGTTCGTATCCCGTTTTGTCGCTGCCAGGAAGGCCGAGGGAATCGGCACCGCTGGCCTCACAACGCTCCCGCTGCGAGATCTAGTCGGAAAGGTAGCGTTTATGCGACAGGAAAGGTTCAAAATCACATGGTGTATTCACAGAAAAGGAGGCTTCGCAGCCGTACATTCGGTGCAACCTCTCCTTTCGAGGAAGGGTATCATTCGTCTAGGTTGGCTACAGGAGAGTAACGATGAGTGAATCAAAGACAAGAACGCAATCTATGATCGAACTAACGTCAGTCAATGAACACCATTAATCAGGGTTATCCAGCAACGTCAGTCAAATGTTAGTGGTTCTGTTAAGTCTGCTAACGGCTAATACATCTTTTACTGCTAGTCGGCTAGGGTCAAAGAAGATACGTCAAAGCGCGTCAAGTGTGAGGTTTTTGTATGAGCAATTTGAATTACGCACTCATTAGTCATGTGCAGATGCGAGGAGTGAAATTATGATCGTCAAGCTTCAGGGACAGTGAAAAGTGAGGACCTTTGGACGGACTGGGCACTATCGAAATCGTCCCATACCAGTCTACAAACGGCACGTTCACGTGATGGACGGCAAGTCGGGGGCGGAAGAAACTAACTTAGGCGGCCGGACTTATAAACGATTCAAACGGTTTTCGAGGAAAGGGTATGGGAATATTGCATGCACTTTTAACACGCCACTAACACTAGTACGACTCTTTTCCACAGCACATTCCCACGATTTTGCATGTGAACGCGGTGCATTGAGAGGTTTCCTGGAAGCAAAGGATCCGATGTACCGCTCGTTATCCTGGTTACCTACGTTCCGCGGAACTAACTACATTTTGCTTTAACAGGAAATACGAATGAGAAGTTTTGTAGATCATGCGTTCCGCCACGCTCAAGGTGATCACATCCCTAGTAGATTCCGAGTACTGGCAGCCATTGTTACGTTGATCGATCACTGAATCTGTAGCCACACACAAGGCGTGGTGTGTAGTGGGGACGGGTTCACCGGAACAAGGACCATCCACGAGATCGCGTGCGGTACTATTGGACCACCTAAAAAGTGCATTACCGCTAATGGGCGTCAATCGAGTCTGACACATTACGTGTACTCGTTGGCATATTTGAGCTGCGTTCTGAACTAAAAGACAAATGCAAAAGTGCTCGCTGGGTTCTTCCGAGAAGGGCCTCATATATGCGGTGGTTTTCGAGGGTTGACGGAACTGCAGCTGAAAGGTATGTGACGTCGACGCAGAGTCATGGCTCTGTACCGCGTCGTGCCAGGAGCATTAAGGTCTAATGAGGTGAAGCGGACATCTTGCTCGCGGTAGTCAGCCACTGAGAAGGAAAGTGGCAATTTAGCGGATCGCTGACGGCACCCGCGCAGATTAGGAAGTATCTTTGGCCTAGAATTCACCTGCCATCCCGTTTAGCACTAGCGCCTCGAGATACTTCTGTCTAAGGCGGCTTTTTTATGGGGGCTGTTCGATTATCTGATCGAACGTTCGTTTTTCTGAATTGGCCATGATTGGGACCAGTAGTCTCGAAAAAAGTATCTGGTCGCACGTTCTATGTTGTGTCCGACGCTGTTGCAAATGGGGCTTAGTCAGTGACATGAATCTTATTAGTCATTTCTTCGCTTCATTCTGCGCTTCATGAAGATTTCCAGTACTTCGATGGGATGGACAAGACCGTCGTCGGAATGTGCAGCTCTATGCTTCACTCTGGCGTTCGCCAGAATAACCAATCTGGCAAGCATTGTTGCAGACAAGTTTGCTGCATCCGAGCACACCAATCTGCCCAGATTCTGATTGATTATAGTCCGGACAAAAGGGTTTTAATTTTCTTCTAAGCAGAATCTTCCACTGTACTACAACGATGTTCATCGCTGGTCATGGGCTCAACCGAACTCATGTGTAGTTCCGACGCGGAACATGATTTCCACTACCGGGTGAGCAAAAATAGATTGCGCAAACAAGGGCTCTTGGATCGGCTTAACAGGGGCTACCATCAAAACACGCCACTAATAACAAGGCAAGGTAACACAAAAGTTCGAAATACTCTAATGCCACACGCGACCGGGAAGCAGCTGCCCACGGGTACGCTACCCGTTGCACTTGTGTGTGAGAAGTGGATCATCCGGCTGCCACGGATTAGGCCTTCGGGTACGTGTGCGGTAAACAGGCAGGCACATTTTTGACGCTGGAAAGTGCAGTCTTGAGTGCACGCGCTACGTCATTCGTCGACAACACGAGGGATTTCGGATAACACGCCACCTCTCATACGAATAGAAGCAACTAGCGACGGGGCGCGCTTCGCGCGCCCGCGCCGCTATCCGTCTGACATTACGGCGAGCATCAATAATGAACTTTTACTTAAGGGACCTCGTGCGGACCGGGAGCCTACGTTCCCACCGCTGCCGGACATTCCAGCGGCTCCGGACGTTCCCGGATGTTCCACCAGGTTTCCATACGTTCCCCGTCTGAATTCTCCGCTGTTTCCCGTCTTACGGACTTTCCCCCCCCCCCTGTTCCGGACGTTCCCCCAGTTTCGGACGCTTCCCTGTTCCGGACGTTCCCCTTGTTCCGGACGTTCCCCCTGTCCGGACGTTCCCCCTGTTCAGGACGTTTCCCTGTTACGAACGTTCCTCTGTTCCGGACGGTCCCCTGTTCCGGACGTTCCTCTGTTCCGGACGTTCCCCTGTTCCGGACGCTCCTCTGTTCCAAACGTTCCCCGGGTTCCGGGCGTTCCCCATGTTCCGGACGTTCCCCCTGTTCCGGACGTTCCCCCTGTTCCGGACGTTCCCCTGTCCGGACGTTCCCCCTGTTACGGAGGTTCCCGGTTCCGGACGTTCCCAGTGTTCCGAACGTTCTCCCTGTTCCGGACGTTCCGCCTCTTCCGGACGTCCCCCCTGTTACGGACATTCCCCTGTTCCGGACGTTTCCCCTGTTCTTCGGGACTTCCCCATGTTCTTCCGGGCGTTCCCCTGTTCCGGACGTTGCCCCTCTTTCCAGACGTTCTCTTGCATCCCATACATTCCCCCCCCCCTCAGTTTATGCATGTCGTGGCGCGATCCTCGTGCTACTGCACTTTTAAGCGACGTAGCGTCAAACGGACAGCAGGTTCGTGCTCAGCGTGCCCGATTACCCTACTGGTGACGTTTTCGGGGCACGGGACCCACTTCCAGTTTTCACGTGCAATGGCACTTTTCCTCGTGCCACGGCACTTCTGACGCGTCCGAGCACGAATCTGAAGAAGGATTCCTGCTCAGCGTGCCCGATTACCCTTCTTGTGACATTTTCAGGGCACATACGAGACTTCGAACAAGCAAAATTTCGGCACGTCATAACTTTTTTCACAGACGACCTTTTGCGCTGAAACTTTCCATTTTTACATAACTTTTGAAGGGCTACCGAATGATACCAAACTTGTCCCGGTTGCTTGAAATTTTTGGTTACACACAGATCCACACCAGCGCTTTAGTTAAGTAGGATAATATTTGAGAACGCTGGATTTGGGCAATACGAAAGACCTCTACGCACTGAACACACCTTCTGATTAGTCGTGCGTGAATGCTTCCATGTGCACGCGGACAGTTCTAGGGCATAACCGATCGATAACTGTGTGTGGGAACCTAGAAGGGGTTGCGAGCAGTTTTGGTCCCAGTGTTTTCCACGCGGCAGCAAGCTCTAAGTTACCGCTTAGACTTAAAATCGCGATTAAGGTTGTTCCAAATACCGGGACCGAAACTCCGAGACCAAAACTGTAGGGCCGAAACTAGGTATTAGGAGGACATAGAACGAGTATCCCTCATTTTTCCCGATATTACTCCATCACGTATAGGTGGTTATGTTACGCTGCTGCAGCTCTAAGATCTTGCAACAGTAAAAAGCAACTTTTATTGAATTTCACGAAGGAAAACCCTTCGTTTGGCGCGGTCATGTTTACTTTCCGCCGGCAAAGCGGCCTGCTGCTTCGCCATCCGGCTGTTCCTGGCCTCCTCCGGCACCACCAGCATCATGGTCAGAACCGTGACGAGTGTCGTCCACGGCATTCACAGCGATGGCGTTCAAGGTCGGCTTGACGCTTGAGACGCTCGGCTTCATCACTACCGAAGCTTCCGTTGCCACCGGAATTTCCCGCTCCACCTCCATAACGCGAGTTGTCGACGGCATCAACCTTGATGTTGATGTCATCCAGACGAGGAGCCTGTCGCTTCAGGCACTCGGCCTTCTCGCTAGATGGCGCTTCGGGCTGCTCATCATGCCCGGATGGCTGATGACCGCCAGCACCGGAGCTGGGACCAGTGCCATGACGAGAGTTGTCCACAGCATTTACGCCGATGTTGATGGCGTTCAGCGACTCCACCTGACGCTTCAGTCGCTCCGCTTCTTCATTGCCGTGGCCACCGGCGCCGTGATCCGAGTTTGATGTTGATGTCGTCCGGGTTAGTAGGTGTTTGACGCTTCAGTCGCTCAGCTTCGTCCCCACCACCGTGGCCACCGGCGCCGTGATGGGAATTGTCGACAGCATCCATTTTAATGTTGATGTCGTCGAGGCGAGGTGCTTGACGCTTCAGACGTTGTGCTTCCTCGCCAATGAAGTGCCCATGTTGAATGTTGTCCTCTGGCTTAATTTCGACGTTGATGTCCTTCAGCGGGACAGCACTGCGCGCGCCTGAAAAGATTTAAGGTTAACAACTATCGGAAGGATGAAATAAGATTTTTTCGTAAACGAAGCCCTTGTCAATTTACTTACATCGCTGTGCGGAGATCTGCGAGCACAGAAGACCATGGGTACCAAGAGCGGCACACTGAAACGACCGACCATGACGCTTGGCGGTAATGAAGCTAGAGTGGAGGTGGACCTTGAGAGACGAGAAGCAGTGAATGCGTACTTGCATCTTTCTGAGGCTTGCTTTTATGCAGACAGCGTATGTGACGACCGACGCCTACTGCTGTTTATTTAGCCTAGGGTCGGTGCTAAGCGCAGTTGCATCATTCGACGGCTCCAGACGAACGAGTGTGCCAGTGCTACGTTCCTGATGATCTCTGCACGTAAGTGGAGTACCCATCCCACAATGCCGCAGTAGAAAATTCTACACTATTGTAGACGCTGTAGTTTGCACATCGAACTGTAGCGGCCTTTTAAGAAATCGTCTCCTAGACGCCGTCATGTACGAAACGCACAAAGCTCCGCTATAGCAGAAGACATAGAAGACAGTGTCAACACTTCCGAAATGACAATGAAGCACTTATTCCGATAATCGTCCTCAAAAGCATTTTAATTTACACGTTTTCGTGATGGAAATGTTTTGTTTAAGGTTTCTTGCTGCTGATATGCCGTTTCCGCCGTATGGCGGTACATTATTCGCTCCACGTCAGTTGCCAAAAAGACAAGCTGAATTAACTGCGTACAAGAAGATCTGGCAAATGACTACCGACATCGCGTGACAACCCGCATGTGTTTTCAGAACTTGCACTTCTGCTTAGCAGAAACCAATCGGTTCCTAAGCCAAGATGCGATGGGCTCCATAACTAAGAACAAAGTCAGTTGCATCTCATCTGAACCAGCACAAGAAGACAAAAGTTCGTGCAGAACGTTCTTCTGCGTGGAAAGCCTTTTTAGGCATCGACTGCCGTGCCGTATTCCGTACCGTACCGTGTTCCGTACCGTATTCTACGGTACGGAGTACGGTACGGCTATGGGTCGATACGGGTTTCCGTACCGTACCGTACTGGTACGGTACGGACTACGGTACGGCAGGACCCCCAGTACGGCGCCGTATTCCGTACGTACAGCAGGCCAAAAAATGCCCATTTTCAGCCGAAATCGAGCAAATTTTGGGCATTTTTTACCAAAATACGAAAATTTCGTCTAAAACGACGGGTATTCAGTCGNCCGGTAAGCGAACGCTTCCGGGTTCTCGGAACAGCCTGCGTAGCAAACAGCGTGACTCAACCAAAGGGCAGGACCTTCGCGCAATTCAGGAAGGTTACAAGAAAGAGCATCAAAGTGTCAGCAGGCTACTGGTAAGGGGAAAATGTTAGGAAATGCCCGGACTGTTATTGCGAAAGGATATCAACATTTTCGAAGAACGAACAGAACCCAATGCCTCTAACCCCTCAACAAGATTCACCAAATGGCGCATGACATTTTTCAAACTGCTGTCTCAAGGTTCCAACGGTATTCTCTTTGCCCTAAGTGTGAAGCACACGTCTATGCCACATATCTAAGTTACTACTCTTTCAGCTGAAAATAAGTCACTGCCCAAACTGTTCTCATTCGGAGAGTCATACACGTCAAGAATTGGTGGTCACCCTTTCCGCTTCTGCAGATAAACTTGGTAAACGTAACCTGGACGGTAACTAATGCACAACACGCCGCTTTCACACAACAAGGTGACACCACTACCCATGTATCATTACGACCAAAGCGTGAATGGCTTATTGGAGCCTATTAACGAGATGAATACCATTCATGGAATGGACGCGGAAACGGAGCACTGACAAGCGAAGGCCAGCTTCCCGCGGATGTAGCCTCACCGCACTCGGTTCCACTTCCCCAAGCGCTTGGTTGGGTTATTCATTCAGCTCTACCACGCCGTCCTCTCCCCGCATGGGTCCCGCCCAAGCTCACCTAAAAGTGCATGAGCTCAGTGGCCGCCTGCTCACAGTTGTGTATGCGCACCTGTTCGTATCCCGTTTTGTCGCTGCCAGGAAGGCCGAGGGAATCGGCACCGCTGGCCTCACAACCTCCCACTGCAAGATCTAGTCGGAAAGGTAGTGTTTATGCGACAGGAAAGGTTCAAAATCACACGGTGTATTCGCAGAAATGGAGGCTTCGCAGCCGTAGATTTGGTGCAACCTGTCCTTTCGAGGAAGGGTACCATTCGTCTAGGTAGGCTACACATAGAGTAACGATGAGTGAATCAAAGACAAGAACGCAATCTATGCTCGAACTAACGTCAGTCACTGAACACCATAAATCAGGGTTATCAAGCAACTTCAGTCAAGATAAATGGTTCTGTTAAGTCTGCTAGCGGCTAATGCGTCTTTTGTCGTTAGTCGGCTAGGGTCTAAGAAGATACGTCAAAGTTTGTCAACTGCGAGGTTTTTGTATGAGCATTTTGGATTACGCACTCATTAGTCATCTGCAGATGCGCCTGGCCACGTGCCTGACCTTCAGCATCGAGGAGTGATATTATGATCGTCAAGCTTGAGGGACAGCAAAAAGTGAGGATATTTGGTCGGACTGGTCCGCATCGAAATTGTCCCATACCGGTCTACAAACGGCACGTTCACGTGATGGACGGCAAGTCGGGGGCGGAAGAAACTAACTTAGGCGACCGGACTTATAAACCATTCAAACGGTTTTCGGGGAAAGGGTATGGGAACATTGCATGTACTTTTAACGCGGCACGAGCACTAGCACGACTCTTTTCCACAGCACATTCCCACAATTGGGCATGCGAACGCGGTGCAGTGAGAGGTTTCCTGGAAGCGAAGGATCCGATGTACCGCTTTTTATCCTGGTTAGGTACCTACGTTCGGCGGAACTGACTACATTTTGCTTTAACAGGAAATACGAATGAGAAGTTTTGTAGATCATACGTTCCGCCACGCTCACGGTGATCACATCCCTAGTAGATTCCGAGTACTGGCAGCCATTGTTACGTTGGTCGATCACTGAATCTGTAGCCACACACAAGGCGTGGTATGCAGTGGGGACGGGTTCACCGGAACAAGGACCATGAGATCGCGTGCGATACTACTGGACCACCTAACAAGTACATTCCCGCTAAAGGGTGTCAATGGAGTCCGACGCATTACGTGGACTCGTTGGCATATTTGAGCTGCGTTCTGAACTAAAAGACGAATGCAAAAGATCTCGCTGGGTTCTTCCGAGAAGGGCCTCATATATGCGGTGGTTTTCGAGGGTTGACGGAACTGCAGCTGAAACATATTCGGCGTCGACTCAGAGTCATGGCTCTGTACCGCCTCGTGCCAGGAGCATTAAGGTCTAATGAGGTGACGCGGACATCTTGCTCGCGTTCGTCAGTCACTGAGAAGCATAGTGGCAATTTAGCGGATCGCTGGCGGCACCAGTGCAGATTAGGAAGAACTTATCTTTGGCCTAGAATTCACCTGCTTCCCCGTTCAACACTGGCGCCTCGCCATGGTAGTGTCAAACGCGACTTAATTAACGGCACCGTTCGTTTGTCTGATAGAACGTTCGTTTTTTCCGGAGAAGAGGCGGCCATGATTTGGACGAGTAGTCTCGAAAAAACTATTTGGTCGAACGTCCGATGTTCAGTCCGACCCTTTGCAAATGGCGCTCAGGTCAGTGACGTGAATCTGCCTAGTCATTTCTTCACTTCATTCTGCGCTTCATAAAGATTTCCAGTACTTCGATGAGTTGAGTGAGACCAAGTTCGGAATGTGCATCTCTATGCTTCACTTTGGCGTTCACCAGAATAACCAATCCGGCAAGCATTGTTGCAGGCAAGTTTGCTGCATCTAAGCACGCAAATCTGCCCTGTTTCCGATTGATCAGAGTTCGCACACGAGGGTTGTAATTTTCCTCTAAGTAGAATCTTTTCCACAGTACTACAACGATGTTCATCGCTGGGCATGGGCTCAACCGACATTCATGTGTAGTTCCGACGCGGAACATGATTTCCACTACCGGGTGAGCACAAATAGATTGCGCAAACAAGGGCTCTTGTATGGGCTAAACAGGGGCTACCATCAAAACACGCCACTAATAACAAGGCAAGGTAACACAAAAGTTCGAAATACTCTAATGCCACACGCGACCGGGAAACAGCTGCCCACGGGTACGCTACCCGTTGCACTTGTGTGTGAGAAGTAGATCATCCGGCTGCCACGGATTAGGCCTTCGGGTATGTGTGTGCGGTAAACAGGCAGGCACATTTATGACGCTGGAAAGTGCAGTCTTGAGTGCACGCTCTACGTCATTCGTCGACAACATGAGGGATTTCGGATAACACACTAGCTCTCATACGAACAGAATCAATCATATTTGAGAACGCTAGATTTGGGCAATAAAAGCCCTCAACGCACAAAGCTCACTGTCTGATTAGCTGTGCGCGAATGCTTCCATGTGCTCGCGGAGAATTCGAGGATATAATAGGCGCCGTGATGCGAGTTATCGACGGCATCCACCTTGATGTTGATGTCATCCAGGCGAGGGACCTGTCGCTTCAGGCGCTCGGCTTCTTCACCTTCAACGCCAGCGCCTCCGTTATGACCACCGTGCCCGGCTCCTGCTCCATGCCGACTGTTGTCCGCAGCGTTCACCTTGATGTTGATGTCGTCGAGACGAGCGGACACCTGGCGCTTTAACCGCTCGGCTTCCTCACCGGCTCCATGCCCACTGGCGCCGTGATGGGAGTTTTCGACAGCATCGACTTTAATGTTGATGTCGTCGAGGCGAGATGCTTGACGCTTCAGACGTTGTGCTTCCTCGCCAATGGAGTGCCCATGGTGACTGTTGTCCTCTGCCTTAATGTCGATGTTGATGTCCTTCAGCGGGCCAGCGCTGCGCGCGTCTGGAAAGATTATAGGTTAACAACTATCCGAAAGTTCAAGAAATATTTCTTTATGTCAAGAAGCCCTGACAATTCCTTACATCGCTGTGCGGAGTAGAGATCGGCGCTGGGACCCCGTGCCAAACCCGTACCCGTGGTGACCCCACCCGTGCCGTACCCCGTACCCGTGGCGGGTAAAAAATTGACAAGCCGTATACACTAACACGGCATAAAACACGGCCCGTAGTACGGCTTGGCCCGTGTAATACGGCTTTTTTCGTGGCCGTGCCGTGTTGTCGTGCCGTATTATGTGGGTACCGGTACGTGTTTGGCCCGTACCGTTGGTACGGGCGCCGAACTCTAGTGCGGAGAGCTGTGAGCATAGAAGAACCATGGGCACCAAGAGCGACACACTGAATCGACCGGCCATGACGCTTTGCGGTAGTGAAGGCAAGAGCGGAGGTTGACCTTGAGAGACGAGAAGCAGTGAATGCATACTTGCGTCTCTCTGAGGCTTGCTTATTGTGCAGACAGCGCATGTGTCGACCGGCGCCTGCTACTGTTT
Source organism: Aphelenchus avenae (assembly GCA_020875895.1). NCBI lineage: Eukaryota > Metazoa > Nematoda > Chromadorea > Rhabditida > Aphelenchidae > Aphelenchus > Aphelenchus avenae. Next base: position 15,007 of record JNEY01000077.1, on the reverse strand, counting down.
AGTCAGCTTTGGGATCGGCGCTAAGCACTTGCATCGTTCGCCGCCTCCAGACGAACGAGTGTGCCAGTGCTAGTTCCTGACGATCTCTACACATAAGTGGAGTATACTACACAAATGATATAATCTGTGCCCATACCAGAATGCCTCATTAGAAAGTCGTACACTATCGTAGACGCTGGAATTTGCACATCGAAGTAGCGGCTTTTTGAGGAAACATCTCCTAGACGTCGTTAGGTATGAAACGCACAAAGCTCCGCTATAGCAGAAGACAAAGAAGGACAGTGCCAACATTTCCGAAATGACAATGAAGCACTTCTTCCGCTAATCATAAGCAGTTTAATTTTAATGTTTTAGTGATGGAACCGTTTGGTTTGAAGTTTCTTGCTCCTGCTATGCTGTTTCCGCCGTATGACGGTACATTTTTCACTCCACGCCAGTTGCCAAAAAGACAAGCTGAATTTGATTGCGTACAAGCAGGTCTGGCAAAGTGACTACCGGCGTCTCGTGACAACCCGCGTGCGTTTTCAGAATTGGCACTTCTGCTTAGTAAAAACCATTAGTATCAGAGCCTATATGCGACGGACTCCGTAACTGTGAACAAAGTAAGATGTATTTCATCCGAACCAGCATAAGAAGATAAAGGTTTGTACAGAACGTTCTTATGCGTGGAAAGCCTTTCCCTGCAGTAAGTATGTTTGAATTTATTAGCACCGACAATAATCGCAATCGCATGGGGAAATTTACCGAGCAGCAGTGTAGAGTAGGGCTTAGTTGTCTTTCTGCTGGCGTCCGTCGCGGCTGTACGGCTCGAACAGAGCATCGCAGCTAAAATAATTGCACATGTCGCATACTTCTGAAGACTTACGCTTGCGGTAGTTCCTCGTCGGACATCGCCTCGACAAAAAGTGCGTTCAAGAACTTTGTTGTATTAATGGTGACTGCGATTACGTCCTCCGAGAAGTTGTCTTTGACGGCATCCAACGCCTTGCCAAAGGTGCATTCAGTCCACACCCTGAACGCAGCGGGTACGCATGTCAGTGTCCTACGACTGCCGTCGACTTACTTGCACGACTGTATAATGTCGGGTATGCCCATGCCGAGGCACGAGTTAGCTACTAGCTGCTCTGACCATTTCTCGCCGAACTCACGAGTTTCCATCACAAATTCTGGAAAGTATTGAAATTAGCAACTGTACCTCAGCCTCTGCGATGTTCTTACCTCGGAGAGCTGTTTCGTTTGATTCGCTCGTGCAATATTTCTCCGACAAACGGTGGAGCGTTGGCAGAACGATGGCGTTACCTTTATCCTTTGGGCAAATAGTGATGCATCCGATGAGCATCTTTGGCATCCTAAATAGTGACTTTTTTGGGAAGACCTATGGGATCGCTCAAGTTTGGGATTGTTGTCACAAGAAGCACTCGTCTTATCGCGGCTACGATAACATAATGCGCCAGAGTATTTCGTTCAGCCTAACCTTGTGTGTGCTCAAGTCAGCGTAGGAATGGACATTCTAAAGGCTTCCCTGCGCCTCCCCTAATTCGGAGCTGCTGCCATGCTTTCCTGGAACGATAGCTCGTCCGGATGGGATCAGCATCTCCAGGTATGCCACTAACAACCGCGACTTTTGTGTTCCCGTTCTCATAGCTCGGCGTATGGCTAGTGATCAATCATGTACGCTCCTTACCCGCAGAAACCATCCTCGTCTGCGCTTCGTCGCACCAAGCGGTGTGATGCACCCATATCGCGAAAGCTCGTGTCGTTCAGTTGCTTGCCGCTGATGCAGTTCAGAAGGCATCGGGCACTAAAACTTATCCGCCGTCAGTCGGTATCGCATCGAACATTTAGAACGTCTGTGCAATTAAGCAAACCTGTCACTAGCGCTGACGACTCCCACTGAAGAGAAAAAGATTGATACAACTAAGAGCACGTACATGGTTGGCTTGGTGGAAGTCAATTGAACATTTCAGTTCCAAACTAAAATTTACACTGAATTATATCAATTTCTATGCTTTGTTTTCTTTCCATCGAATGCTGATTCAGGACCTCAGACGCTCTCGGGAATTCGTGCTTGCTCACCCTGAATCGCAGAAGCGTGAAACGAATCCTAGTCATCATTGTTCTGAGCATTCTTAGCAATGAACATTCACCAGCAAGAAATATTTTATTGAGGCTGTTAGACTGATCTGGTGCATATTCTGTCGTGATAGGTTGAGTAGGATTACGCTTTCAACGGTTTAGGCAAGAGCTCGGTCGTTACGCCCGTACGGCTGGTAGAGAAAGTCGCAACTAAAACAACTTTCATCGTGGGCATGTCCGAGCTGCTTACGATTGGGGCAGGTGGTCTCCAACTTGCGTCTGAAGGACGAGAGCGATGACAAATTTTGACGAATTCGCAAGGAGAGCGACCACATCTTCCTCGTAGCCAGCCTTTACCGCGTCGAGAGCCTTCCCAAATGGGCATGATGACAAAATCCTAGGTGCAAAACATATATTATTCAGTAGGGTGTAAGGAAAGGTACGTGCACTCCCTCTTGACATCGGTCTCGTTGCAGGTCATGCACGAGTCGTCCATAATTTTCTGGCCCCATTGTCGTGACAGCTGGATGAAGTCTTGCCAGAATTCTAAAAGGTCGTTAGAACACAAAAAAACTTGCCCTACTTTTGGCGGCCTCTTCGTCAGACTGATTCCCGCAATATTTTGTCTCAATTTCTGCGAACGTAGGCACGAAGACGTCGCTCGCGTTGTTTTTGGGACAACGACTGGCGCAACCGATGGCCCTTTCCATGTACCTTAAAAGCGCAGAGCAGGCGTCCAGACTATGCGATAGTAAAACTTGAGTGCGCTTACTGGCAACCGCGATTCTCCACGGCTTTGTTTGGGACCATAAGGAACAGATGTAACTGGCGGATGTTGTCCGGTGTATTGCCCGAGTGCTGCTCGCGGACGCAGTCGAGGAGGCACTGGGCACTAAAAATTAGTCATGGAGCATTCCTTTGAACTACCAAACGTCGTCAAAATTCGTGCACGACCTTTTGTTAAACAGAGCTTACCTATCGTTAGCGGCAAGAAGACCGGCGGAAGCCAGTAGCAAGGCTTGGACTAGGAGCAAAGACATGCTAGATTCAGCGTCGAATCGCTTATTCGATAACAAGGTAGCTCACTTATATTGTCGCCGCCGGTACAATGCTGGAGCGCTCCGTTTTTTTCCTTAAGGGCGATTCGCGTGGCTAATTGTTTATTTCAATGGTTGTTTGCAATTCTTCGCATGTTAGACAAAAAAAGAATTTAAATGTCATACTGCTTCTTACAAGAAGGAAGCCACAAAGCCCTCGATTTAACACCGTGACATTCATCGAAATTCCTTCAAGCGTGTTTGGTGGCCGTCATCGGAAAAGGAAACGCCACTCCGCTTGGAAAAACAACAAGAGTCTAACAAAATAGCTAAGCCATTTGGGGAAGCTCACATCAATGCCTATATTCTCATCAGTTGACTGGCACAAAGCCGGAGCAGAGAGCGAAGCAAAGTCAAAGCAGTTAAGCTTAGAATGAAGTTTTAATGATTCACAGACTCATATGCTCGTAGAAGTCAGTTATCAAATTTCGGGACGTCTAGGCACTTGGTTTGGCCGGCAGAGCTGTTGAGAGCCTCGATCCAAGGGCAGTAAGAACTAACGCGGTTAAAGAGCCCAAAGCCGGCGGTGTAGTCGTTCTTGATTGAGTGGAGCTGAACGCCAAAAGACAGGATACCCACTTGGTACCAGATGCCCTCGATGACGTGCATCAGAGGAGCCCCATCGTCGCCCTTAAAGTTAGATACACGTATTTAAAAGCGTCATTTGATCATGTACAGCGTTTACGTGCAAAGCTGCGCACCTTTGAAGGCATTCGCATGTTTCCTCCAGCGCAAATGAAATCCATTTCATTCGTCACGTTTGCGTACTTGATTTGCGGGCTAAAAACGAACAGTTTCTTATGAACGTTCAAACTGCATGACTTGGAACCTGCAACTAGTCGTACAAATAACGGACGTAACATACAATAAGCAGTCGCTGAAGCGCCGGTAAAGAAGAATGTTCTCGCCAGCCGTATTGTTCTTACTTATTGTTGTGCTCGACCCATTCTTTGCTAAATCGAAATTGCCCAGGAATTAAGCGTTTGTCTTGGAACGTAAGCTTCGGAAAAATGCTGATCTGAACCTACCCATGGTGCGTCCCCAACCTGTAAGCGTCCCGAAATCGCCGATATCCTCAGTAAAGTTCCTGGCGAGGCATATCGGTGCCGTGTAGTCGTTGATAGTTACACTTTTGTCCAACGTTAGGACAGCCACGTCACCGACATTGTTCTCCCACGAGTAAGGTTTGAATTTCTCGAATTTGTCGATTCCACGCGGAGTGCCAATTGTATTGTAGGTAAGGTTCATGCGACCAATGACCACTGTGATATTGCCGGTTCCGAGCCTGAATGCTAATGAACATTAGGAAAAGTTGTACATGCCAATAATGTGACAGACAGGTACGCATGTTGCGAATGCTTACGGTGTAACAGTTGCGCGAACTCGCTTCTCGAGGCAATGTGCTGCTGTTAACACTTGTGTCTTGGATATGAGTGAGCCGGTGCAAATGGGCTCGCTGTTGTATAGGATGGCGACGAGCCACGGGAAGTTGCCTTTAGCCGCTTGGTGGCCACTGATGACCTAGAGAGTCACGGCTTGAAACGTCACCAACGTAAGTCATAGAGGGGCAATCCGAGTTACCCACCCTGTTCTCTACTTGCTGTACGGCGTCATCCACTAATATCCTTCCGCAATCGGGATACTCATGGCGGTGTCTCCTGGCGAGGCAAATAATAGCGAGCACAGAGAGGAACAAGCAACGGTACAGCATCGCCTTCAAAGAATGGAAACCTTCCGCTCAGCATCCGGGCTCGCCAGGCAGTTTTAATCGTTTAGGATGGATTTATGCGTCAGTCTTGTCGCTAGTGTAACGAAATCTATTTGAATGCTTTTAAAGTGTTCAAACGCAATAGTGAGGTTGCTTGAAAACGTCTATCGTTCTGTAGCAAGCGGTTTTTTTGCCAGGATTGAATATTGATCATGTGGGTGCGAAGACGTTGATGCTACGGGACACTCGTCAAAGAACAAATGACGCCACCTGCAAATAGTTTGGTGATAACGGTATTCAGTCATCGGCTATGCGGACATACGATGCTACGCAATACGGAATTGCTAGTGCTATTCCCATTCTGTCGTACGGGACTGAGGCTTTTCCCATGTGAGCGTCGAACAGAGTCTCGGAGCGTTCAGCATGTCGGGATAATTTGCCCAGTCTACAAGCGAGCTATGCTTTGAGGTTGGTGACTTGGAGACCCACCGATGATCACGTCCCGCCCTCGTCTGAACAGACTGCAGATGCACTTTATCTAACTGTTATGTTGTTTTTGCATAGACCCTCTGCAAGGCTTACTTTTGCGACAAAACTGGCTCCGTGCGACAAGCTAATCAGCGCAGGTATCAGCATGCGCTGATGCTTGTGGAGACACGCTAAAGAACCGCATCCGTTGGACATTTCTCCGCGTCCGCGACGTGTAAAATATGCCTGGTCTACTGCCGCCCAGCTACGAACATGCAAAAATGACAACATTATGGTATTCCCGCGAAAAAAGACAAAAATCATTTACGATACGGTCCTTACAACCTTGATTTACCATAGTAGCGATAGTACCAATTGCAGTAGTTCTTGTAGTAAGTGCTGGAGTAGAGGTTGCAGTAGCTGTAGCCGTTGTTATGGATCCCGTTGTATGTGGTGCCGTAGCGTGCAGAGTGGCTTCCGTATCCGTAGTAACTCGCGCTGGGATAAAATGCGCCGTTGTACGAAGTTGGATACGCGTAACCGTAGTTGTATCCTGAAAGCGCCGTTAGCATTAAGCAAACTAAAAAAACATCTAAGTTTCTAAAAGACGTAACGTGGCCTAACCCTAACCTGTCTGCCATCCGCGTCCTATTTGTCGCAGGAGATCGAAAATCGTGGTATCGTCATCGCCACCCGTAGAGCCATGATATCCGCTGAGGAGACTCAGTCCGCCGCCTAAATACTTATTTGCAAAAAAACCTCGGTACTAGTCGATTATGGGGAGGTGGTTCACGTTGACTAGGTCAATTATGTATGGGGAAACTAAAGTCAAGTAGGTAGTACTGATAAAGAAGATGGTTTTTTGCATTTGTCTAGACCTCGTAGAGCTTCCTGTTTGAGGCTCACTCATTCCCTTGCCCCCCCCGCCCATAATTGACCTAGTCAAAGTAACCCCCCCCCTACAATAATTGACTGACCCCCCTAACTGACTAGTACCAAAACAGTTACATAATCCTTACCGTGGTGATGTCCACCGTGACCGCCGCCACCGTGACCGCCGCCACCATGACCGTGTCCTAAAGTTTTAGGTTGCCGGATCATAAATATTTGCCTCGCTGGGTCCTGGCTATCGAGGTATCCGTGGACTTTAAAAGTAGAGCGATCCTTACCCTCAACGGTGAATGTCATGATCAGCATCAGCGTGAAACCAAGAGCGACAAGTACAAGTTTCATAACTTATTGATTTGCATATGGTCCTAGTTCCCTCCCAAGCTGCCTTTTATAGATAGGGAGGCGAAACATGTTGACAGGGCGGTGGCGATGGCCATTTTGCATGCCCCATTAGTGTGATTGCTTCGATTAGGAAAGGCGAAGCGACCTTAACGAGCAAAGTGCAAATATGTTCCATCTTGGGCTTGCACGAAATTCGACGAATTGTCGTTAAAAGCGAAACCGGCCATTGTTAGAGGCCAAGGTCATTTGCTAGAATACGGTACGAACCTCAAATGCTTGCTCGCCGAACGCACGTTGGTACAGAGTGACTGTCAAAAGGGCCGGGGATTTTTGGGCCGCGGACAAAAGGGCCGCGACAAAAGGGCCGGGGACAAAAGGGCCGGGCGGACAGAAGGGCCCGACGGACAAAAGGGCTGGAGACAAAAGGGCCGGGCGGGCAAAAGGGCCGGAAGGGAACCCAACAGCCTGAGCCGGAACTGAGCTGAACTAAGCCTAAGCCTGAACCACAGCCCAACAGCCTGAGCCTAAGCCTGAACTAAGCCTGAACTGAGCCTGAACTGAGCCTGAACTGAGCCTGAACTAAGCCTGAACTGAGCCTGAACTAAGCCTGAACTGAGCCTGAACTGAGCCTGAACTGAGCCTGAACTGAGCCTGAACTAAGCCTGAACTAAGCCTGAACTGAGCCTGAACTGAGCCTGAACTGAGCCTAAGCCTGAACTGCGCCCACGTATAAAGTAGTTCGCAGTGCACCAGCGGCCACCCAGCCCTTTTGTCGCGGCCCTTTTGTCCGCGGCCCAAAAATCCACAGCCCTTTTGACCGATCCCGGTTGGTACAATGCAACATCCTCAACAACCGACGCAAGCCGACCGCTATTTTTGCCTTTCGTTTGGGTACGTAAGACTTATGTGCGTGTTTACTGAGAACGGTTTACTCAGCATTAGGGAAGATAAAAAATACTGATTTTTTCTGTACAGTCAGCTTCAGCAAGCAGACGCAGCGACGAAATCTTCAATGGACATTCATTCAAGTGATGATATTTGGAAGAATGCACAAACAAAGCATTCAGTAAACGTAGTGTATCATGCAAACAATGGAGGCATGAAGGGAGGCAGGGAGGTATCAAAACACTGTCTAATGACGACAGGCATTGAACGCGATTCGACGCTGCCGTCGGAATGGACTCTCTGCTTCCATTAAGCGATCCGAGCATACAAGTAGTATGGACGCCCAGCGGAGAGGCGGAAAACGTACACCTCGCTTCCCGCCTCCGTCTAACGCATAGAGTCGACGCGGCTGTAGGGAAGCATCCTGGACATTCACGTCAGCAATACAGTGTATCGTGCTTCTCTTGCACAGGTATGATGCACGAGTGTCTGCGCGCGCTACGCGCGCGCTAGGCGGCCAGGGACCTTTGGCACAACTTGACGGAAGTGTGCTCTTTCCTGCCAGCCACGTAACCATTTCTGATCTCGGATTCTGGTTCAGCATGTTTCAAAATACTTCCCTGTTCATTTTGGGCCATTTTGGACTCCAATGGACGGTTCCACCCCAAGTCGGGGCGGGCACATGCGAGGGTGGACACAGCGGCTGTGTAGAAGCTAGCTCTGCCCTCAGATGCCGCTTCAGTATGTTCCACTTTGTTCACCTACGGGCGAAACCTTTCCTGGTGCGGGGGAGGGCTAGGAGAAGGGGCGGGAATCCCCACTTTCCAGTATACGGGACTCATCTCTACGGGCTCAGCTCGCACGAAAACACTTCCCTGTGTATTTTAGCCATGTTGGGCATTAATGCGGAATCCGCCCCATAGGGCGGGCGTACCAAGGGCCAGGGTGAAACCCCTTCCGTCGACAGATTCGGACTCAGCGTGGGCAAAAACGTTCCCTGTGCATTTTCTTCCGTTTTGGGCACCATGGCGGAATCCGCCCCGTAGAGCCCAACGGACCCAGGGAGGGGCGGAACCCCTGTCGGACCTCATTGTACTCAGCGTCGTCGAAAACGGTCCCTTGTGTATTTTCGGCCGTTTTGGGTACCAGGGCGGAATCCGCCCCATGGGGCGGCGCGGTCAAGTACCCCGCTCGGACTTTAGATTCGGACTCAGCAAGGTCGATAACGGTTTCCTGCGTAACGTTTTAGGCCATTTTTGGGCAACAAAGCGGAATCCGCCCCATGGAGCCGGGCAAACCCAAGGGCGGGACGAAACCCCTCACCAACCTCATAACCGGACTCAGCGTCGTCAAAAATGGTTCCATGTACATTTTGGGCCGTTTTTGGTACCAACGCGTGCGGAATCCGTCCCACGGAGCGGGGCGGACTCAGGAGCGGGACGGAATTTCTCATCGACTTCATAATCGGACTGAGCATCGTCGAAAAAGGTTCCTTGTGCATTTTGGGCCGTTTTGGGTACCAGGGAGGAATCCGCCCCATTGGGCGGGGCGGACCCAAGCGCGGGGCGGGGCGAAGCGGAACCCCGCATCGATCTCAAAATCCGATTCAGCGTCGTCGAAAACGATTTCATGTGCATATTGGGCCGTTTTTGGTACCAACGCGGGCGGAATCCGTGCCATGGAGCGGGCGGACCCAGGGGCGGGACGGGCTTCCTCGTCGAATTCATAGTCGGACTCAGCATCGTCGAAAAAGGTTCCCTGTGCATTTTGGGCCGTTTTGGGTACCTGGGCGGAATCCACCGCATGGGACGGGGCGGCCCCAGGCGCGTGGCGGTACCCTGCTCGGACTTTAGATTCGGACTCAGCAGGGTCGAAAACTTACCTACGTAATGTTTTAGGCCGTTTTGGGCAACAAAGCGGAATCCGCCCCATGGAGCCGTGCGAACCCAAGGACGGGACGGAACCCCGCATCGACCTCATAATCGGACTCCGCGTCGTCGAAAACGGTCCCCTGTGTATTTTCGGCCGTTTTGGGTACCAGGGCGGAATCCGCCCAATGGGGCGGGGCGGGCCCAGTGGCGAAGCGGAACCCCGCACCGATCTCAAAATCCGATTCAGCGTCGTCGAAAACGATTCCATGTGCATTTTGGACAGTTTTGGGTATCAGGGCGGAATCCGCACCATGGGGCGGGACGGACCCCAGGGGCGGGGCGGACCCCAGGGGCGGGGCGGAACCCCGCTCAGACCTCAGATTAGGGCTCAGCGTCGTTAAAAACGATTCCCTGTGCATTTTGGGCCGTTTTGGGTACCAGGGCGGAATCCGCCCCATGGGGCGGGGCGGACCCCAGGGGCGGGGCGGAACCCCGCGCAGACCTCTGATTCGGACTCAGTGTTGTCGAAAACGGTTACTTGTGCATTTTGGGCCGTTTTGGATTCCAGAGCGGAAACCGCCCCATGGGCGGGCGGAACTCCGCTCCGACCTCAAATTCGGACTCAGCGACCTCGAAAACCCCCTAGGGCAAGAAATCGGTTCGCAACACCTTCAGGAAAACCGAAAACCGGTGGTGGGGGGACACACTCACGGACACTGCTCGATTATTATATGTGATTGCTGTGAAGTGTTGCCGCACATTTCTCGCTCCCGAGAGTTGAGCGAAATGTGAAGAAGTACCGTGACATTTGGAAGACACTGACGTTGCTCTCAACGTTCTGAAGCTTACGTCATTCGCGGAACAAAAGTGGAACGGTTGGACAAAATATATGCTCACTTATGAATGCCGGCATGGCGTTATTTTGAATAAAGTTAATCGAAATCTGCACAGCTATCTTGACGCTTTCAGCAGCGACCCTGCAGGACAACATACATTCGTCGAATCCGGCATGCCAGCTAAGAGCAGCAGAAGTGCGGGAACTCTGTCCGTGTTTAAAACGATTCCTGAAATCGGCGTGAGAGCCGGCATTGGTGAAAGTGTCGCCAGTTTACTACTGATTTGCATCACTTACAGCCTCACAATGCTTGATCGCATTGGACGTAGATCAGGGAACGGAAGTACGCATGGCGTCCGTAGAACGGAATTTCGTACGACTGAGTACCAAGTCTTTCGGTCACCCACTGTAGCGTTTGTTGGCATATTGCCGTCCACGGTGGGCATTCTTCGCATACGCCCATCGTGTTCGCTTCACATGCGATGCCACCGAATCGACTGCTGAGATCGATCAGAAGTTGCATACTGAATGGACAGAATTCGATATGCTTCACAAAAGAATTTCCTAGATGGGCTAGCAGTCTGCCGGTCATAAATGTTTGTAGCTTTTGAAACAGCAGAGTCACATATCGGGACAGGATGGAGATCCTGGACCGACATGCTTGAACGAGCATGGTCGGGATACACTGCATCCGTTCTGAAATTCCGAGCGCCTGAGAGAGGTGGCGTTTGTCCTCAGAGAGGGCAGGTAAAGTACGAAGGCCTAGAGTTTCAATTCAAGCTTGATGTTGCTTGTGAGTAAGCGTCCCGACGTCTATCAAAGAGGTCTTGTTACATCGGTCCCGAAAAACAACGCTGGGCGAGTGTCCGCCGCTTCGCACATCACACGTACAAATCGCTAGTCCACCTCCGCGGGTGTCTTTGCGTTTTGATACCCGTAATTTAATGAAAGAAGACAGGCTGTTGACCTGTGTGCGAAGCGGTTGTTCCCACAGCTTATTTGCGATTCTTGCACGTTAAACAGATTCCGCAATCCCATTGGTGGTGTTCGTCCAAGACATCAACATACTCTCCAAACTGACGACGTTTCATCCATGAAGTAGTACGATTCTTTTCGGGAACTTCGACAAACAGTTCCATAAAAGCACACGTTCCAGAAAACGGAAGCATGTTTAAATTCCGGTAATCGGGCTAAGTGATGCATAATGATGCCGTTGTTACTCACGTATAGGTACGAGACGAACGTTACACAGCGAATGAAGGAACACATCGCACTTTTCTCTGTTGCTTTGTTTCTGGGGTGATTAGACGCTTCGCTAAACGGCAAATGATCGGTATTTTGACGTCGATACCGGTTCCGGTGGTTCCTTCGCCCGTTCCGGGTACGACAAGAGAAACAGAGAATGATGCATCGTCTCGGAAAGTGAGTGGGCGACTGTTCGGAAATGGGTTTGGTAAACAGTTTGTCAACAGACGGGGTATAAAAACAAGCGTAAGGCAGTGTTGACAAGGTAGTCACCGCCAAGTTGGTACTTCGGAGCCGTTGAACTCAACCATGAATAATCTTGTTGCGCTCGCTATCCTCTGCATACTAGTCTCCACAATCCTTACGGACGTCAGGTATGTTCTACGTTTGCGCTTAAGGAAGAGCTTGATGATGTGACGTTCTATGTCCGTTCGTGCATTGAAATTAGAACGTGAAAACTGCCTCCCGGAGTGTCTCCTTTTCCCCTCCGCATATGCATTTTCTTGTTAGTTTTAGCTTCATTCGGTATAGCATGACTCTTTCAGTGCCGCACGCCACGAGCGAAGCCCACACGGCAGGGACAGGGATCGTGACCGTAGTCATGGACGCGACAGGGACCATGGACACGGACGTGACAGAGACCACGGACATGGGCGTGACAGGGACCGCAGCCACGGACGCGACTGGGATCGAGGACATGATCGCGGACGTGGTGGGCATCATTGGTGATCAACTTATTTGACTTACCTATGCTGATTTGCAACCGAGTCTGGGATACATCTCGAATAAAAAACTCATTGTGAAGCTGAATTTCACTAAGGGGAGGGGGTAGATTTTATCAGTCTTGCGAGGCTTGCTAAAAAGTTGACTACGACAACGCTTTGAAAGTGATCCCGGCTGAGCTCGTTGCCAACAATAGAGGCTAAGTTCAATAATGGTTGGCCCACAAGCAAATAAATTCAATTATCGCAAAACACCTGCAAACCGCATCGGGACTACCGTTCCTTGCAGATCGTTAAAGCATTGATACGCTTGTGTTTTCTAAGAATTGTGGGACATTGGTTAAGCATATGAATGAAAGAAAAATGTTTAGGTGGCGCAAGATCGCATGAACCGGTAAAGACATCGCCAACATGAACCAAGCATGTTGCTGTTTGCGCAATACGGTTTGATGGACGATTGTGTACGATTACTCGAGGACTAAAGTATTCTTTACACTTTATGCTTCAACATCAGTTTTCATACCTAGCCGGTCGTGGAAACAAAGTGGATGCCCGTGTACGGTTTCGTTCTCGAGTTCCTCCTTCCGTGCTGCTTCCATCCGAACAGTTCCGTACTGAACTGCGTGGCAAAGACGAAGATCATCGCGTAATTGAGCGGGGCGTACAGGTACATCACGTAGTGGAGGAGAACGATTGTCGAGTAAATATAAGCCGATCCGAAGAAATACATGAAGATGATAATGCCCAACGGCAGCGGGTAGCAGACGACAAGGCAGACGGTCTGAGCCACGAGAGACTTCAAGAGGGTCAGCTGCATGCGATTGGTGCGGTCGCTTCGATAGTTGCCACTGCCGTAGACTATCTTGTACGTCTTTACGCAGCAGTAGACCATCACCCAGGTGAAAACAATGGCGAGAGAGAAGAACGCGACAGTGGCGAAGAGTTTGGCTACGGAGCCCATGTGGAGTCGCATGAGATTTTCGGCATTATCGAGGAATGCAGGACGGATGGGTATGTCATACTGAAAGCACTAGCGTCTACCTGCTCCTTCGCGCAGGCAGAGTCAGTTACCGGGGCTGCAGGCGTACTTGCCTAAGGTGCAATGCTCAACAACTGCGTAAGCACAAGTGTCGCTTTTGAACACTACCAGGCCTTCTTAGGCGCATATGCGATTTACCATCCTATCGCGAAGCAGGCAAGGGTTGAGTAGTGACTGCTAGGCTATGTGCAATCTAAGCGTACGCCAGTTTTACATCCTATCACGCATGCACATGTGTCATCAGTCCTGCCTGGTATGCATGTGCAGCGGGTCGTAAATGCCCAGATTCGAGATTGTATCCAGTACATTGATCTTTGCACGGCTCAATGCGCGCCATACGCGCAAGCTTGCCAGTGTGCGATTCGATAGGTTTTAAGTAAATTCATAGGGCCACGTAAAAAACCAACTCAGAATCAGTGCCCCCTTGCAACGGCTAGTCACATCAGGGTAAGTGTGGGCAAATATGACTTACCTGGATGATGTCTTTCGCGTCAAACACGAACTCGCATGTACCAAAGGGAACGGCAAACGCTATGCACGTAGCCACTGTAGCCAGAGAATAGAATGCGAAAAATCGTCGTCTCGACCCGTAGATAGGACTAAGCAGGTCGGAGGCAACCAGGCGAGCACACTGGTAATAAATGCAGAACTGCATTGCGACGATGTGTGCCATGACGAAGAAAATGGTGCAGAAATAGCTAGAAGAGTTCTGACTTCCAGTTTTGAAAAGAAAACGAGGGAGTACCAAGTCATAAGTCCTTTCGGAAAAAGGTTATCGGCGAGCCCGTATGACGCTAGGTACACCCCCTTGGGAATGAGAATCGGCTTGCTGAGAAAGATCATACACTGGAAACCGTAGACGGAAACTATATTTGTGAGCAAGCACCATCGGTATGCAGACATTGCAACCTTGTTCGCTGATACAGAAATCACGTAGAGTAGGAGGACGAACGAAACGGTCTAAAGCAGCGAAGTCTCGGTTTGAGCACAACGCTTTTCTATGTTCGGTACGACAAAAAGCCGCCGCTGTTCGGTATGTCTGTAGTGGTAGGTCAAAAGACGTCTCTGACGGCGGTCTACTGACGTACCTGCATCGCAAATACCATGTTCAACCACCACGTAAATGGCCGATGTATTGCAGCCGATATCGCCAAGTCCGTGTCGCAAGGCGCGGAAAAGTTCATCGCAACAATTCTCTCTTGAAGCTCTCGCAGAATGGATGGTAGCGATACGCTAGCTCTTGTCAAGAACCGTTGTTATTGACATGGTCACGCGGAGCTCTTAGCCTAATAAGCTGGTCCTAAGCTAATTTTCATCAGCGCGGAGCACATTAGAAGGCTGTTTCGCAGGACTGAGGTCAAAAACTGGTTTAGTGCTTTCATCTCGTTGATTTGCAGGTGTTTACCTCGGCGCCCCAGCTGCGGTGAGCGCAGAGTCCAGAGCGCCTTATGGGGATTAAGCTGATTTCTGAGCATGTCCCACGATAAGTGTTACCGATCTTGTCGGAAACGATATCTTTCTCAGCATGAGGAAATGCCCGTGCGTGCGGTACGCATCTGCGGCCCTTCGTGCTTTTTGCCGTTTTCGGAGGTGTTTAATGTTCGATACCTCTATAAGCAGGCGACGTAGATACGCTTAGAGAGTCTGAAATGTCACCATGTTTCTTAAAATTTGTGCTAAAGTTTCGCTAGTTTGCCTGCAGCGAGCAAATGTACTCAGCAGCATCCAGATTCCAGAACAAGAAGGGCGACTTCCGAATTCAAAATAAATACGGGACCATTCCAATACACCACCGGTGCTACCGAGTAGTGATCGGGTCAAACAAAAA
>JNEY01000076.1:357270-376861 GCA_020875895.1 Aphelenchus avenae | reverse complement strand
CTCCGAGCACGTTTTGAGGGCAAACGGACGACTTCGACTTTAGCGTGCCGTGGCCCGGCACGGGTGCCGTAACGTCAAGCGGACCTCAGATTCGGAATCAGCGTGCTCGGAAACCCCCTGGGACAAAAAAATCTCGACTCAAAACGAGCGGGATATCCGAAAACTGAAAAGCATGACACACGTATATACCAACCGAGACGGCTCTCGATTATTATGTAGGATGTCATTGGTTTCTCTCGCCTTTAAATCCATGATTTGCATTTGGCAAACTCCACAAATAAAGTTGAGACTCCGCAAAGGTTTTTCTATAGAAGGGTCTTCCGTTCGCTTATGGGAGGAATATTTTCCTAACGCGACACGACACTTCCTGGATATTACTGATTTCCATTTACGATATAATTCAACGAAGAGTAAATTGCATTACTTCAGTCAGGATGATGAGAAGGTACAAATAATATTTGTCTAAACTCTAGCCTAACTTGTTACAGAAGCTAGTAGAACTTTCAATGGCAGAAGGACCGTTCGACATTATCATTGACGATGGAAGCCACATAGTAAAGCACGTGATCACAAGCTTTCAAGCCCTCTTCCCATGGGTTCGTGCCGGCGGGTTGTATATTGTCGAGGATCTGCACACTTCTTATTGGAAGCTCTACGGTAGGTCGTACTAGAAAACACCGCTGGGATGGTAATTGTTATCTTTTTGGTCCTTTCATCGTTGCTTTAGACCGCAGTGTCCTCTGTTGCGAACGAAATATTGTTTTTTTAAATTCTAGGTGGTTACGGAACCCCGAAAAAGCCACAATCGGGACCCGGAACGGCCGTACAATTTCTAACGAACCTTGTCGACGACGTCAACTTTGTCGGAGCATCAACGGGAAAGGCTGGCGACACGATGCCGGCCAAGCAGTCATACTTTAGCAAACACATTGATTCAATACATTTCCATAGCAGTATTTGTGTCATACTAAAAAAATGAAAAATATTGTTGTCAAATTGCAAATACACCGCTGACGCTCCTAATGCCACATATTATCTAACATACGCACAGTGCTCATATTCTTCGCCGAGGGTCCAAATTTGAAATTTCCTAAAAAAGTGCAACGGTACCTGTGATTTTGGGGTCCCCACAAATGTTTTTAACGTGAGCGAGAGACATTCGTAACTGCGCAAGATACACTAAAATAAGGATTTTAAACATGTTTCCTCGCTAACCCTTTTTGGGTGTTCTTACATCAGGGCCATATTTAGCAGGAGGGGGGGGGGGTGGGGTAGGGGGGGACCTATTGGCGAAGAAAATTCTTTAAAAAGCTAGTAAATGTTTAAGGTAAAAAGCCTCTAAATTAATTAATATAGCCTAAATATTCTACATTTAGCGTTATTTGGTGATTTGGGGCCATTTTGACCCATTTTAGCAAGCTCAAGGAAGGTTCACTGGCGCGGTCATCGGCCACTATTACCAGCCGGCGGAGAATAGACTGCACGGCACAAAAGAGGACGGCACACCCATTCGATAGAACGTTAGCAAAATGCATGGTAACGTTCGAAACTCCTCGCCTGAGAGGACTCTCGTCTTCCGCAGGTTTCCAAGCAGTAAAACCGGCGCGCCACGCAGGCTGAACACACCGGCCGGCGGAGAAAGGAACGGACAGGATGGACAGACGGTACAGAACATGCTTAGTCCTAATGGTTCAGAAGCGACATTTTTCTTTGACTTTTGTAAGTACTGCCAAAAGTGACATGTGCCTTTGAATTTTTGTAAGTACTGCCGAAAGTGACTTGTGTCTGTGACTTTTGTAAGTACTGCCGAAAGTGACTTGTGTCTGTGACTTTTGTAAGTACTGCCGAAAGTGACTTGTGTCTGTGACTTTTGTAAGTACTGCCGCGTTGACTTACGTCTTAGAAGTGCCGGGCCCGTGGGCTGCAAGGCGAATGTGAGAAGACGATTCGCAGAGACTTGAAACAAAACAGACACGTTAAGTGACTGTTAACGACAATGTGAGAGGCGCACGTAGCGTAGTGGCAAAATACAAACCGGAACTTACCGTTTCAGAAGGGCCCTAGTTGGACGGAGGATGGTCATTTGACCGAAGAGTGAAGGCTCATCCGCGCAGATTGCGACGGTGCCGAAGGTCGCACGTGGCGAATTGAGACGAAGGGCCAGAGCATTGCTTCGACGGTTATGATGTCCCTTCGACCGGAGGCGCTTCTCAATCGCAGAACTAAAACAAACACAATAAGCATTTGCGAAGAAATGGCGAAGCCAACTAACTAAGTTGAAAAAACTACTTCGAACAAAACTAATAAACGAGTAAACTTGACAACTTGTGAGTGAAACGACAATGCGCTACGTTTTGAGCAACTTAACATTCAAGAGGCACGACGCGGCTTCGCGTTTTGCGAGATGCGAACGGCGAATTTCGGACCCTTGGCCTATGGAACGAGAACTGTGCTTATCGAGACCACCTGGTTTCCCTTGGGGAAGGTCTTCAGACAGCTTAGAAACGGGCGCGGTACCTTCAGGGACTGTGACCGGCTTAGTGGAACCCCATGGGGAAGCGCGTACGCTTACTAGAACGACATGGGCAGGTTTTTGGGGAATGAAATTTATCCCATCACTTTGGACCTATGTGGCCCGACCTGCTACAGAAAGAAGAGAGGGCATTTTGGCCGGTCCTGCTAAGCCAGTAACCGTTAACGACGCGCAAACGACCGTTGCGCTAGATTCTGGGTCTCTAGGAGTGCTGACTTTTGCGGTAAGGGGGGCCGGGTGGAAGGGGGGATTTTTGCCTCAGCACTTTCAGCTACGCTGCAAAACGTGCAGACGCTAAGCCTACGTTTGCGAAAACTTGTTTGCGTGATGTTCGAACGACCGGCTTCGACGGGACTACCGACGTTTGAGTCGTAGCAGAAATGACTGACGTAGGTAGTGCCTGAAACACTGTTTGAGTGTGAGCGTTCTTGTTGGGCATTGGACCCGGCGTTCGAAGATTCTCGCGCAGACATTTGATGACATCCGCCGTGAATTGCGCACGCTTGGTCTGCACATGTAGATCGGCATCCTTGCGTTGAAGCTCCGCTTCAAAGTCTTCGACGCGTTGTGAAGGGGCAACGCGTCGAAGACACTGTGCCCTAAAGGGCACAGTGTCATCGATATTGTCTTTAAGTAGCCTATTCGTGTTTCGAAGGGCACCTAGACCGTTTCACATCATGCAAAGCGAGAGAACTAAGCGGTTTTTGCCGGAATCAAGATTATGCTTAATTTCGTCCTGAACCATTTCGTAAGGATGTAGGCTAATGATTTCGCATATTATATGATCTATTAGGTCCTCCCATTCCTGGCCGCCGGCGAACGCAGAACGGTTGCTTGCAGCTGGACTTGCTGACCCAGAGACACTGCCGACGTCGAATTCGACTTCACTTGGCATTAAGCGTTAGCCTAACGTGGCAGAGTTAAACGACAAAATGAAGGTAACCACTACAGTGGAAGTTCGCTTGCACGCAACGCGAAATTTTAGAGGGAACTTTGCTCAACCTGGATACGTAAAGCGGACAAACTTCTTAGAAGAATAGCGCGTAGCTAGTCTGATTTGAGATTGGTACCCAAAGGTTAATAGCCACCGATTTTCAGCTAAGAAAGTTATGCTCAACGGTTTCAGCGATTTTCAGCTATGAAAGTTATCTTCAAAGGTGTAAGGTGGTGTGCTTCTTGAGTCAGTCAACTGTATGATGTTCATGTGAATCTGCGTGAAAGGACAGGCGATCGGCGTGGGATGTCCTAGCTTTGGAATGTGGGAGTTATCCGCACAACTTGCGGGATGCGATCCGCCGGAACGGAAGCGAGATCAGTTTGGGACCACGCGTGATAGCCGAAGGTCGCAAGACGACGCCGGGGACGTGGAGGTACAAAGGAGAGAGCCCCAAGTGCCCGCTTTTATGCCCTGTACCATGTAAAGTGGTGACCGCGCAGCATCATTAGCATGAGGATGCGACACCTAAGAGTGCAAGCGGGCAACACGACGATCGGAGATCGGCGCGACGCAAGCGCTGACGTGTCCTGCGGATAAACAGCGGGATCGTGGTGTCAAGAAAGGAATCCGGCCGCGGGGCAGCGATTGCCTCCGTGGCGCCACTGATGTAAACAAGGCATAGTAAAAATAGGGCGGCGAAGCAAAAACATAGGGTTAAAAGCCTGGGAAAGACCCTCTGGACCAGCGGTCCAAACGACATCTTCATGAATTAGCGTTTGCATATCGATATATTATATTAGATCTTCACGTTTCCCGAGGAGCAAACAGTCCGGCCCTTGGCGATTGGCGAGATTAGCTGCGAGTCTTTGAAGACCACATTTGAGTCGCCAGCGAGTTTGGCGTGTCGATAGTACTTCACCTTCGTGGGCCACGGGACGACGACTCCAGCCTAGACCACGAGGCGATTGACACGCTATCGCTGCATGTAGTGTAGGTAACAATAACAAAATCAGAATATTGTTTGTTATTTTTTGTTACTTAGAACATATTGTTTGTTATTTGTTATTTACAAAATCAAATTTGTTTGTTATTTGTTAACAAATTCTAACAAAATTAACAATTTGTCATTTTTTGTTATTTCATAAAATACGACGCAGCAAAGACGCAACGACTTTACTTTTCTCGGAACGTGACCTGCATGATTAAACACACATAGATTGCCGGTAGAATCAGCGCTTGAACGGAACATCGATGAGAAGCTGGCTGCAAAACAAAATCCCACGTGAATTGAGCGTTGTCTTGCCAGTGTTCGCAAGTCGATGCTCGGTCATCAATTGCGTGGCGCTGAACAAATGCTCCGAAAACGTAGAAGAGGCCGGGCAGCACAAAATCCGACGGGCAACTGCATGAATGATCGGGAAGTTAGACTCAAGGTAATCGAAGTATTTCTCCACTGAGTCGCCGTGCCACGATGCAAGCGAAAACTGCTGGTACTGATCGAACGTGTGAGCTGAAGGCTATGGCAGTAGCTGGCTTGCCAGACGAGAGTATTTCGAAGCTTGAGCAGCCACGCATTGCTATGACGGGGGTCCTTGACAAAAAAAACGAACTAAACCGAAACAAGTGAGCAAACCTTCAACTTTTGTCGAACACGTGTTTTGTAACAAATTAAAATATTGTTTGTTATTTGTTATCTCAGAAAGCATTTTGTTTGTTATTGTTTTGTCAACAATAACAAAATAACAATTTGTTAACAACTTGTTATTGTTATTGTTACCTACACTAGCTGCATGACCTCGGCAGCGACCATAAAATCCACGGACATTGTTTCCGACACACTGTGGACGTGGCCAAAGATCGGCTCGTCCAATTCCCCAACACGAAGTTTGGGCTCACCGGAG
Source organism: Aphelenchus avenae (assembly GCA_020875895.1). Taxonomy (NCBI): domain Eukaryota; kingdom Metazoa; phylum Nematoda; class Chromadorea; order Rhabditida; family Aphelenchidae; genus Aphelenchus; species Aphelenchus avenae. Next base: position 371,490 of record JNEY01000076.1, on the reverse strand, counting down.
CACTACTTGGCCGCTGAGTCAGCCAGCAAGAAGTTGAGTTTGCCACAACCTTTCCACATCCTGCTCGAGACCGGCTCGCCGCATCTGTGCTCTTAGCTGGGGCCCGGAGAAAGCAACGTCCCGACAAATGCCATTTGCATCGCGGAAGATATTGGACGACTTCGTGGCATCGACGTACGCGAAGTGGTGCAGCAAACCACACGGAACGTTAAAGAGTTTTACGGCATCAGGCTCTAGCACTAAACTTCGCGCTGAGCGTTTGTTGCTACTTGGCATCTAACCTACCTGTTCTCGAGATCCACCGTCGTAATTAGATCCTGAGTGCCACATTGATCTCTGTACAGCTCTTCCGCTCGTTCTCTTCGTGCGCACTACTTCGTGATCTCAACGACATCAGTCTTCATGAAAGGTTAAGAGTCGACCTCACTGAGCGGTAAGATGGGTCACTCTATATTTACTTCGGGCCTTACTTCGTGACGATCCCCGTACGACGGGACCCTCTCAAACTTTTCTCGTATCCACTCTCCGTGGGCGGCAGCAACGTCGTCAACTCTACATGATCATCACTCGTGCTCCGGATGTGCAGTTCTTACACCTCGTGTGTACCCGACCGACGTACTGGGTTGAACGTTTCGTAACGTTTATCCCCAGCTACTTCCGGAGTTATCCGAGCAGCAGAAGCTGCTGTGTCTCCTCGACACCTTCAAGGTGAACTAGCCGAAGAGCTGAAATATTTGGCCATCATTGGCTCCAACTTTGAAGCATGCAATTTCCTAGAGGAGAGATATGGCCGCGAGGACGTGATCCTCTTAACGTTGCAGCAGAAGCTGAGGAGTTTACGAGCTCCAGATGGTTCAGTGTAAGCTCTTTCCAAGTTCGACTTCAGCGTATTCGCTCATGGTTCAAATCGAGAATCACGCGTTTGACATCGGGGATCAATTATCTGCTCACCACGGGTTTGATCAGAAAAAGGACTGTGACATGCGCACTATCCTTTCCTGCCTTCGAAGACATATTTCCAGCGTGGATGAAATTCGCCTGATGATTCAGCCAGACGAGCGTTAGCCGCCCGAGAACCCAGGGCTACAAAGCCCAGGCTTCCACATCTGCTCCAAAGCTCAGGGTAACTCCATGGGCTACAGGGCCTCAGCAAAAATTCCAGCACGCCCGACCGTGTACGGTCAAACGTATGCGACTCAGGTCGGCAACGCCAAGGAATGACTATATCATCACGATCAATTTTGCAGATCTCGATCATTTTGATCATCATTATCATCATCATCATCATCATCATCATCAATCATTTATCGCAGATTTTCAGAATCATCACGCCAGATCTGCAACGCGAGGGGTCATCGAGCAGTCGACTGCATGCGACACACCTCAGTATAGTCGCGATACCTCAGCTGCAAGCAGCTCAACCTGTGCTTCGCGTGATTGTGTAAGCGCAACGGCAATACCATTGCAGGGTTCATACAGAAGCGTGTTAACACTGTAACCTGAGGTCGCATCACGCAGCTCTCTGAAGGTCCTTGGCCGTAAGGCAAGCTCCAAATCCTTTGATTCTCGAGACTCTGGTCCAACCAACAACTCTGTCAACAGAGACAACGGCCCACAACAACCTCAACGCTTTTAAAAAGGGTGCCAAAAAGGGGTGGTTGAGCTGGATCAACCGAGACCGTGGAGGCCGAGGATACCGGTAGCGTATGCTCAAACGAGTCCGAAATTACTGTGGACGACGAGTTCTACGCGTGGCTACAGGATGAGCATGTGGAGCTCATGCCCCTTATCAAGATGAACAGCAGCCAGCTGAAACCCCTCCTCATCAAGAGGACTATTCTGATCCGGACTGTCCGGACAACCAGGATGAAGAGCCGTTGACAGGTATCTCCTATGGCAGCATTGCCAACTCGCTGCCTAACGGCAAACAAAAGGCTTAACTTCTCAAATTGTGCAAAGCACAGGTTGCTAATACCTTCACGGGGAAGGCGGTGTAAAGCACCGCATTTTTCGATGTCGGTTCGAACCGCACCTTTATCAGTGAGGAACTTGCATTCAATTGGCTCTACCGTCGAGGGGACCTGAACAGCTTCAGGTGAACTTTTTTCGGCGGTGGCTCACGGGTTAGCCATAGCAGCATACGCCAGCTCGGCATCAAGACCATCGATGTCACACTGCCAGCCTCCAACTGTTCACCCCCGTGCAGAAACTGCAGAGCTAAATGTTGTTTACATCAACCCGCGCTATCTACCCGCACTAAGGGAAGGCACATGTGCCATCCTTCCTAGCACGTCAACTGCCAGGCACCATGATCGGGCGACCTCATTTCATGCAGCTCGGTCACCGGGGCAACCCGGAGGTTTTAGCTAGCGGCTTCGAGATCATCAAGACACAGTTAGGTCCGCTCCTAGCCGGGTACGGCAAGACTGCCTCACATGCACTCTTAGACGTTCAGTCTTTAGGATGAGCCGCATAGCACTATGCCGGACAGATTTATCTGTGGATCAGTCAACGCTGCTTGACCCCCGATTTAGAAGATCCCAAAGGGCAACAAGTTGCACCGTCGGGTCATCGCAAACCTTCGGCATCTCTCGGCTATGACAGAAAAGTTTTGGAGGTTTTGGCCCAAGGGTTACCTCATGGATCTTCGCCGCTCACGTGGAAAGCGAGGGAAGAAAGAATGTTCCCGTGCGTGAACCTCCGGTGGGAGACGTCGTAGTCGTTTACGAGGAAAACGCTCGCCGCTATGAGTGGAAGCCGAATCTCAATACGGAGTTTATCCTTAATAAGCATGGATTGTCACATTCGGCAAACATTCACCTGTCAACAGGCAACGTTATCAGCAGGGCACTGCATCATCTTTACCCCATCGGGCCTCCTTGGCAGGAAAACAATGTCCCGTCTCTTAAAGAGACCGACATGAGAATTCAGGTCACGAGCCGGAGGGCATCATATGACTTTCTCAGGCATTGAGGGCACAACTCGTGGCAGTGAAATGCCGGCTGCCATGTGGCAGGTGCCGCATCAAGCTCGTCAACGAGCGGAGTTCGAGGCCGTCATCCCCCCCCCCCACCCGCCCAGCAGCGACAGCTGCAGCCTAGCACGTCGCATCAAGCGGCTACTCAAGTCGCTTAGGTCTACCGGTCAACCCGGAGCGGGAAATAAGTAAGCAGCCGGTGCCTACAAGCAGAAGCTGCATAGAGACGCGATCCCTTCACCCGCAATCCTGCGGCTTCCCGGCAGGTTGCCGTGCATCCGACTAACCTCGCACCTGGCTCCGTGCCGTCTACGCGCTCAAGTGCGGAGTCGACAACTAGGTTATCGACGACTTCAAGCGGCACGACCGCTTTCGGATCAACCTATGGCGTGCAACCGCAACTCCTCGCTCGACAATGAGCTCCACGGATTCCACCTGGCCCATCGTCGCCTCGACGAAGTCCTCCAGCGAGAAAAAGCTGAAGGACGCGACGACGAAACGGCACTGACGGCACTGACCGACAGCTTGTGGATCAACCAGACCTTCTTCTCGGCTTCGGGAGTCTCTTTGTCTGTCTGTAAGGCCGTCATCCCTCCTCATGCGGAGTTAGACGAAGACGTCTATGCTATATTGGATAAACCTGAGTTTACTAGCTCATCGGCCAGAGGCGTCCGATTCATTTTACGACGAGGACGAGCGTCCAACTAGCTTCACGCAGAGCATGCACTCTTCTGCATCAAGTTACAAATTCCAACATTCGACCAGAATCCTCCAGCTTTCGGATATGTTTTCGAAGATACAAGAACATATACAATATACAAGAAGATACGACTGGATGCAGGATACTATGACACTCGTAGCAATCAGCGAAAACCGGCTCAAGTGATTCGACGCCAAACGGAGGCTACTGACGTCGCATTGTTAGCTCGTACGAACAAGACGAATGACGACGCTACAACGTACACAAGTGAGCACACAGTCGAAGATGCAAGCGGCCAGTACTCCGAGGAGAATAACGGTTCTTCCTGTCAGATGGACGAGGTCCATGGGTAAACCACGGAAGTTTCCACGTACCAACGAGACTACCCAAGCAAGTATGTGGCCAGCGTCAGACAGCTGTTCGCTGTGCTTATCGAGCTCCTGAGGAGTGTTCCGGGATCAGCAAGCTCGAGATGGGGCAGGTAACCAAGTTCTCAAACAGGCCAGTGATTGCATGTCAGCAAGCGCCACACAATGGATGGAAACGCGGCTGCGTCTGACCGCTATCAAGCGGAATGGCAAACGCTGCCGACGACCGGCAAGGAGCTCAACGTCGCTTATCTCCAACGCCGAGCATCCGCCAAGATACAGGAAATAAGAACGTCGTGTCGTACCGGACGAAGTTTTGAGTCGAAATCGTAAAATTTAGGCGAAAATTTCGGTGTAATCGCCTGAGGCGGGCTAAATTCCGCGGAAATGTGGTCATACTGTCGACCACATCTGACCAACATTTGTGCAAATATGCTTTGAAAAATGGAAAACATTGTCGCTATACGGCTACACACGCCGTGAGTCATCATGCTACCGTGCAGACAAGCTCAAAGCTCCAAAAGCCGAAATCTTCTCCGGTAACGTGCAGACAACTATTACGCTAGTAGCATTTTGATTACCCTTGTTAGACCTTGGGGCGGCGCTTACCAGTTGTCGAATGAGGACGAAAGGACGGCACATTAACGCCATACTGTCGGCAAAGACAGCGACATCGCGAACCCCATAAGTCAACGCTACTCGTTAGCAATACGTGATGTCCATCAGGCCAGCGCTCGTCCAGTGACGAAACATTGCTGGGCCAGTATTATCCCAATGTCATAGCGCTCGACTTCAGCATAAAGGCAGGGGTGCAGTGTACAGACAGCTCGACGCGGTCCACGGACGTCCAGCACGACGCAATCGACGCGATGACGAACCTTCCAATCCCGAAGGACTACACCATACCCTTCCACTTCTGGTTGCAGACCTAGGCCAGTACGAGCAATGGATCGAGAAATATCCTCAAGAATTCCTAAGACGCTCTTCGTTGCCGGTGCCGAATCCGCTCGCGGCCAGTCGTTCAGAAGACCACCAGAGTGTCGCGGCCAGCCCTGAAATCATCGGACCTGTCATTAACCGTAAGAATCACGGACTCGGAAACCGGCAAGACACAGCCGACATCCGTCTGCGATGCGGAGTGCGTCGGACCGCATTTCCGGTGCACTATCGTCTACCTCCTCAGCGACGAACACTGGGAGGGTACAATCCTGGCGCGCTTTTGGAACCGACTTCTCTGATGCTGTGCCGAAAGACTCTTGTTTGACCGTCCACAAGAGAACAATTCCTGCAAGGGCTCCTCTGTCATCCGGCACAGGGAGCAGCGTCGGTTCCAGCGGAGCACGGCCAGTAATGGACGTGACTTCTGCCGAGTGACTGAGAGCGACATCAAACTCGCTCTGCCCAATCGGTTCCGTGATTGTTACGCTACCAGCCACCCGCCGCGCACTCGTCATGCTTCGCCAAAGCAATGGCAGTTTCGCGCAAGGGCATACCAGCGAGTCAAATCGGCTTTGGGACGGTGGATCCCCTTAGGGCGTAGTCCACAGTTCGTCCGGTTATTCCCCGCAGGCAAATATGGTACCACCGCAAATGCAAAACGTCAACGCACCAGCAAGCTGACCTGCAAAGCATGCTTGTGTTTGCGAGCGTTTGTGCGGCAATTTTGTCAAAACCGACAGCTTCTCATAGACAGCCAAGGGGTTCGTGGCTACGATGTATGACGTGATGGAAAAGGTGAATGACATGCAGAGCAGCAGCCGGCCATCGTCGGTATCATCCATTCCAGAGCGGCTGCAGTCAATGCAGACTCAGCGGACTGCGGATCGCGATCATAAACAACGTCTGTGGCTCGTATTAACGACAGCGACAATGCCGAACTATGCTCCCGCAAAACATGTTAACTTTAATGCAGTTCCGCAAACTGTTTGCATAACACCTCAGAATGCTCCGACCGATGAGAGGATTGTGTACTTACAGTTTCCGCATTCAACGCGGCGTTCCGAAATACCACCGCCGTGCTGACACACAAAAGTACGCATGCGCCCCAGCATGGCACTCATCAGACATCCCAAGAGAGATGCGTGGTGCTGAGGGCCCAAACAGTGTCCGCTTCGTTCATCGCGCCGCAAACCGGGCATAAATGTAACGTACCGCCGGAGGCGGGAATGCCTTACGGACGTTACGGACAAGTGAACAATCAGGTTGATCTTCGGGATGGAATGCCGACGCGACTGCCGAACAATGGCACTGTTTGTCGGCCGGTACCAATAGCCGCTCAACGAACGATCCCGCGGGATCGATCAGGACCTGATAACCGACGAGAAGTATGGGATTACGTTCCGCGACGGGAAAAAGTCACGGGTCAGCCGTCGCACTGCGTGCTCTCGTAATCCATTCCAGCCTTAAGTCAACATCAAGCGACAACGTGCGATAACAGCCTGGTGCAACTGCTCTTGTTCAGCACAGAGTCACAACAAATCAAAGGTTGTCAGGGCGAGACGGGCTAGAAAAAGCCAAGCATTACCGGGCCCTACCTTGTTTTGAAACAGGGCAGGGTTGCCCTGCCCTGCCCTGCCCTGAAACTCTGTATAGGGCAGGGCGACAGGGACCTGCCTGTTTTGAAACAGGGCAGAGCTACCATGTAATAAAAAAGAGCTACTGGTATAGTAACCTTAAGAATAGCAGAAAAAACAGGGTAGCCCTGTACGGGCGGGTTAAAGGGTCCTGCACTGCATTGTTTTCAGGGTTTTCCACCCTGCCCTGCATTGGCACCCTGCCCTGTATGCGGATCCCTATTTTGCTGAACGAGTGTCTGCGCGCGCTTCGCGCGCGCGAGACACTCGTCATACTACAAGCTCCGTTCACTGCAGCAAATTTAAGTGAAACTAAACTCATTCTGAATCTGACTCATTTGAACATCAGTTTTATGCGTAAAAGCGTGGTACAGTGAAGTCGAGATCTTTATAAAAAGCATAGTGAGTAATGCGGCGGTGGCTGGCCGTTGAAGCGGTGAATCGCACGGGAAGTATAAGTTGCGGCCTAAACACGGTCTTCGAACTTCTATTCAATGAATGGTGGCAATAAGGAAGATTGAGTTCGGCACTTACATGGTCGACTAAGTACGCACGCACTGCATCTAAGCTGTCGGTCCCAAATAACGTTCCGGCGGAATTCGCAACAATCGTACTCTAGAAACGTCAATAAATAGTGGCAATAGCAAAGACTGAGGTTGAGCACTTACCTGGCAGTCTAAGTACGCGCGCACTGCAGCGAAGCGGTCGGTCCCAAATATCGTTCCGACTGAGTTCGCGTCAATTGCAGCCTAGAAACGACCAATATGTACTCTAATCGTACTCTCTGGGGGCATGTTACAGGAAATACGGTACCTTTTTATTGCTGTCGTGGGAATCCGGAAGAACCGTAGCGGAGTTTTTCAAGCGCTGTGAAGCGAGTATGCCTCCTGTGCGCTCTCTTCCTGCGAAAACGGGTTAGGTGCCGAAGTCTAGACGCATGTGATTAACAAAGCGGAGTCAGTGGTCGAGCTTACCTGAACCCCCGCGTGCAGTGCGTCATAAAGGGATCCTCCAAGCGTATGCATTGAAGAGTCTTTCTTTCTACGACGGATGGGAGAAATATTAAGTGACTTTTGCACGATCTGTTATTATTTTAGTAAGGTTGGATCGGTAACTTACTTGAGTGTGGTAGACAGCATCATGGCCAGCCAGCGCAAAGTGAGAGTGTGATAAATAATAAGACCGATACAAGGCGGAAGACCAATGACTCAGAATGACGATACTGCGTGAAATTTTGCTGAGTCATTGCTCCTCTAGCAGACACTGAGACCAAATAAATAAGTAAGAAAAGACATATTTACACGTTGTTTTCGACAGGAGGCCATACGCCATGTCTCAATGCGTTTAGTCTTCACATTCTTGCTGGTCACTATCACTTTCTTCGTCTACGACCTTTGCTTTAGCCAAGACTTCCTTGTAAACGACGTTCTTTGTACGGCATGTCTCTTTTGTCTGTTCCGGAAGATGGACCTTTATTCTGTCCCATGACCTTACTCGTGAGAGTCCAACGTACAACTGTCCTGCGGCGAAAGCGGCATGACTTAGGTCAAGGCCCACCATGTCGAGAGTTTGTCCCTGGCTCCGATTCACTGTCATCGCAAAAGCTAACTTCACGGGAAACTGGTGTCGCCGGAAGGCAACTGGAAACTTTTGTTCCTCTTTCAAAGTAATACGCGGAATGTACACTTCATCACCGGCCTTATCGCCTGTCAAAATAGAGCACTTCAGCACATGGTTACCCAGCTCGATCAGTCTCATTCTTGTTCCGTTACAAAGGCCTCTTTGTACGTTAAGGTTCTTTGAAAGTTCTTGTCGCATTTTCCTGCCTTTTGCATGCATACTGAATCCTTTTTGCAAGGGCCATGTAACATGTATCTAACGACCAAATCATGGTAAACCGCGTCTTCAGCCGCATTAGGTATCTCCGCCTTGATGATCTTGTCAACTTTCTCTGGCGTATTAGGATTATCCTCTTTAGCAAGCGTACACAACATGTGAATGTGGGGTAGGCCTCTCTTCTGAAATTCGATGCTGTGGACGTAGGGCATTACTTTTCCGAACATGCCTTTCTCGCAGACCATCTCAATAAGCTTTTTCTTTTTCAGGTCAAAAATTCGTGCCACCAGGTCGGGTCTGTCCGATGCCGTTTGACCAGTGCCTTCTAGTAATTTCTTCAAGTCCGGGTCTTCCGTTGATGCCGTCATCGTAATGAAGAGATGAGGACGCCCAAACTCAGCTACATTACGCATTGCATCCTGGAAATGCTGTGACATGTTTCGTGGTGAACCGTAATGGGTCGATGGCAGTATGACTTGTCGGCCTATCTGAGCTCCCGTCTGCTCTGACTTGGTATTCAGAAAGTCCATTAAGCCCTTGTAACTTGCTGCTTTTAGTACTGTCTGATTTCTGTACACCCAACCAAGCCTTTCCCATTCTATACGCGCATATTGGTCCACACACCACTGTTGAAAGAGCTTTCGACCATAGTGCATGGGCACAAAATGACCGTCGTCACGAATAGCCAGTTTGCACTTTACGTACTGGTCCGTGCTTAACTTTTTGCCGTTGTTCTGCTTCATTTCTGCGTACCAGCCCCGGCCACCGTTTGGATAAAACAGAGGATACAACATTGGTTCGATGTTTCCGTCCAGTGGGTTGAGATTTGTGAGCTTTTTTTTGCCTCTCTCGTGAACGACAATCACCGCTGCGGGTATGTCCCCGTTGGCATTCGTCACAAAAACTGCCGCGACCTCGCTTGTTCTAGGTAAGTTCCGCGTACCGTCATCCTTACCTGGTGCCTTGAAGACTAACTTAACTTCTGGCCTTGTTTCACCCTTCTCCAGCGCCAAACGTTCCTGCTCTTCCTCCTCTTCTTTCATCATCTTGTAGGCCTTGGCGTACTCGTTGTGCTGGCGTAAGTACTCTTCAATCCTAGCAAATATCTCGAAACAGCGTTCTGTCTTGCCACCTTTGTCCGTCATTTCTTCTTTCCGTAACTCTAAAGCCTCTGCAGTATCCACAAAAAACAGCTGACCATTGGTTGGCACTTCATCCTCTTCAAGTTGCGCAACCTGGTTGAACTTGTAATACACTTGACCGGATATCTTGAAACAGTAGGCACCTTTCGTCGCAAATTCGTACCGATTTGCGCTTAGCGATGCAAGTGCAAAGGAACTGTTTATCTTCCGGATGTTGTCAAAAAAACTGTTTTTCTCAGGGTAGCTGCCAACGAACAACTCTTTGAAAACGCCTGGATATGGCACTTTGTTTTGAGACACTCCAGTCTCGTCAACAACGATCTGCCCGTCGACATAAGTAATCCTACCGTGGGCGCAGCAATCGTAAAACGAATCTACATGTACGCTGTTCTTTACGCGTTCCTCGGCGAAATGCTTTGCACCGCAATGTATGCATTTCACATCAAAGTCACTAAGTCTAATCTGGTCCACGGTAAGGTCTGCGGCATTGCGAATAGGCTGTTTTTCAGTTGAGCGTCTTTGTTTCATCAAAACTGCCTGCGACTCTTTCCGCTTCGCTTTCTGCACCTGCGTTTCTGTCTGCCTCCGAATTTTCATTGTGTCGGCATTCCGTTTCTTACGAACCTCACTTTGAACTTGCGTTTCAGGCTGCCTGCGGACTTTCATCGCCTCGGCATCCTGTTTTTTCCGAACCTCGCTTTGAGCTTGCGTTTCAGTCTGCCTGCGGACTTTCATTGCCTCGGCATTCTGTTTTTTCCGAACCTCGCTTTGAACCAACGTTTCTGCCTGCCTCCGAATTTTCATTGCAACAGCATTTCGGTTTTTACGAACTAAACTTTGAACCGGTGACTCGGCGTCTCGGCTTTTTCGCTTAGCCTCAATATCTGCTTGGTTTCGCAAGTACTTTTCTACTGATGTTTCCTCCAACCTTCGTCTCTTCATAGCCTCGAGATTTGCCTTACGTCGACGCTCAGCACTAACCGACGATTCCCTAGCTCGCTTCTTTTGCTGTCTTAACCTATCTGCTTCTCTCTTTCTTGCAATCCGCATTTCTGCTGTGTCCGTGGAACAACCGGGTACTTCTTCGTCACTGTTTTCCATGATGCTTACCGCTTACCTAAAATGGAAAATGTGTGTCTGCACAACGCGAATTTATTGGGCAATGGAGAAGTCACGTACACGGAAAATAGTCAAGTTTAACCGATCAAAACTATCATTTGTGAGTTTTCGACGTTAGCATATCAGGGTTTTTGTAAGTTTGCGCCGAAAAAAATGAGCTTAAATAACGCGATGCGAACGTGAGTATTTTTAATGTAATACTGTAATGTTTGTAATACCAAATGTAAGTGGAACAGGAAAAGCGATAGCGGCCGGAAACTTGGGTGGATGTGAGAAACATAAAGCAAAGACGCCCTCGCGATGCAGATGTGAATAAATTGGTTGGAAAAGTGCGGCCGTTTCGCAAGCAAGTTTCGTGCCGTTGCACGAAGACAGCGCGCTGAGTCACCGCATAAATTAACCCATGAGAAGAAGAAGACAATCTTAGACGCTAGCATTTTTCGTTGTCATTCCTGTTTTAGCGGAAAGCACCGCACGTAGAAGCACGATATTAAAACACACGCGAAATTTATATATTCTTACCCCTTGTGGACAAATCAGAGCAAAATATATTTTGGCACATTTTTCGGTACGTCGTACCGTAACGATGTTCCACAGTGCTCAGAACGTTCCAGTTCGATCATTTTCGTGTTCAGCATGGTCGAAAACCCCCCGAGGCACAAAATCAGGCCGAAATACGCTTGGAACATTTTTGGCACATCGTGCCGGAACGATGTTCCACTGTTCTCGGATCGTTCCAATTCTGTCATTTTCGTACTCAGCCATGCTCGAAAACCCCCCGGGGCACAAAATCAGGCCGAAATACGCTCGGAACATTTTTGGCACATCGTGCCGGAACGATGTTCCACTGTTCTCGGATCGTTCCAATTCTGTCATTTTCGTACTCAGCCATGCTCGAAAACCCCCCGGGGCACAAAATCAGGCCGAAATACGCTCGGAACATTTTTGGCACATCGTGCCGGAACGATGTTCCACTGTTCTCGGATCGTTCCAATTCTGTCATTTTCGTACTCAGCATGCTCGAAAACCCCCCGTGGCACAAAATCTCGGTACAACTTCTGCAGGAAAGCCGAAAACTGAAAAGCGTGACACACAGACACACACACACACACTCACTCCTCTCGATTATTTTTTAGGATCCCCCCCCCTCCCTCCCCTTTGACACATAAAGGTGCCATACCCCCAAAAAGAGACGTGTTACTAATCAAACGAAAGCCCTTAGTGAGATCAACAATAATGGTAGGCAGCCGTGACGTTATCCGTGACGTGACGTGATCCTTAACGTGATTCACGTAACGGATCACGTCACGGGGGTGTAGCCAAATCACGGATCACGTCACGGGGGGTCACTTGCCTACCCTTAATAAAAAACCGTGCCATAGCTCAAATGGTAGCCCGTGCTGGGCTGATCACCAGCGAATACACAAAAATTTGAAACTTATGGGAACCCAAAAAAGGGCTCGACCTGTCGGATACGAAGTGCTTTGCTTGAAAACGCGCTCCACGGCTGCGAGGAAGTGAACATTCTCGAAGAACGAACGAAGCTATGCGCAGAGGAATTAACTCAAATTACGAACATAGCCAAACATTCAGCAAGCGCTGGACAAGTTAACTCTGCATCACATGCAGGTACAGAAAAAGCATTCCAAACTCCAGACCAAGACCGTCGTAACCATTGATCGCTACAACCCACTCTGCCTTGAGGCGTCCCGAGAGGTTTCTGACCGTGCCAACCGAGCAAGCTTAAGGAAAGTTCACCGGCGCGGTCACCGGCCAGCATTACCAGCCGGCGGAGAATAAACTGCACGGCACAACATAGGACGTTCCAAAGTCCTCGGCTGAGAGGACTCTCGTCTTCCGCAGGTTTCCAGGCCGTCAACCCGGTGCGGCACGCAAGGCCTGAACACATCGGCCGGCGGAAAAGGAACGGACAGGATGGACAGACGGTACAGAATATGTTTAGTCCTAATGGTTCAAAAGCGTCAATCGTCTTTGGCCTTTGTCTTCTGTAAGTACTGCCGAAAGTGACACGTGTCTTTCATTTCATTGAGTACCAGTACAATTAGAGTTTGTACGCTGCCACGACTCACGGTGGCTTTGGCCAGCGCTAAAACACTTTTCTCTCAATGCGAGCCTTGAAAGCGGGTTCCCCAGTCGAGCCCTGGCAAGATGTTCGCAACTCATCAACTTCAAGACAGACTTTTGACGCAAAGTGTAGCGGCTATCATAAGCTAGCGTTTACTGCCGGGCCCTACGAAGTCGCGTTGTCCTAGCTGGTTCCTCACTGTTGGTGACTGTCGTTGCACGAATAAAAGTTGCACTTTATTGAGGTCGAGAAAAACCCAACTAAGTGCAAGGTATTAGTTGGGAGTAATTACATAAATTAAGGCAGCAACGGACAAGAAGAACAAGTAGAAAAGGGGGGGGGGGAATGCCATTCCTCCATAGGTCAGGGGATAGGCAGGTGAGTGGGTTCACCGACGGTTTCCGCCGTAGGCCGGTGGGCTCCCGTCGGCTAACCGGAGTGGCGTGACTGACGGGGGGCTGACGAGTCCTCTCTTATATAGTGGCGGCGGCCGCAGTCAGTTCCAGAACTGGCGGGAAGTGACATGGCGCGCACAGCAGTTTGAATGAGGTGGCTACGGCGGGAGCTGTTTCAAGCGGTGCGAGCCACGCTAAAGGTAACCTGTAGTAAAGTGAAGAAATAGCACCGGCGCAGCGAAAGAAGTTGAGGAAGATTCTAATGCACCTCGTGAACCGCGCTGTTCACGACACTGCGGCCCGACGACGACGAGGAGCAGGCGAGGCGAAGGAGCAGCGTCGCAGATGGCGGAGGGAACCCGTAGTGTAGTGAGGGTGAAGGGGATTAATGTACAAAAGGGCCCAACCAGTAGGTCAATTACAAACGAAAAGTAATGGGCAACGGGTCACAACAATAGGACGGTCTTAAGAACCGAACACAGGGGTAGGAGGACTGAAGTTAGGCATGGCGACGAAGAGCGAGGTAGGGAGCGGCTCACTTTTTCCGGTCGCGGTTGTGGTCCTTGCGCTGTCCGCGATGCGAGTCCTTCGGGTCTTCCGATGACTTCTTCAGCTTGCGGCGGGCCTCTTGCATCTGCCGGGCGAGCTCGTCAAGCTTGGTCCGGAGGGCCTTCAGAGCGATCTCGGTGGTCATTGTCATGGTATCGCTGGCGACAATGTCAGTGGCGCTAGCGATGGCCTGCTGTTCTTTGAAGTGGTCCTTTGTTCGGCATCTGTTGGGCGAAGGTCGCAGTGATGCGATTCAGGTTTAGGCCTGGAACAAACATAGGTCGTTCCTTGGCCGGGTAAAAGGGCATCGGGACGTCATGGGAGGAAGCTGAAGGCTGTCCTCCGCTAGCGCTGGACGAGTAGGCGGTTTCTGACAACGAAGTGGTGGTCGTCTCGGTGGTTGTGGTGGAAGCCAGACAGCGCTCTTCCAGATCTCCAGGGCGAATCCAAAGGTCGAGGTGGATCTTGTTGGATA
>JNEY01000076.1:301181-323175 GCA_020875895.1 Aphelenchus avenae | reverse complement strand
GGCCGACATACGCTTACCTTCAGCAGTGATCAGCTCGCTGAGAGCTGTCGAATGACCCCTCTCGCATCCTCGTACGTCAGCAGGGAGCCGAGATTATTAGGGTCGTGTTGAATATTAATATATTTTAATATCAATGCACGCACCCTGCTTGACCGCCTTCGGCTGACGGCGGGGGGCGCCAGAAGAGTCCCTGCCAGCGGCCAAGCGCGGTCGGGCAGCGAATTTCGGGCCGCGGCGGGCCGAATTTAGGTGAAATTTTGGGAAATATAGTCAAAAATTCGGTCTGGGCGGCGCAGAATCGCCCAAAACGTCAGAATTTCAGAATTCAGAATCAGAATGCAGCCCTGGTCTCAACTGAGCAAACTAACATCAAAACATGGGAAAATCAATCAAGAAACCGAAAGTAAAATCATATCAATGAGACTATTTCGCGGTCGGCGGGGCGTAATCTGCTTGGTACAGGTAATCTCAGATAGCGGCTTGGCTGCGTGAAGCGCAGCCAAGTGGCTAGCTTTCATTAATCAATACTTATAAACGCGTTACATAACCGCCATCAAAACCGTTCAGGCACGTAGCCAGACCAAGACTCGGGAGCTGGGGGAGGGCAACCCACAGGGAGAGGCACTACGTATTCTTTGGGACGGGCAGAAAAATTTGCAGGACCCTTTTAAGTAGTTTACGGAGGTTGATGCCGGAGCCCGCTAAAACCGATTACCAATGTAATTACCTAGGTGTTTTCTTAAGTAGGTATACACCTTTCCTGCCAAGCGACGCCAACGATTTTATCGTTTAAGTTATCAGATTTCTTTAACTTGACCCTCGAAAGTTACCTGTAGAAAACGACGAATGGCAAAGCCATAGATTTCGGGCGGGCGGCGGACAGAGCCACGTTTCTTCGCGAGAATTATCCTGTGCTCAAAATCGCTTTTCATGCTTCTTGTGGAATTTCGAATGGTGTCTTGTCCCCAAGTCCCAACACTGTAACGGGGGCCGGGGCCTGAGGTCGGGGCCGAGGCCGGCCCCCGGACTATGTGTCCTGAATTTGTCAAAAATTACCCAAAATTGGCCTAAAAATTGTCAAAATGCGTACAGATCAACGACTTTAAGTGGTTTTTGTGTCCCTTCCTTTCCTTGTTTTCATGATTTTGTGCTAAATCTACCATATTTAAAGAACTTCCCGCTCTTACACCATCCATGTCGTTCACTAAAAGGACGCCGCAAGGACTTTTGTGGAAAACGAGTGCCTGGGGGGCGACCCCCGGCCCCCGGGGACCGGGCCCCATAAGCCCCGTGGGGACCGGGGCCGGGGCCTGAGGTCGGGGGCCAGGACGGAAATCTCGGCCCTCTTACAGGGTTACCAAGCTCCCATGGCTACGTCCCCGAAACCATTTCTTTTTACTAGACGAAAATATGGTCGCGAATAAAACGACGTCGCGTATTATCGTTTTGTCCGGAACTGCATAGCATTCTAACTACATTTATTGTCTTGTTCAGGTCGCATGCTTATTATCCAAATGGCGAAGCGAATGGATATACAAGGTCTCAGGACTCTAGCTATAATTAGCGTGGTTCTTTTCCATTACTGGAACTTAACCTTCCCACGAGGTTACCTAGGAGTCGACGTGTAAGTACTTAACGTTTTCGGGCAATGAATTGTTCACATTCCTGAGCTTTTAGGTTCTTCACCATATCCGGTTTTTTGATGGCAAAAAGCTTGTTACGAAGCGAGAGTCTTTCTTTTGAACATATTAAAGCGTTCTACACAAATAGACTACGCCGGATTGTCCCCATTTTCCTGGTCATTATAATCGTTATAATCGTTTCCGGAAGACTGTTAATGTACGAGCTACATAGACTTTCCTACAACGATGCTCTCTCGACCATTATGTTTGATTCAAACAAATTTACTACACCGGTGAGTGGCTAACACACGCTAGAGCTCTTGGTGACGATTCGTGCAGATCATGAGTTTCAGTTTACAAGCGGAGTTATACGCCATACCTGGACTCTGTCAGTGGAAATGCAGTTCTACTTAATTGCCCCTCTGATCTTTTACGCCATTGAAAAGTGCCGAAATAGATTCGTCATTCCGATCGCTGCGCTTCTAATCTCGTTATATTTGTACCGGCGCTTCGTAGAAACAAAAATGATGGACAACACGTCAAGTCGATTGTGGCAGTTCATGGTGGGCACAATAGCCTACATGATGACCGAAGATTGCAAAGAATGTCCTTCGGCCGCGGATTGCCGGCCATTACTTGCCGATGATATTGACAGCACTGAACACGAAGCGGTGGTTGCAAAGCGCTCGGTATCCGCTGTCAAATGCCCGCGCATTCTTGTTGTTCGGAAATCTCAGGGTATGCTAAAAAAACGCTGAGTGCCTCCGTACCTCTGCATCTTTTAGCGATAATAGCGTACGCGACGTTCATCGTTTTGTTTCTGCTATTGCTAAGTCCCGATTTTCACGACGTATTACTACGCTTGAATCCGCGAGCAGGCTACCCTCGCGAGTATGCCACACTCCTCACCGCATGTCTGTTATGTATTGGCCAGAACGTACAGATATGGCCCCTTCGGAATGCGGTGGCTGTTTATATAGGGGACGTTTCTTATGTTTTGTACTTGGTTCATTGGCCCGTCATTTGTTACGTGCGGTATTGGTCGTTGGAACCTATCCGGTCACTGCGAGGTACAGGTTTTTCGGCATCTGGTTTTGGAATGGAGCTAAGCTAGTCCCGTTGTCCCTTTAGTTTTGGTTCCGGACCCGTAGCCGAAAAACTCTCTCGCATTTCGACTTTTTGGCTGCCGTCGGGGGCACCGCCATGACCGAAATTCTAGGCAAATTTGTCTAATTACAGATAATCAGACGTGTAAAATCGCCTGCGGCGAATTTAAACTTGCTCGATATGGGCCAATTTATGCCCCATTGGTCAGAACCGACACAGTTCTCCCGCACATTTGCCCCGCACTCGACCAAAAAACACGTTTAGTTTTGTCATGATCATGATTCCGTTTTAAAGACATCTCCGTAGCGTTCTCGCCGTCCCCATCACGGGTAAGAACAAAACCAAATTAAGGGCGTTGCGATGTTAAAACATCGCCGCAGGCGACGCAACGAAACTTGAGGCGAAGACATGACAAATATATTGAAAAATTGTTTTGGCGGCCCTAGCGACGGACCAGTGTCCGTTTTATCGTACGCATTTGGCACGCGAGCTCATGAACTCTCCGCCCACTCGCATAAACATTGCATGTTTTCTTGACGCTGCCGTTGTAGCGTCTTACCCTATTTTGCCGCAGATCCCGGCCCCGGAATCCCGGTGGACGGAAAAAATCGTCCCCGTCCTCTTGCGGAAAACCTCTAAATTTAGATCTGAATTTAGGCGGTGTCCGTGCGCTCGTGTGCACCTTTGTACTTACATATGCACTTCATCACTTCATCGACAAGCGATTTCAGCTTATTAGGGGCTCTCTAAACGTGCTCAGACTGATAGGGTTTCTGTATTCCGTCACCATTATTGTGCTCAACGTCCAATCACTCTTTGAACACGTGGTACGTTTCGTTTCCGTGGTGATAATCTATCTACACTTATGTGTTCCATCCAGTCAATGGAACAAGAAATATTAGCGTCCATGCCACAAGCAGTATCTCTTTCCCGACAAATAAATAGTCGTGGCGGTTTTGACGTTGTTCCTCTACTGCACAAAGAGAATAAGTTCATGCTAAACGATCGGCATTCATTGTATTATGCAAGCCAAATGCCCAACTGCACGAAGAAATCTTTTAGTTTTTCCGCTGTCGACGTATGCGTCAAGGTACTTAGTGTCCTGCGTTATTGTACACTGCTTCACTTTTAGGGACGCGGAAAACTGAAGTTCTTAATGGTGGGTGACAGTCATTCTATTACATCTTTTGCTGGAATATCCGAAAGTCTGCGCGATCAGTATTCAAGTATTCGCCTTTTTGCTGCCGACGGTTAGGCCTTGCGTATACTATGAGTGCCCCCCCCCCGATAAACAGATGCTAATCACAAACAGCCTAGTTAAGCCCTGTTATACTGAGAAGGTAAATGAAAAGCAGCAATACGGCTTGCCCTCTTTATAGGAGGTATTCTTCCTTACATCTTTCATTATCCACTATCTACCACACTTTTCCTACATATTAGTGTGGCTTCCTAATAACGTGATCCCTCGACCAAAAACTATGGCCGCTAAATCTACTGTTACTTTCTCGTTTGCGCGTTCATCCGAGAAATGCGCAGTGTAGTGAATGGTTGAAGCATGCATGTGAACCTCGAAAGTAGTAATGTTTCTCACGGCTTGAGCTCTTCAATTTTAGTCAAAAGATATTGCACAGTCCCACCTGACTTTACTTATGTGTCCTGAATCGGATATTCTCCCTGCCCGCTCGCCGTTCCCCATAGTATCCGAATGTACCTTAGAAAACTTTACAAAACTAGAAGAAGAAGTACTCGAACGGTGTAGTAAGCTGTATTGGGTCGTGTCCTTAAGCTGAAGCAACTTCTGTTAACGCTCTGTCAAGCTGGTTTATTCTACCACTTTGCATTAACGCCCCAAGGAAAAAGGGAGAGAGCACTGATGTGATAAAGCTTGAAGACGAACGGAAGGGCGAGAGAGGGAGCGTACACGGTTGGAGCGTCATTGCACCTAGCCGCCGTTGACCGTTTTCAGTATTCTAATAGAGCCCCCCCTAATATAGCCCCACCCAAAGATTTCTAGATACGCATCTGGGGTGTGCGGACTTCAAATCTAAATCCATATTTGGATATATAACGAAAAAATAAGAATTTTAGAATGGAGAACGAGCCTTACTGATGACAAATAAAATTTAAAATAATTTTTTAAAATTTTTTTTCCGAAAAATCCCTTCCGAAAATATAGCCCCTGGGGCTATATTCGAAGAAATGCGGTAGTTGGCTTTGGTTTATGAAAGGGTATGGTAAAGGAAAAAAGGTGAAACTTGTTAAATAAAGGGACAATTTCATGCTTCGGCAAAGTAAAAAATGCGAATTTCGGTCAGCTGTCTACTGGAACTTCTCTGTTTTAGAATGCTGCCCCGTAGGCAATACATCGGCTACTTATTGTCCCGAATATGCAGGATACATTATGCAAGAAGTTCGTAGAGAGCGTCCCGATGTCTTCCTCATCATATTCAAGTAATACATGCAGCAAGATTGCATGGAACTACTAGATGTTAATACTTGGTTAAGGTATCCACCTATATCGCATTACGAAATAGAACTGTCATCCTATCAGAAGTTCGTTGACAAAGCCGCTCCATACACTAAGATGATTCTGATTGGTGGCCCTAATGTTGTGCTTAGCACGACCGGCATAGAGATACAAAAGCGTTTGTGGCAGAACTTCCCGCTAAGCAATACGCACACGACGCTCACGGTAAGTCGTAGCACAACTAGGCTAAGACGAAGTGACATCGGACTGCTCGTCGCTGGAAGGGAGCAATAGGATGAGCAAATTTCAGGATCACTACAGATCGCATATCAGGACGTATAACCTGCTGAGAAGAGTGCGTTGCAAAACATGTGTTTTTATGTATTGGCCTGACGTCTTCTGCAACAAACGGACTGGTCTGTGTAATGCGTTTGACGAAGCGTCGCAAGTGGCTTACTTGTTTGATCAACGCCATTATTCGCTTCTCGGAAGTTTTAAGCTTGGGTCTTATGTGAAACGGATGTTTATCAAGCACAGCAATCTTACGCATTAAATGCACCGAAGAATGGTCTGGCGAAGAACGTTTTCTTTCATTTCGTGTTGGTTACCGTATTTCTTCTAATAAATCCCCTGTAATATCCCCTCACCGACCCCCGTCGCAATATAAGCCCCCTCTAGTAAACCGCCCTAAAAAATCCAGAAATGGCTCTAAACTTAGCCCTAGCAGGTAGCATACACTAGCTCATCGTAAACGCAGTATAAAGAACACCTTTCTAGGCATTAATTGTTCGCTATTGGGTATACACACTCCGAATAGTACACCATAATCGTAGAGTTAGACGCGGACCCCCTCCCCCCGTACCGTACTCCGTACCATGCTGACCCTCATGCCGTATTTCCGTACCGTATTCTACCGTACGGAATACGGTACGGCCCGTATTAAAACCGCACTACGGCCCGTACTAGTGCATTTTTGGCGAGGGAGTCATGCCGTACCGTACTCCGTACTGGGCGTGACCCCCCGTACCGTACTCCGTACCGCAGAATACGGTACGGAATACGGTACGGCCCGTGGTACGGTACGGCCGTCTAACTCTACGTAATCGTTTTGACCAAAGAGTCCCTCCCTCCTTTCGTGCTTAGAGGCTGGGCATATAAGACGCATGAATATTAATGTCTTACCAAGAAAACATGTTTTCTCGGCGTTTTAGAGCATGGGGATCATTCTGGGATATACTTCCTTGACACTAAAATTTTTAGTTTTTTCAATCAACATTGAAGTAAGCCAAAGCGGTGACACTTGGGTGCCCATGAGAGAAACCATCGTAACGACTTTATGCTGCTAGATGCGGTCCACGAATCATGCGTGTGCACCGGTCGATCCCTCATATATCACGAAAATGTTAAGTACGCTCCACTTAGCTTGTTACTGTCAATCGCACTGACAATGTTCATATCGACCAAAGTATTTCTCCCTTTCGGACGCAGGCGGCTCTGATGTCATTAAAACAAATACCGTGTTTCCTGTATTATAACCCCTTGGGGTAATATTTTTCAATAGGGTCCGGGCCGCTGGGGCTCTAATATTGTGGGAGGTTATAATATTGGGGGAGGTTATAGCAGCTATATATGTCGAGAAGTGACGGTTTTGGCACCGTGCCAAGTCCGTTTTCCCGCCAATTTTCCGGCCAATTTTCCCAGCTAAGCCGAAACCTTTTCGACGGTTTTCGCTGTCGGTAAACCCCAACTTCAAAGCAACATCAAAGCCTTTTCGGCCGCCTGGAGGAATTTCCGGGAATTCCGGTGCTCCGCCGGATATTCGAAGGCTCTCGGCGGACCGCGTCAGCTGCGCCGTGTGAGGCGTCGGGCGGCCGCCGCCTGACCACTGGCCGCAACCCGCCTGGTGCCCCCGCCGCCAGGCCAAGACAGCCGCAGGCGATCAAGCGGTGTTCATGCCTTAATATTAAATTAATATTAATAATTTACATGAAAATAATAATCTCGGCTCCCCGTGGGCCTACAGGGCTGCGGGAGGGCTCATTCGGCAGCTCTCGGTGAGCTGATCACTAAGGGCTGAGGAGATTCTACCGGTTATCAATAATCTTATCAAAACGGGTGATAAGCACTGATAAAAGCCATTTCGGGCGTTGGTGGGTTGAGTGAGGTGTCATTCGGCAGCTCTCTTCTAGCCGATCACTATGTAGTGGATAATATGGCCTATCATCAGCATCTTTATCACTGTGGCTGATAATGGCTGATAAAGATCAATTCGATGCTACAGGATGAAATGAGGCATCCTTCGGTAGCTCTCGGAGAGCTGATCACTGTGTCATGGACCAATAGGCCGAAACGTAAAAATTCTTATCACAGTAGCTGATAAAAAATGATAAAGATCAATGTGGTGATTCGGGGACAAACAGATCGTCAATCGACCCCCTGGTTGAGCCGATCGCTGAGCAATAAACCGATTTAGTCATGCACCATTATTCTTATCACAGGAGGTGATAAGAGTTGATAAAAGTCCAAACCCCCAATACGCGGTCGAATGGGGGTGTCATTCGACAGCTCTTACCTCCTTCACTATTATAATACATTATACAGGTCATTATGCTGCATTACTGTAATTACCGTATTGCGTTACAATAATTGTCGAACGCATTACGCGTACGCACGTATCCGTGCACGCGCGCATGCACCATAATTACGAATTAATGACGCATAATAAAACGTAATAAATCGTAATGGAATGTAATGATTGTGCAAATGTATGATGCGCACAGACGACGATACGACTAACAAAAATTTTCCATTCATTGACCTATTTTGACGCTGCGGAGAGCGGTCGCCTTCTTCTTAATGTCTCTAGAACGTAGCCCATCGCATGCAAGTGACTTTTCCAATTTTGTAAAATCGCTACCTTCAAATGGCCTTTTGATTATTAGTCACACCGTCGAAACATCGTATGCGCCCACAATAAACTGTGTACTGCGAACATTTACTTTTCGTGCACACTTCACATTTACAAACCTTCGCTTACCGACAGAATCTCTCGAGCATCCTTTTGCCTGGATACTAGATCAGTGGATGGATTACATTCGAACGAGATGCTCACCACGCAACGAGCCTCGCACCGGTACACTGATAACCGATATTCCCTCAATAAACTTTGCCCGATTCCACACTTACAAAGACTTTCACCCGGATTCAATAAACACCGTACTGAATGATCTCAGCGACTTAAATATTACCGAACTAAGGGGACGTGACGTATTTTTGCGACTGGATGTGACCAGCAAGCACGACGGGACCACAAAGGACTATTTGGACCAAATATACGGCAACTGCCCTATCCGCCTCTGCTACGAATAAAAACGAAAATAAATATTCAAATGCGAATTTAATAATCTAATGGAGAATAAAACATACAGATTCAGTAAATGTGCCCAGGGTGTTGCGTACGCATATGAGACTCAAGGTGATTCTTGTAGGCGAAGCATTTGTCGCAATGGTTGCATTGGTACGGCCGTTTTCCGTACATCAGGTGCATGTTCAGGTGCGACTTCAGGTGTTTCTTGGTCACCGGCTTGTCGCATATCGGACAGTTGATTTTTTCACAACCCCAATACGCGGTCACCTTTTTCTTCTTTTTCTTCAGCGTTTGTTCGACGAAAATAAAATCGCCTGACTGCCCTGGCACGGGACATGGTGAACAACAACGGCCGTTGCACGTAGGGTCTTCAGAGTCATTCGACGCAGCATACCCATCTGAAGTAGATCCGGCGGTGGACGCAGCGTCATCATCGGTAGCGTTTCCGGCGGCCAACGATGGAAGGATGTCGACTATAATTCGAGCAAAATTGGTAATGATAGCGAGTGCCTCTGCAACCTGTCCGGCTGAGAGAGTAGGTGGCGGAGTCATTTCGTATTAGTAGCTGCTCCGAGGGAGAAATAATAAAAGTCTGCCACACTCGACGTAAGTAAAAGAAGAATGATTTTGCGCGGTCTATCGGGCGGTGTATGGTTCAAAAATAAATCCGACGGAGCGACAGAAACTACCGACCGCACGGCTCAACCGTTAGTGCAAGAATAATTTGTGCTAAAATTTGCTGTGACTTTTTTTTTTTTACACCGTCATTCAACAAATCAAGACGTGCGCCGACACACACACACACACGTGCGCCACACCCCTATTATAATAATAATAATGTCTTCGTAACCAAATTCATTGCAAGCGTTTAATAGCTATGGAGCAGTCGTCTCCAGATGTCTCTGCGTATTTTACTTCTACGAAAATTATGGCGGACGTAAACGGCGATGCAGAAATGGCTGAGGCTGCGCCTATACCGGCTCCAACGCCCCCCGCTGCGCCGAGAATTGAATTTAATGCGAATTACATATATTGCCCAGTTTGCATCCGCTATTTGCTCGACTACCCACCGGTTGTAGAGAGAATGGACAACGGAATGAGTCGCGTGCCGCTGTGTATGTGTGATACCTGCAGACAGCGCAATGGATTCTGAACAAGCCCCCATTCTTAAACTGTGGCATCATGGAGAATGGTCGGATTACTCGTAACGAGCTACTTTTCAAGCACCCATTTTCAATGATCGTGGCAGGCGCCAGTGCAAGCGGCAAAACTGAGTGGATACGTCGATTCGTGCGTCACCACCGTCAACTTATCGAACCATCAGTGGAAAGAATACTCTACTGTTACGGAGTCTACAATCCCGCGGTTCTTGCCCTGCAACACGAAGGCGTAGATACAATGCTCGGAATGCCTACTGAGGCTCAGGTGCGCAATAACACTGGACCTGTACTACTCATATTGGATGACCTAATGATAGAGGCAAAGTCAGACTTTCTTGACCTTTTATTCACGCGTGGGTGCCATCATTGGGGTGTAAGCGTCATATTTATTACACAGAACCTTTTTGAGAAAGCGCTAAAGACTGCGCGCAACAACGCGCACTACTTGGTCCTCTTGCGAAATCCGTCCGGCCAACTGCAGATACGTAATCTCGGTACACAGCTCTTTCCTCGTCAACTCAACTACTTTATGGACGCATATAAAAAGGCCACCGCTGAGAACTACGGATATCTGCTCGTGGACGTGCATCCAAAGTCAAGTGAACTCGTTCGGCTAAGGACGCATATATTTCCAGACGAATATCAAAAGTTATTCATTCCAAGTCTGTAACTTTGTCGAGTATGGTTGGTGAAAGTATTCGTCGCAATAAAGTTTTTCTTAGACAGCTGGCTCTTACTAAATCGCCAATTAAACGTCGTGAGCTTCTTGAGAAGGCCACGCGTGATGAGCTGTTGGCTGTCCTGGAGACTTGCATCAACGTGCTACAATTCGGCTTTCCTTTGTCAGCAGCGCAGCGAAAGAAACTCGCGCCACACGCACCCTACCTACGACGGCTGTCGCGTGCACGTACAGAGCGTGGGGTCCGACGTGTCCTTCAGACGGGTGGTGCGGGCGTGTTTAGCGCATTATTGCTGCCTGTGCTCTCAGCACTAGTCGGCTCTCTAATTTCTTCTTAACTTAATTTTTCGTTAATAAATATGGCTAATCGTATGGTTGTAATACCGGAGGAGGTCTATGACAATCTAGTGTCTAAGACACTTTTACAGGACGGGTTGGAGAAGAGGCTGGTGGACGCAAGTGCAGGTGTTGCATCAGCCCTAGGAAACATTGCCGAAAGTGCTGATGTCCGCTATCAGCAATACGACCAGCAACTTAAAGAAGTACAACGCCTACGACAACAGCGAGGTGAGCGGGAATCAGCAGGGCAAACACAGCTGATGAAGGCCCTCCAGCAAATTGCATTGGGTCTCAATTCCGCAATCAATACGTCCGCTCCGCCAGCCCCAGCACCAAAACCGCCAATTAAATCACAACCTATAACAGAAACGGAAGAGGTCGAAGTAATAGCTCCAGACGCAGATGCCTTGCCGCTACCTATAACCGGACCGGTACCTCCCAACGCAGAATCGCTGCCCCCACCACCAAGCATCGGAAATGCGTTGCCAGCCCCATCCCGAGTGCTCGCTATTGAAGGGTCTAAACAAAAAAGAAAGCTACCGTTCCACTTGGATGAACCAATTAATAAACGCTGGCGTGAGTATCCGGTGGATAGCGAAAAACGCGTTGACAACCATGAAGACGAAGATATGGACAGTGACGGCGATGATTATTATGAGGAGGCATTGAGAGCACCTTTGCCTGATTCAGATGATGGTCTCGAGCTTCGTGGCGATACCGTGGAGGACATGGATTCCAGTGACACACTACATGTCGCAGAGTGGCGTCCAAATATCATAAAGGTGGATATGAGTAAAGTCGAGAGCCAAAAACTGTACGATGCGGTACGTGAGCGTATTATGGAGAACCCGGAGAATTTTGGCGTTACCACGACGGGACGTATTATCCGCCCTAGACAAGAGGGTGACCGATGGCGTGGGCCGCGCGTATATCGAGGATCAGTCGATGACGCAATTGCCTATATAACAGGCATGGGTCGTGAAGGCGATGCACCACCAGGCACGAACGAGCTACTAATGAATATACAAAATGATCCGCTGTTAGTGCAGCATCTCGGTCGAATGGCCTCTAATCGCCCGACAATGAAGGAGCTGCTACAGCGATACGAGACGTCAGTAAGGATGCCACGTGGACACCTCAAAACACCGTTCAAAACACCCGTCTTTCGATCCGCTCTGTATGACGTCTCTCGGCCCGGAAATGAATCGCAGAATTACGTTGACCCAGATCCGGAAACACCGCGTACCAGTGCTCGCGAAATGGTGGACAAGACAAAGGAAAAAGACAAAACGAAGATGGCGCCCATTCGTGACGTTGTCCGTGATCGAATACGGTCGTCTCGTCTAGTACCGCGGCTATGGACAAGGAACAAACCCTAAATTATGTCTATTATAATACCGATTCCCCTGCTTGTTATTCTGGTGTTGATGCTGTATTTCGTGAAGCTCAGGTATATTATCCTGCAATAAATCGTGCCGATGTTTATGACTGGTTAAGGCGCCAGCGTACCTACACGCTATACAGGCCCACAGCTCGAAAATTCCCGCGCCTTCGCACTGTCCCAACAGGTCTAAATACGGACTGGCAGGCAGACTTGACAATGTTCAACGCTCTCAAGGATTACAATGACGGATATAGGTACATCCTTGTTTGCGTAGACGTTTTAAGTCGTATGATTTATGCTGAGCCAGTGCGACAAAAGACTGCGGCCCATATACAGGCCGCATTTGATGCCATATTTGAGCGTGCCGGCGTTCGACCGTGGAAACTCTTTACGGATCGCGGAACGGAATTTGAGTCTAGAGAAATGAAGAAATACTTTTACCGAAAAGACATTCTCAAATTTGCGGCAGTCACGAATAAAGTGCAAAAGGCTGCGGTAGCCGAGCGTGCGAACAGAACCATAAAAGACCGACTTTATAAATATTTCTCGGAAAAGAATACTCTTCGTTGGCTGGACGTTTTGCAGAAAATTGTGGACGCCATTAATTACAGCGTCTGTAGGATGACTGGTTTACGCCCAGTGGACGTCAATGAAGCGAATGCACCGGCGCTAAGACGCGGTCTATACGGTACGAATGCCCGACGCAATACCCCCTACAAAGGAGCTCGATATTCGGAGGGAGATACGGTGCGCATCATCAAAAAGAAGGCACTCTTTAAGAAAGGCCTTGCTCCGTACAGTGACATCATATATACCGTGGGAAAGGTGCTTAACCGCCGGCGACCTGTTGTGTATCGCGTAAAGGACACATTTGGCACTTACTTAAAAGGCTACTTTTACGAGAAAGAGCTCGTCCCGACGGCCCCCTTCAATGAGACAACAACACGTATTCGACGTATCATACGTCGTCGCACAGACCGTAATGGTCGTCGGCTAGCATTGGTGGAATGGCTCAATCACCCACACACGTACAACTCTTGGATTGATGTCAACGATTTTGAACCACAGCTTGCGGCTGACCAAAATTTGGACGACGAGATTGTGGCTAGAGAAGCAGCGTAATTTAGTCTATGCTTATTCGGTCGCGAAGGATGGTCGTGGATTTTTATATCACCGTTCCTTCAAATACTAAGAATGATTCCCGTAGCACTCCTAATACTTCGTCTGCATTTACGGTGCGTCTCCAAAAGAAACTGCAGTTTAACTCCACATGGGTTGTAGGACTGGCAGGTATTATTTACCCACATTCCTGGCCAAATACCGACAAGGACCTGCATCCGCATATGGACATTACGTGGACAAACGGTTCTGTGACGCGTCTATACATACCCGTGGGTGCGTACAGAACATTGGATGGACTTCGCAATGGTCTCTCAGCAGCACTACAAGATGGAGCGCAACGTCTTTGTGAAGTCTCCATGCGTACAACACGTAAGCGTAGAGCCGTTGTCAGCAACGATACGCCCGATGCAAAAAGTGCACGACAGGAAAATGATGAAGTAAATGAAGAGCCAGGAGAGGAGGCTCACCCACCACTAGATCCGGAGTATATAGCTATAAAATCTGCGGCGGCACTTGCCGTAGAGAAAAAGAGGCTAGTGGCGGATGTTAATCGACTTAGAAAGGAGCTAAGAGCATTGGAGGAGCGGCGTACAACGGAGGTAAATATGATGGGTGATCAAATAAAGTTGCTCAACAGCCAACTACGAGATCTACGCTCCAGCTCTACGGTGGACACAACAAAGATAACCGAGCTGGAGGAGCAGTTGAGCACTACTAACTCTGCAAAGATTACAGCCGAGACGAAATTCAATACGGAGATAGGCCAACTGCGTGACGACCTAGAAAAGAATAAGTCGAGAATAGCGGACCTCGAGTCAACAAAGTCTACGCTTGAGACTGAAAAGATCAACGCAGAAAAAGCACGTGACGATGCGGAAAATGCGCGCAAAGAGACGGCACAAAAACTAGAGGCATCACGACAACACACAAAAAGTATTGAAGAGCGTTATGGCACACTACAGGCACAGCTACAAGACGTAGAGACTGCTAAAAATGATGCGGTGGCTAAGGCGAATGCAAAAGAAGTAGAGCTGATAAAGGCGCGTACTCGATACGAGGCTCAATACGCAGAGATTTCTGCACGCCTGGCAGAACTGGAAAAACGTCCTGCTGAAAACGTACCAGCACCAATCGTCCATACACCAGAAGGATGCAATGCAGTAGAGGCAGCTCTTCCTTACACTCACCTTGCTCATTATCTACGATTCCTGTACGATGAGGAGAGCGAGAGGTTTATTCTCAAGATGCACCTCGAGAACATTAAGAGTGTCCGTCTGTCGGATCACCTAGCATACATGCTGGGATTTGAAAAAAATCTTCTTACAAAGGATCGTAACGAGGCTCGCTACACACCGGATTTGCATGGCTCAGTTCACTCACTTTACATCTACGCTCCAAAATTGGTCGAGTCTTCAATTGTCGGTGATACGTGGGCACCATTGCTACGGATTGCCAAAGTACGCGGCGCACAAGGAGAGTACGTGGAGGACGTCTTTCACACACCGCACTACCACCAGGTGCTCGAGAAACAAATAAGTGAAATCAGTATAGAAATTCGTACTGCTACTGGACGGTTGGTTCCCTTTAACTGGGGTGATTGTACTGCTGTCCTGCATTTCAAAAAGTTGTCCTTGTATTGAATAAATATTCTGTAGAATGCACGTGGTCTTTGATCCAGATGCTATCGATTGGCATCTCTTACTCAATAGCCAATCAGGAGGTGGCGCCTACTTTATCGGTGCGCCTCATCAACGAGGTGGTGGCATAGGCGCAGTATTCAGCAGCCTCTTTCGTTTTCTTTTACCCGCGTTGAAGAGCGTGGGAAAGGAGCTGGGTAAAGAAGGCCTTGCGGTGGGTGCCAGGGTCTTGGGTAGCCTAGCAGATGGTCGGCCGTTTCGAGACTCTGTCATCACAGAGGCATCGGAAGGATTGCGAAATCTAGTTGACCGTACCAATCCAACAGAATCATTAAAGACTGTAGTCAGTGGTGCGGAGTCGAGGCTCAAACAAAAAGGAGGAGGAGGACGGAAGAGGAACCCTGCCAGTGTTACACATTTGCGAGCTGCCGGACGGTCGGTTAAACGCAAACGTCTCGATCAACTAGGCTATTACTAATTTTTTGCCATGTCCACCTTGAAGAAAATCGATGCTGCGTCTGAGGATGCACTCCATTCTTCGCTCGACATTTTCAGTGTCCCACCTACAAATTCGTCAATTCTGAAGGCCAGTGTGCGTGAAATACTCCCGCTGAACTCCATCGACGATCCAAAGACGGAGCGATTCGAGTTCCGTGTATTCAGTGACAGTCAATGGCTAGACCTCTCCCGGACCTACGTCTACCTCCAATTGCAGCTGCAAAAGAAAAACGGACAAAATTGGGTGGATATTGATGCGGATGTCGACAAAGACGTCGCCACCTGTCAGACCCTAGGGCAAAGTTTCATCAAGCAACTGCGCGTTGCTGTCGGCGGAACCGAAGTCTACGACTCAACACAGCACTATCCGTACCTGTGCTACCTGAAAAATGAGCTGAATTACTCAACATCCGTGAAAGACACTGTACTAGCTGCTGCCGGGTACGCCAGAGACTTGGAAATGAACAACAAGGACAGCCCCGGTTTTAAGACACGAAACGCAAATATAGGCCACGGCGCACCCATCGAGTTTGTCTCGCGACTAGATTTTGATCTGGCAAATCAGAACCGATTTCTCGTCAATAACGTGGACCTCACATTCACGCTTACAAAAATGGACGACGACTTTCTCGTCCATACGCTTTTCCCTGATGATCCAAATACGTATCGTGTGCGTGCCCTCAGCGTGCGACTCTACGTCGTGTCTGTGGACGTGCAACCATCGCTGAACCTCACGATTGCGCAGATGCTGCAGAAAAAGAGCGCCAAATATCCGTGCAGGCAAACGGCTATTCATACGGCCTACCTGACGGAAGGACGCACGGACTTTGTCCACAATCTGTTTACCAACGTGATTCCGCGTAGGTTGATTTTTGCGCTGGTGCGTGCAGACGCGTATGACGGGGTGAAGACGCTTGACCCATTCAATTGTCAGCCATTTGACATTCGTGAAATCATCGTCAATGCTGGAGGACTGAATTATCCGTCGACCGGATATAACTTTAACTGGGACCCAGCAAAGGGGCCAGTGAGTTTTGTACGCGGCTATCTGGACATGCTGACTGCGAGCAGCGCTCAGCAGAATGTCACCAACGGTATTACAATGGCTCAATACAAAAATGGGTGGACCATCTTTGTCGTGCCGTTGACCTCCTCATTGGAAGACAGCAACGGTTTCGAGCCGGTGCGCTACGGGACGACGACGTTGTCGTTAAAATTCAATGAGAAAATTCCACCGAAAGGCGTCCAGTTGATCTATATTGGAGAATTTGACTCTGTCATTACAATAGACGGGGCTCGAGTGGTCGTGACCGATAACGCTGCCTCATAAGGAAGAACAATGATCGGAGAGCGGTTGAGTGACGTACAAATCGAGCGGTTCCTATCCAGTCATCCAAAGTCACGGTATGTTTTCTTGGGCTGTGTACCGTCTGACCAAATTCCGTTGTCACTCACGTATCCGTACGCCGTAGTGGTAAATACCGATGATTCAAAAGGAAACGGGGTTCACTGGACGGCATTTTTTGTGACGTCACCAAACCACGTAGAGTATTTCGACCCACTGGGGCATCCACCGCCTGAGGGAGGCATCAAAGAATACTACGAGAAATTTCCTATACGCAGACGCAGCGTCGAGCCGTTACAATCTTTATTTACTAATGCGTGTGGACCGTTTGTATTGTATTTTGTACTAAGGCGTTGTGGCGGAAGGTCATTTGAGAGCATCGTCGACTCTCTCAAATTAATGCGTAACCCTGACTCAATGGTTACGCAATGGTTTAACCGCCTACGTCACTACGCTCGATGACTGTTGTTGTTAATGCCGTAAGGAAATAAACATTAGTATAGATATGTGCGCGTGCATTGTGTGGTCGCTCTTCGTATTCCCTCTTCTAGTTAGAGGTAGCGATAATTTTTACGAAGCCAACGGTGGTGAAAAATATATTAAATATTCTTTGGCACCTGGCAGTCCAGTGCAAGCATTTGCATACATGCCGGGCGTTGTCGCATTAGTCAGTCAGGAACCGGACAAAGGCATTGTAGTTCAAATACAGCGCATCGCAAATTTTGAGAGGACCGCACCATTCATCGCCAAGGAGACCGCTCACCCACATAACTATCGTATTGAAACTTGTTTTGAGAGGTCCGGTAAATCCTACCTAATGGCCTACGACACGGTGCTCAACGAAACCGTCGTCGTGAAAGGTCAGGAGGAGCACATTTTACCACTACGCGACTATGACCTACTACGCTACGACAAATATTGAAGACACCGTCTACCTCGTCCGAAATAGGACACTTCTCAAATATAGATTCGAGGAAATTCTCCGTTATAACGATATTGGGGAACCCCAGGCAGCGCCGATGTCAAAGGAAGAGCTAGATTCCGCTGTCACCGACTTACTAGTTGTCGGCGGGCAGCGCTATGCCATTTTCAACCAGGCTGTCAACCGGCAGACGGAGAATGGCAGCTGGGTGCGAGTGATGCCTACCAAATCGGAGCATTTCTGGTTTCAAATATTTCCCAGAGGTCCACCTGCCGACAGTTCTTCCACACTGAGTCAGATCTCGCCAACAAGCATTGTGTTTCTTGTGGAAATATTTACCCTATTGTTTGCCGTGTACTGTCTAAACATGCGTCTGAAGTTGCGCCCTCAGACCGGTATGTACGAGCTCAGTCGGTTGACACCGCCCGTCGAAAGAGCATAAATTGTTGTTATTTGCTTGAATAAATAAATGACGGGTACCCCCGGAAAAGTTCGACCCATGTGACAGAACAACCCAGACCGGTTGATGATTGATAGCCCCAATCACCTTAGCGATTGGCGAGAGAAGAGGAGTGGATAAGGGGGATAAGGAAGCGTTATACACGTTAGTGAACAGCTGTTAAACCGTCACTTCTCGACATATATAGCTGCTGTTATATTTTTCAACCCCTCCGCAGGCCGTAGACCAGCGAAAATTAGGGGAAATTTTGACCGAAGTCGGCCAAAAACTAGTCAAAATTTGATAAATTTGGTGAAGAATGGCAAGTATCCTACTGTCTTCTACGTGCCTTTTAAACGCGTAAATGGCACTATTCTCTCAGCGTACCTTAAACGTGAGGTACCATCCCATTGGTGACCTATGGATCGTCCCTTTGGTTCCTCTACGAATGATCAAAGGGTCCGGATCCCTGGGGTTATAATATTGGGGGAGGTTATATTATTGGGGAGGTTATGATATAGGAAATACGGTATACGTTCGTTTATAACTTTTGGCGCTCTATCCTAGATACCAAATTTGGCCCAATAGCGAAAACTTTTTTTGGACGAACACTGTACAGCAGGGGTCTCAGATGGAATATGCCGAAGGGGGGGGGTGAGGGGGAACGGGGAATTTTTTGCGCGGGCCTTCGGCCGGCGCCGAAAGAAACCCTTTTGTTATTTTTCAAAAGTTTCAAATTTTAGCCCTTTTTTACGCCGAAACCGATATTTTACATTATTTCAGCTGAAAATACGCATTTTGGGCCCGCCGGAGGCGAAGCCGTAGACTAGTCGCAGAGTTTCCCGAAGGGAAACGACGTATGAAACCCGCCGCAGGCGACACCAACCCTTTTTTTCGCTGTTTTTTTGGAAAACTTTCTGTTGATAGTTTTGACCAATCGACCAGTTTTTATGACTCTTTCGCTCTCTTGGGATTCGCCCAGGGACGGCGAGGGCATTTGACTTTCAAGGGGGCGACTGAGACCCCTGTTGAACAGCGCTTTAGCGTCCAAGGATTTCGGCTCTCACGTGTGACGGTGTATTGACGTTATATGACGGTCTTTTGCAGGAGACAGCGCGAAAAGCGCCGAGGTATTTATGCACTTCTCGGGGTAATCTTTTAGTATCACCAGTTCACTTGCAGGAACATGCTGATGAACATCGATAACTACTGTTAACGGTTTAAATACCGATGTGTTTCAGCGCTGCGGCTATTGTCGGTGACAGTTTCTCGGCGCCAAAAGGCGTAACATGGCTGAAATCCCAGAATAGTGGTATTCGCGTGACTTCGTCGAATGCCGAGCAAGTCCCTTTACTGCACAACGGGCTGATGAAGTCCATCCACGTGCATTTGTTACATGTGATTGCGTCGTATTTCCTTTGGGCGTTAACGGCCGCGCGACGTGCTCTCTAAACAAAGCCTTCTTGTCCGATTTCGTGAAGCAACAAACCTCTTCTGAAGTTTGGAAGTCGGTCAACGATCTCATCTGAAATATGTGTCGGCCGATGTCACCGGCTAGGTCTCTATCGGCTCCCACAAACTCCACATTCTTTCCACTGATGATGATATGTTTGCTATACTTCGAATAAACGTCGAGGGACTTCTGCAGATTGTGCACGTTGGCGTCTCGTGCTGGAGGAAGTCTGAGTGGTGCATTTAATATTGCATTGTACCTAAAGAGTCTGATGTCATTAATGATTCGAATATGGCGGTATAAAATACAAATTTACTCACTTCATTATTATGAAAAGGATATCGGGCTTAATAGCCTTGACCGCCTCCAAGAAAGTATTGTAAAGGCGGTCAGCAGTATATCCTTTGAAGGGAACACATAAAGGATATCCAAACATATGAATCTGAGCAAATTTCCCTGCGAGCAGCCTCTCGATCACTGGTGTCAGACACTGCGCGTGGCTGTTGCCAATTATGAGGACAGTAAGGTTTCCGTTACCCTAAAGTCTGTTAAGAACCGGTGTGAGTTGGTCGCCAGTAAGACACATACGTAAATGTCAGTGGAATATGACACGTCACTAGGGAGTGGCCGGATGGCGTGGTGAGTTGAATGTGGAAGAGACCGGCATTGGTAGCTCGACGTCAGGGTTATTGTTTCCATTAAACGATCGTTGGTCATGGCTCTAGCTATTTCACCCCATCGCTTGACGTCGTTGATCAGTTTCTTGTCTTCGAGCCACAAGCTTCGCACGAACGGAGACAATGGTATCTACGAGGGTTTCTTGCTGAGTTCTGACGACACGGGCAACTGACCTTTGTTGGGTCAAGTTGCATCTTCTGGTGAAGCAAAAGCGCAACGAGTGTGTATGAAACGAGGAGAACATTTATTACGAAAACTTGGCCTCTGGATGAACTTGTCAGCGGCATTTCTAGGCAGTGGTGCATCTGAATGGCCAGTATGATCGATAAAAAGATGGATATCATTCCAACTAAAAGGTAAACGGTTAAGGAAAAGCAGTTGTAATCAAAACTTACATTTAAGGTCAAGGATGTCGAATGTCCAATAGCGCACCAACACGACCACTGGCCAGTGGACTAGATACAACGAGTAGCTTATGTCCCCGAGGTAAGCCAGCGCACTAAGAGGCACATCCAATAAGTAGCTTCTACGCTTTGGGGTCACGTCACATAAGTAGATTACTAGCCCCGCTATAACCGTTGTACTGTCTCTTGCAACCGCTGGGCTTAAAATATGTGAAAGCGTCGCCGTGCATAGTGCGCAGATGACAATATCGCACAGCCGTTCTGTTAGATTTGTCTTCGACAAATTTTTGGCACTTTCCTAAGCAGCAGACGCCACGCTACACAATCATCTCTGCTTCTAGTTTACCTGCGTGTGGATACACGGCAGATGCGTGTCGTGCTTTATAAGTGGTTCCGTTGCATCGCCCTCCGGTTGTGATAAGACGAGTTTCTTTTTCGAAGCAGACTGTTGAACAGCGTAAACTCCTATTCCAACGACAAATTGCCACAGTCGTCCTTCCAAAAAGCCGAACGTCTCATGCTTCCTGCTGTTATGTATTTCATATCCCTTTGACAAAGCGAGTAGGCAGAGCAAAACTTTGAATGTGCCTACTGACTGTGCCACGACTACGATAAAAGGCACTATAAGGTAAAACTGCATTTCGACACCGAGCGACCAATAATGTAGAAGAAACTTGTTTCGCATAGTCTAGAAAGAAATGTTGAGTCCAACGCATAGACCGCCAGCGGCAACAATACGTCGCTAGTAACTTAAAAAGTGTCTTAAAAAGCATACCATACCAGTGCAAAATATCCCCCAGGCTCTTTAGACATGCCAATGTTCGAGGCAAAGGCAAGGGCCCATTTAATATCGCCTTCGAGACGGAGAGTATCACTCGGAAAGACATAGATGTGCGTAAGAAATAACACTATTACAATATTGATCAGGTATATAGGCACAATGCGCCGGACCCGTTTGAAATAGAACAGGCGTATTTTCTTGAAATCTAGGCCGGAGCCGTTACGTAGCAAGGTCCATGCCATAAAATATCCCGACAAGACGAAGAAGCTTAAACGACTGATTTTATCTGGGCCTCATGCGGCGCGTACATGTCAACACCAACGTATCCATTCGGGAAATGTCTTGGCCAAACGTGAAAGAGAAGAACGATGACTATAGCGAAGCCTCGAAGACACTGTAAGTCCTTTCGCTTATTAGCTGTTTCGCATGACATTCGCGCAGATTGACTGAAAAAATAAAGAATATACTTATAATGCTACAACACACGCGAGAAGTAGAAACCGATTACATCCGTCTTTCGGTGATGCAGAATACTAGCTTATGTGGGTCAGGCTCTGAGTACCATGAACAGTGGCGTAATTTGGGGGGGG
>JNEY01000076.1:235225-251170 GCA_020875895.1 Aphelenchus avenae | reverse complement strand
GCATCCCCCCCCCGCGCCCCCGCCGACCGTTCTGTGATATCGCAGTTCGCCCAGCACGTGGTTTTATGTGAAGGGGCAGATTAGTCCCGGTTTTCCAAATTCCGGTCGGTTCGAAGTGCCAATCACGCTCGTTGCCCACGGAAATGGGTGGTACGCCGTCTGCCATCCAAAAATGTTACGAAGCCAGACTAAGGCACGGAACCGAGAGTTGGCTAAAATAGCGGTGTCGAGACCTAACGTTTTTTGGTCAAAAACCGTCTATCAGAATAATACATCGTCGAAATGTGTTCGTCGATTCGATTTGTGGAATACAGTGCTTCTCCCAAAAAAACCGGTTTTCTTGGTCGCGACTCAATAAAACACGAACGTATGACCGATTTCTTCGTCGTCTCTTTCCCGTTGGTCGGCGGATGTTTTCAACTCCCTTGCGGTACCCTTGTTGGTTTTTGTTCTATTTATGATTGTAACCTTAGCCGAACAGATATGATAGACTTTGTTTTCCTTTCTCTTACTGGTCGTCTCATTATTTCAGTTCGTCGTTTACATAGTCTCATGATAGAATAGTGGATTTTCTTCTAGCGGCTTCGTTCGTGTTGGAATGCTGGCGATGATTCGGAAAGCAGTGTCAGAGCGATACAGGTAGGTTAAGATTTTCTGTTGATTTCTGGTTTTAGTCTACTTAAAACCAACAGTGATGTGCGCAGGTCCCCTCTTTTACTCACGTCCCCTCCCGCACGTCCATTTTCAAGATATCGTATTTTTATTGCTGCCAGATTCGGTGTTTTCCAAGGTTCCGAAACCTAAGCCAACGGAAAGTACCAAGTACCTGCTGTTGCGGATTAATTTTCATTTTGACTGACTTTATTCTTTATTTTCTGGCTTGATCGGATATTCATATAGGTGCATAACATGTATAAATAAAGCATATGAGGCTATCGATTTGGAACTTTTTTGTGTCCCGTAAGGCCACTCTGGGGGGCATCACCAAAATACGACAAGCAGTCCGAAGCGGTGTAAAGTTTACCGTCTTTCAAGAATTTCAAGAAAAGGTTCTCTGACTGCTGACAGCGCATAAAACTCAGTGATATCTGGCATGTTGCAGGGCCCTAATTACGAAGGCGACTGTTGGACGTTTGTCGGTCCCGTCAAGTATCTTGTATTTTGTTCTTGGGTTCGTTGCAGCGCTGGTTTTATTTCATGCAGCCAATCCGAAGATCTCGCACCAGAATAGTGCAAGCGGAAACAGTACATTAAAGCAGCGAATATTTAATTGGATGCCGTATGCCAGTAATGACGCAACCATGACAAGCGGTGAACACAATGTATGCTCAACACCTTTTTATTACGCAATTCTTACGGGAATTTCTTGTGTAATGCTTTTAATAGGAACCTGATCTTTCCGACTACGCAGATCTGAATTTGGACGAGTTCGAACGCACTTATGAACGGCTAAACGACATGGCACTGCGTTCCGGATCCGACAAAGCGTCTATTCAACATGACTACATGCGTGTTTATGCAAATTACCTACGCAAGTACACTACTCGCTCAATTAAATTGCTCGAGATCGGGATCTTCAGTAAGGCAACAAGTTCTAGCATTAAATGGACGAGAATTTCATTCTTAAGTCACTTATGCGGTTCATGGTGTCACCTAAAGTAGGGGGTCAGAGAATTATGTTTTGCCACGGGTCACCGTGGCAGACTGTTAGCTGAAGACACCTGGAGAAAGTGAACCTACCTCCTTGTTGATCCTTAGGCCGGCAACATAACCTGATTAACTAGACCACTGATTGGATTTGAAATCTGAAACCGAGCAAGAGATTCATTAAAAAATCATGTTCTACAGAGGGCGCGTCTGTACGCATATGGGAGGAATACTTTCCTAATGCGACCTTGCACTTCTTGGATATCACCGACAAGTACTTACAGTATAATTCGACGAAGAGTACATTTCATTACTTCAGCCAAGACGACGAGAAGGTACAAAAAATGTTTGTCAAGCTGAGTATGTTTAACAAATCAAGATTTAAGCAATATTTAGGGTTGTGTTTAGTGCTCCAAAATTACTTTTTGTCGGTACGAAATTAGAGAGGAGGTAAACAAGCCCGCCGCAGGCTATACCGACGAACTTTAAACGAAATTTTGATAAATATAGTCAATGACTTGCTCTGGCGGCGCTTAGCGGCGGGCCATTTTACCAAGTGCATGTAATTTATGTAATCAGGGGCTTGACCGCACCCTGTAATTACATGTAATCTGAGGCCCAAACCCCTCCCCCTGTACGGATTACATAATTTCTGAACGACTCCTTACAGAAGCTAGTAGGCCTTGGAGAGGCTGAAGGACCATTCGACATTATTATTGACGATGGAAGTCACGAAGTAAAGCACGTGATCACAAGCTTTCAAGCACTTTTCCCATTCGTCCGTGCCGGTGGATTGTATATTGTCGAGGATCTCCATACGTCGTACTGGAAGGAATATGGTAGGCTTGACCATAAAAACTTTTAGCCGGTAATCGCAAAATAAAGCCCGTGTGGATTAAAAAAAAACTTTGATCAAAACGATTCTGGATACCATGCGGTTGGGTCTATGGCACCGGGCTCCCTGACCCCATCCGTCTTCCCTTGCTTACCCTGACGAAAAAATTTTGTATCTTTAAAAAATTATTCTCAAAGTCGGCTTCGTATTCTCACTGCGCGAATCCCTTGTCGCAATATGGTGTGGTATGGTATGGTATCCTTCCTTTCCCGATGTGGAACGCATACATGTGGTGGCGGGCTTGTTATAGCATACTATGGCGTTCGGAAGCTTGAGGCGCCCTGTTCACGATGAACCCTGGTTCAGGGCTGGACAGGTCGTCCCGGTCCCCGTCTCCCCGTGGTTTGAGTCCCGGTCCCGGTTGTCAGAAAAAATTTCGCCCAGTCCGACTTTTTGACTGCCGTCAAAGGCGCCGCCATTACCACAATTTTAGCCCCTTATCCCCTAACATCTGGCGTAGAGTATGATCAGCGTCAAAACGGAAACTAGTTTCATAATGAATATGTTGCTTCCAAATCTAGGTGGCTACGGATCGAAGCAACAGCCACAAGCGGGACCCGGCACTGCCATACAGTTTTTAACGGGGCTCGTCGACGCCGTTAACTTTGTCGGAGCATCAACGGGAAAGGCTGGCTACAAATTGCCGGAGTCATTCCCGCAATCATACTTTAGCAAACACGTAGATTCAATTCATTTCCATAGCAGCGTTTGTCTTATTGTAAAGAAATAATATCACAAGTCTGATGATTTGATATTTGAATAATTGACTGAATAAAACTGAAAACGTCACGTTACCAGCGGCTGAATAAGATTTAGCATCTTATCAACAACTTGATTGATGACACCAGTTACACAAAATGCCAACTCTTTGAAATGCCGACAGGTTCTGCAAGGAAATAAAGAACTT
Source organism: Aphelenchus avenae (assembly GCA_020875895.1). Lineage (NCBI taxonomy): Eukaryota > Metazoa > Nematoda > Chromadorea > Rhabditida > Aphelenchidae > Aphelenchus > Aphelenchus avenae. Next base: position 247,721 of record JNEY01000076.1, on the reverse strand, counting down.
TGAACAAAAATGTTCCTCAAGAGTTTCAGATAGCAATGGAAATAGATCAAATTTTGATGAATTTTTTGGGCTATTTTGTGCCAATTTATGTATGTGAATATATCGGCACCAGTCCGCGACTTGTGCTCATATTCGTCAGACGCCGACGCATTTTGATGATGGACCCCGAATCGTCTTGTTTCCATGATTGAGGTGATGTGATTTCAGTCTTTCATGTTGAGAACTCGGTACGGCTACAATAGGGCTGTGACTGTGCATCAGCAATGGTCCGGTTTTCGGATAAATTACTGGTTCTGTGAGAGAAAGGACCAGCGGCCGGCAAGCAACCGAAGACGGCCGACGGGATGAGGACGCCTCCGAACGTCACGGTTCGATTCCGCCCGGGTCCACTTCTTTTTCACAGCCAACTCCTGGGGTGTCGACCGAGTCTCCAACAGTTCCAACCAGAAGCATCTCATACAGCTCTACTAGCTGTTATTTGGAAATGCTCGTGAATGCGCCACTAAAAAAAGTTCATGATGATTACGCGGCATTTCCTTTACCCACCTCTTCAGGTTCACTCGCATGTGATCGTCTCAGTAACAGGTTCCTAGAGTCCGTCGTCGGAACGACGGTAAGGAGCCAGTAGACTACTTTCTGTTTACGTGCACATAATTCTTTAGCCGACGCTACCAATAAACTACGCGACAGCATGGCCACAGCAAATTCATAGAAGTTCTTTTATCGTTCAAACACTTCAAAGCATGCTTTGTGGTTTCTTTAAACATCCACTGAACACATGCAGTAAACCAGCAAAAACTTACATGTACGCGTTAGAATAAAAAACAGCATCGGTAACAAGACACTTCTGGGAATTGGTAACGAGGATCGGAATCAGCTTTAAATTTTGGAATCGGACCGGAATCAGAAGAGCCGTTATATCAGAAGCCAATTCATTTACTCCTTGCTATATGCCAAATGATTCAACTGGCAAACACATGCGAATGCCAGCTATCGGATTCCTTTGCGCGATTGCCAAATGCTAACTCATCTGGTTCATTTGATGGCGAGGTGATTCGCTTGAGATTTGGCAATTATAGCTGGCAAATTTAGCCTTTTTTGCCAACTTAAATCTGGGATGGCAAACTTTCAAGAGCACGGCCGTGCGCTGCCAAGGGCATGGCCAAGCGGAGTCTTGACATTTGGCAAATCCACTGGGCACTCGGCATTAGGCAAGCATGTGGTAACCGCATGACCCCCTCCCCCTGGACGGCATGTCGGTTGAGGAGTTCGGATGGAGGATTGTGAGCCGCGCTGGTGCAATGCACGTAGATAGTCGGGCTCTAGAAATAACTTATCGTTTAAGAGTGTGCAATGATTTAGCATGTCTTCATCTGGCAAGGCAGATTTTACGAGCCACGATGTATGTGCCTGAACTTATGTCATTCCCGGACCGCCAAACTACGTAACGGAAATATCCTGGGCACGCTGCGTGGGCCGAGCGTTGTCGTTGCTCAATTTGCGTAATCTACACGTCATCCGCAGGCATATTAAACCAAGCTCCGTAATCGTTAGCAACTACACGAAAAAGTACAGCACGTGTGACTGTCAGACCGAACCATCCGCCGGTTTGTGGAAAATGTAAAAAAGATAGCCTTCGGCCAATTGCATAATCGACATCCGCTCGATGCTGTCTAGAGTCCGAAGTCTCCAAGAAAACAAGCGACTGGATATTTTCGAAGCACGTTTGGAACCGGTTCGAGTCTTGACCTTGGCGATGAGGTCTTCTTTTCAAGTTCGCCTCGATACTCGTTTTTGATAATACGCGTTAAATTACCAGTCACCGCTGTAGGCTGTATTTCAGTCTTGGCCATTAAGTTCTAGCTCGTTGTTGTTATCCGCTGCTTGCTGCGGCATTAATTTGTATTCAACGCTCAGAAATGCGTGTTTTGTGCCTTAGGTGAGTAATTTTTAAGCTGATAAATTCGAATTTATCCCGAAGGGGAATTTGTCCCTAAAATTCCCCTTCATCATCAATTTTATTGCATTTAGGATTCGTCACCTAATTAGCATTTGCGTCTTAATGTCGCTTGGCATGATGGTTAGCAAGTATTGCTCTGATCTTCCGCCGAGGCATGCGTCCGACGTGACACATATTACGCCAAATATGGCTGAAAGCTCTACGCTTACTGCCGTCTCTAAAAGGCCTCCGCGGTCAGAACATATTTTTGTAATATCGGCAACATACTTCCCTCTAAATAAAAGCTATCCGGCTAATACTATGGCCGTTCTTTTCGACGGCCCATTGAAACCAATCGAGAATCGCATAGCTTGTTGGTCGCGCAACGCGACGCATGAAGTTATACACGTCGCCAACACATTCGAAGTTCGAGGTTCACCATATCGCTGTAAGTGGGAAGGCTTCATAACAACGTGTCCGGTGGTTCATCGACCTGTCGAATTTGGACTGTATTCGGCGGACTTTGGCAATGTTCGAAACAACAACAGAATCACTGTCGCTAAAGTAAGAGCTTGGGACGTAAGGCCTTTATGCGAAGAGACGACCAATCAACTCTAGAGCCTTTTAGGTGCCTCACCGCGAAACGGAATCAGGACATCTGGGTGTTGTCGCCTGTGTCAGTCCTGCGTTTTGCACGGAACGCTGGCAGCTCGTTGTTCATATGCTCGAGCTTTACCGTCAGTATGGCGTAGACTTGCAAGTCTATTATCTCGACAGCATCTTGACCGAAATTCTTGACTACATCAATGTAAACGCTGTCTTACACCGGTCAGTCCAATCTCTATTTTGCAGGTTTACGTGCGTCTTAACCTCGCTCGAATAGCTCATTGGCCCAAAATCGTGGTGGACTCGAAGTCAAAATCCGAAATGGGCTACGATCCCAACGGGGAAGTCGAAGTCAGGAATCAGCCTACCTCATACAACGATTGTTTGCTTAAGTATAAGGTATCGACAACGTTTCAATCTCCCAAAAGAAAAATTGTATTGCGCAAAACGGTTAGTAGAAAAAAGTGTCTTTTTTGTGCCGACATTTACACAACACTAAGACACAAAGTATAAAATTTGAGTCTGCTTCAAAAAGTGTCTTTTTTGTGTCCTTATTTAATACGGGGACACAAAAAACAGAGATTTGTTCTTTCTTGTGTCCAATTTCGTGTCCAATATTTTTGTGTCTAAATTTGTGTCTTTCTGTAATTTTTTAGTTTTTTGTGTCTTTTTCCCCCAAAAAGACACTATTTTTCGGCTTTCTGTTCCTTTTTTCCACGTTTTTGTGTCTTTGCACTGCTACAGGCTTACTTTACCGTCATAGACAACGTCTACGTAACCATTTACCGTAAATTCTTTTATTACCCCCCCCCAAAAAAAATTAAACTCAAGAGGTAGGTAATAGGACTGATCTGGCGAGGATGCCGGCGCCTACGGCGCCGCATGGTCGATGTCTAAGCCTAAGCCTAATGCGGTTTAGCTAGTGAGTTTTATGGCTTTTCTATGAGTAACAAACTAAGCTGTAGTATGCAATAAGTCTGATCTGGTGTAAGGCGCCTACACGGCCGTATAGTTTACATCTAAGACTAAGCTTGGACGACAAGGTAAAGTGCCCGCACCTGCGGCCCTGCGTAGACTATGTCCTAAGTTTAACCGCGGTTTATCTAGTCAGCTTTTGCCTGATCAGAATGATTCTGGTATAAGCCTCTCAGAACCTAGTTTTTGCGTACAGTCTGCGCAGCAAACGACGCGCAGCGCATGCGTACGGCGCTCCATGTTCGAACGCCGATGCATTATTAGCCAAGGAGTACGAAAAATAGCATAAACAAGTATGAATTAACCAAGATTAACAAAGGACTTTTTGTGTCTTTTTTTGTGTCTCAATAATTGTGTCTGAATTTTATGTCTTTTTATAAAATATGAAAATTTAGCCTGGAATTTTGTGTCTTTTTTTACACTCCGGGGAGACACAAAATGAGACACAATTTGCAGATTCTCGACACCAAATGAGTGTATTTTAACACAAAAAATACACAGACACAAATAGCAGAAAACGTCACAATTTGTGTCTGTGTAAAAGACACAAAAAGACACCTTTTTCTGCTTACGCCCAAAACTATCCATACACCAACAATGGGCTCTCGGAGATGGAATGGATGGAGACTGAGAGACTGAGAGAGATGGAATTTTGAGCTACCCCCCCCCCTCAAGCCTGGTATCCTTCGATATCACCTCAGAAGTTACGGAACAAGTATAGAAACGTTTTGGCTGAAGCCCTCTTGTGCTTGAGCCTCTTAAATGGGGTTCAACCCCAAATACTGGGATTTTTCGAGCTCGCATTGGAACGTCGTGTCGTACCTCAAATGAAAGCTCTTGTGGAGCTAATTACAAACCGTAGGTCATTGGGTCTCAAGACCTCATTTGATCCCATGAATGAGGGCACTCACCCAAAAGTGACGATTCGTTTACAGCTAAGCCTCCTTGTGATGCCTAACAAAAGGGGGTAACCCACTCCCCCCTCCTCCATTAATTGACGAGGTTTCAAGGTCATGCTATAATATCAAACCATACATCAAATGGAGGCCCTTGAAGAGCAGGTCACCAGCTCTGCTTCAGTTTGAGCTAAGCTCCACTTTGATCTAACAAGGGGGCAATTAGGGGATTTTCAATGTCATGCCGCTATCGAGGATTACTTGTATCAAGCAAATAGCGTTTAAACTTTGACGCTACTGCATGCATTTAGTGTTCCAAACTTCCGGGTCGCAGTCCACTGAAAGACACGAAACGGGCGCATATTCGTATTATCGGTCACATAGTCACATGCCAAAAACCGACACTTTGCAGGCTAGTACAGACGCTATTTTGCATTTACTACGTACAAAAACCCCCAGAACTTGTTTTTCTTTTCCGCTATGAGCCGCATGCTATAGTCGGCTCGCTATAGCATGTAATCAGGAAACCCTCTGTTCTCTCCGATCCCTATAATGACACCTGACATGCAAAACAAGATTCTATTTTCGAATTCCCCATGCATGAAAACCCCTTAGAGCTCGAACCAGTAAAATGTATCCTTCTTGTCCCCGCTATGTTCATGCTTGCATAGCGCTCGCAATTGCATGGAAGCAGGACGCAAATTTGGAAACTTTGAACAACCATAACTTTTTTCATAGCCATTGATCGGGTTGAAACTTTCCATTTTTACTCGTCTTTTAATTGGCTATCTTGTGATACCAAACTCAGTCGGTTAGCAAAAACTTTTGGGTACACGCAAAAACCATCCCTTTAGTGTGCAAGGATTAGGAGGGACAACCCAGAATCAATCCCTAAAAGGACAACCCAGAATCGGCTACTGATTCCGTATGAAAAAAATATGACTTACCCCTTTAAATTAATTTAATGCGAAGTTTGGGTTTATTTTCATTTTCACGCAGCCATGGCTCGAAGCGGAGAGGAGAGAATCATGCGGTTATCATCGTTATCGGCAGCCAGCTGTCAGTTTAACTGTAGTTTAGGATGCTGCCGAATTCATTATGTTCGGCGACATCGATGACGTGCTGTACCCCCGACTGGGTAAATCGTATTTGGAAGAATTCCGAAATCTTGCAACTATGTACCCCAACGCCGGGGCGTTCTTGTACACTCGGTTCAACTCAAACTTCTTATCAAGTAAGCGACATCTATGTTATTGGAAATAAAAGAGGACACGCAGAGTATTGTGTGACTTCATCGAATCCTAGCTCGTTTGGCATCCAAGTACTCACTGTCGAACTTGGTTAGCAGCATCCATATATCCAGAAAATGGGTTTCTGAAAAGTATGTCGGTATTCCGTCACGCGTGAACGCTTCCTACATTCATTGGCCTGCTAAAATGGTCGGAGCGTTCGAGAAACAGTACGTTCCAAAGCAATCAAACATGATGGTACACCTGCGACGATGGCGAACGGTAAGGACTAAAGCCAAGATATTTTCGCAATGAACATACGGGGTTAGGAGTAGCCGTTATTGACGGGACATTACTTGTCTTTACCGCGAGATAGGGATATAAGGCCATGGGGACGAAAGGTTGCTACATGGGAACTCTATGGGTTGTATGAATAACAGCAATAATGTTAAGGTGGACAGATCTACAGGAGACCTGCCGATGTATATTCTCAGATACTTCAAGCAGAAAAACGACGTAAGTACGAAAGCCTTTAAAGCACTGCAACATCTTTCAGACACGACCTCCATTTGAACAAATAACTCATCTTATATCAGAAAAGAGAATTGCCGAGCTAGAACATAATTTCCGTCAGTTTGTTAGTCAGTATGCCCTTGAAGAATTCAGAAAACTGCCAGATTTAATTGAATACTACCCTATATTGGAAAAGTGCTATGACACGATGATGTATACGAGGAATCGCATGCCCGTGGAATGTGTTGGGCATACCAAGTGCAAAATTAGGCCAATTCCCGGTTAGTTGCGAGACCTTCATATGCGTTTCAAAAGACAGTAATCTCCCTGCCTGGATCAAGAAACCTCTTTATATGTATAAGTTTCAGGCGTCAAATGTTCGACGGTTCAAGCAAGCTATAACCACGTACGTGTTTCATCGACCCTTGCGATTCACTATGTAGGCAAACCAAGCAACGTCGTAATACTTGAAAACGGGTGTATTTTCTGATTCGTTACTTTCGATAGCTGGCAATGTGTTAAATAAAAGTGCTTGTAACCAGATTTTTGTATGGCTTGTAGTTGTGTAAAATTTTACCTTACACTGCTTGTCAAAAAAAATGGGACACCACCTGTAAAATTAGACACCATTGAAACCTGTTTATAAATTTTATTTTAATAATAATTTAATTATTTATATAACGACTATATATATAATGGTCTTTCGTCGTGCGCTGCTGACGGACGGTCGGTTGGCGCTGCGGCTGCGAATAAATTCCCAACGCGCTTGCCCTTCAACGGCGTACCGCAGAAAAGCGTGAGAGACCGTGGTGCGTTGAGAGAGCGCATCATCGCTATTTACCTCTTTTGCTACAAGCAATAACGAGTTAGTGCTGTCATCAGACAAAATTAAGCACTGTTAAGCAGTGTCCAACGATACGCAGTCCAAAGCGGGCATAGCAAACTATCCGGACAAAAGAACTGCAGTGTGTCCAGTGATACGCAGTCCAAAGCGGGCATAGCAAACTATCCGGACAAATGACAAGACCAGCGATGACGGTGTCGCAGCTGAAGCTTAACAGAGCCTTCAACACAGCGACTATAAACTGCAGAACGCTTGCCAATCTTGAGCAACAAAGCGCTCTCAGTACCACATTGAATAACCTAAATGTGGTGGTTGCTTGCCTACAAGAAACCAGGCTCAACGTTGACACTGTGTCACGTTTCTCTCGGCTAAAGTCCTCGAGACCGGCTGGTTTGGATTACGTGTTGTATCATGCTTCCGCAGACGCAAAAGGTCTCGGTGGTTGTTCGATTGCTGTTCACGCTGATAAATCGGCGTCGGTTGTCGGGTGGCGAGCGATCAATAATCGCCTGGTGGCTGTGCACTTCAGTGGGTCAGTGCCCTTCTCCGCAATTTCCGCGTACGCGCCGACCAAACAGGCCAGCGACGAGGAAAAGGATGCGTTCTGCGCAGCGCTTGAGGGACTCACACGTGAATGCAAAAAGCACTCTGCACTAGTGATCGTTGGGTCAGACACCAACGCGCGCATAGCGGCCGGCGAGGAAAGCCCGGTGTTGGGAAGGCATTACAAGCCGGCAGCGAGAACGTCAGACAACGGTCAGAGACTACTGAACTTCAGCGAGCAGAACGGTTTAATAATTGCGACAACGCTCAAGTATAAGCCGCGCTTCGGTTGCTCAACATGGCATAATCCGGCAGGAGGATTCAGCCAAATTGACCACATCCTAGTAAGCAAAAACTGGGTGAACACGGTGGTTAGTTCTAAAAGCGTCTGGCGTACACCTCTCCACTCTGACCATGCTCCGGTCACTCTAAAACTGAGGCTGAGGCCTTTCAATGTCAACCGACGTACAAGAATACCCTGCACACTAGACCTTGAGCTTCTAAAATCCGACGTTGGTATTGGCCAAAGATTTGCCCGTGCCGTTGAGTCGAAACTCGACCCAAACGGAAGCATTAAGCAGTTCACTGAAACTGTTGTTGCTACTGCTAACGAGTGCGTCCCAAGAAGGCAAATTTCACGCACGCAGATGATCAGTTCGCATGAGTGCCAGCGGTTGTATGCGCAGCTGAAAAGAGCGCGCGCTGCAGAAGATCAAAAACTAACCCGCCGCACTTTGCAAGCGTTAAGGCGAAGAAAGAAAAAGGAGCAGGAAGAAAGGTGGGAGCAGGCGTCCAAAGAGTTTCGGGAGGCCGCCAGAAGAAACAACTGGAGGCTGTTCTATAAACTGCTTAACAGCCGGACAGGCAGGCGAAGCAGCAAACTCACGGCCATAAAAGATGTATCTAGTGGCATGTTGGTTGAGGGTGAAAAAGCTGCTGATATCTTTGCCGGATATTTCAAAGAACTTCTGAATAGACCGCCGCCACAAGGCGATACGGAAAGTTCTTGCTTCCGACCGGCTTACACTTGCGAAACCGAGCCGCCTAGCATATTTGAAGTCCGTAGCGCAATCGCGAGCATGCGTTCGTTCTCCGCACCAGGTCCAGATGGCATCTGGCCAGTGCTGCTACAAAGTCTGCCGCTCTCTGGTCTGCGTGCACTCACTCAGTACTACCAGACAATCTGGCTAGAAGGCAAAATTCCTGACGACTGGCGCACTGCAGCTATAATGCCACTGCACAAGAAAGGTGACAAGGCGGATAAAAGCAACTACCGAGGCATCTCACTGCTCTCATCCCTCTATAAAGTGCTCGAAAAGATTATTCTTAAGAGACTCGCAGCGCACCGGGAACAGACAACGCGGCCGCAGCAAGCTGGGTTCAGGCCCGGTAGATCAACACATGATCAGATCTTCACACTCTCTGCAACTGTGCAGGATCACGTAAAGTACGGGAAACCGCTTTACGTAGCGTTTCTGGATTATAAGTCCGCGTTCGATTCGCCCAGCCGCGAAAAGATATGGAAACTGCTGAAAGAGGACGGCGTGCCGACAAATATTGTACGCCTGCTGGAGGACATGAACTCCAGAACGTGCGCATTTGTAAAACATGGCCCTGATAAATCTAACACGTTTGAGCTCACCACGGGCACAAGACAAGGGTCCGTATGTGCGCCTTTCCTCTTTAACTTTGTTGTGGATGCGATCATGAACTGTGCAATCGCAGAAAACAGCTGCGGCGCGATACTCTTCCCACGCGGCCCATCGATCTCTGATCTAGACTTCGCAGATGACATTGCGGTAATTTCCACGAACTTTCCTGCACTCGAAAGGACGGTTAAGCGAGTTGGACAAGTGTCCGCTGCATACGCGATGTTCCTGAACGCGCAGAAATGCAAACTAATGGTCATCAAAGGCTCGCCGCAGCCTGAAAGGCCCCTCAAAATCAATGGGGAAGAAGTGGAATTAGTGCAAAGTTTCTGCTACTTGGGAACGACGCTGCAGCCGAATGGCGGTTTTGACCTTGAAGTGCAAATACGCGTGAACAAAGCGCGAAAGGCGTTTTGGCAACTACGCAGCCTCTGGCTTTCGAAAGTCAGCGCAAAGGTCAAGTTCCGCGTATACCGGTCCTGCGTAGGGTCAATACTGTACTGTGGTGCGCAGTCGTGGTCACTGACTAAAGGTCAAACCGAAAAACTGTCCATATTCGAACGCAGATGCTGGCGGTACATCCTAAAGGTCTCAATGTGGGACCATGTCTCTAATGCAAGGCTGCTGGACGTGGTCCGGGAAAAGGCCCTTGCCTACGCGGACTCGGAAATCCGACAGTGCCGCTGGCGTTACATTGGACATGTTCTTCGACGACCGGAAGCAAGAATCGTGCGCCGAGCGATGTTCTCGCAACCGCCATGGACTGCTCCCCGCTGAACTCGCTGCAATCGCCGTCCATGCCAAACGCTGGGGAGCCAAAGTCGAATCAACGCTCAAGCAAGTCAGCAGCCATGCCGAATGGAACGCACTTTGCTCGTTATTGTCTTAAAGCACGCATTGCTTCCGTTGTTGAATGCAAACATGCGATAAATCTATCTCTATCTATCTATATATATATAATAGATAAAAAGCAGATACAAAAAGCTTGTGAATATCCGAACCATTGGGCTCGTACGGTGCCTAGGGCTGCGATTATCGGTCGTGCCGGCCTTGTACGGCTCCTATACTTGTAGGCTCAGACTTTAATGTCCCTTTATGCCTCCTGCGTGTGCGCACATCTGCCTCAATGGTCTTGTTTGGCTCTTATGCTTGTGAGTTGTGGCATTTATTGGCCCTGAAGGCTTAGGACACCCTGGTATCGGCCACAACGGCATTATATGTCTCTTATGCCTGGGAGTATTGGGTTAATTGGCCCCGTATGTTTCCTACGTTTGTGTGTACCGGCCTCCATGGTCCTGTATGGCACCTAGGCCTTTGAGTAAGCGGCCTCCATGGCCCTATTCGGCAATTGTGCCTACTTGGGGCGACTTTAGTGGCGCTTATTAATGGTTCCGCATTTACCCTTCATGCCTGCGTTTAAAGGCTGTTATTGCGAACCCTACCAACCTACTCTTTTTCAAATATTTCGAACTGTTTCGAATATATGGCGCTTTTGGGAATAAAGCATTTCTTCGAGGGCCAAATTAACTTTTTACCCAAGCGCAGCGGAGGTAAAATGTGTGTTTCGCTAGAGATGAAATGCATATTCGGTTTTGCATATGCCCTGGCATATATGTTAGGGAGAACGCACGTTCTCCATTGCGGTTCTGGTACCCACCCACGCACCCTGTATAGCGGACTGTAAGAAGACGGCCGTTGTTGGGGTCGTAGAAGGAGCAGCGGCTGCAGAAGTAGTGTACAGTGTACGCGGAGGTGCAGTTGTATGAAGAGAGGGCCACTGTGTTTAGAGCGAGCAAGCAAACTGGGCCATGGCCACGGTCGATAAATGCAATGGCGGTGACAGTAGTAGTAGTAGGAGTTGTCGATCGTCAATTGAGCAGTGACGACGCACCGTTTGTCGTCTTGAGGTTGACATCGACATACGAATTCATGGTGGTCTGCGCTTTCCCTCTTATACCTCAAATTAATTAATCATTAATTAATTTTAAATTATCTATTTATATTTCAATAGAATTATATATAAAAAGATAGTCGTTAGTGTTTGGAAAATTTTTGCCAGCTACGGACGTTGCCTCGATCCCCGAATTACACTGATTTTTGGGAATTTTTGACGTGCCGCAAACCTGTCAAAAAAGAAGCAAGAAAATCGCCCAGCAGCGATTCTGCTTTTTGCCTTAAGCCCCTTTAAAATAGCAACCAAGGCGGGTCCTGCCTGCACATCTACTAGATTTTCCCGGAGTGTCCCATTTTTTATGTCCACCAAAAATTTTGGGACACTGTTTTCAAGACTTCCAAAAAATTTTGGTTTTTGTCCTACAGAACCCGTTTGTGCATTATTTTCTTCTCAGTACCCCGAGGAACAATTGTTCTTCAGAACCTCACTCGGTATTGTACGTTTTGACAGAGTTATTGGGGCGTGTCTGATTTTACAGGTGATGTCCCATTTTTTCTGACAAGCTGTGTTACTAGTCACTTGCACTTCGCGCAAATGTGTCGCTACAGGGTTTTCCAGTTAGCGTAAAACACCTAGCACTGCCCCAACATGAGGGCCCCGCTAAGATCTACGAGTCGGCTAGTTTCCGCTGACCGGCAACCAACTGGCCAAGTGCCAGAATGGCATAAAAGCCAGCTCACTGAGGCCCTCGTGATCACTCACGATAAACGGAATCACTGATATCAAAACATTCGAATAGACGAATACGAATAACGATGTCCATTAACAACGTAGTGGCACAGCGTCCCACTACAGCAGTGTTTACATCCGCTGCTTCACTTTCATTCTTGGCAGACGGAGTCCATCCGAAAATCTTCCATCCATCGGTTCCTTCCTCCACCCCTCTAGTCCTTCTGGCGTCCTATGCGTACATTACGCCTACCTCCTACTAACGCCTCCCTCCCAGGGTTTGTGTCCATTCCACCACTTAGACAGTCCGAGCCCGCTAGTCGGCGAATTTCCGCCGACCGGTTTTCCAGCTTGGTGAGCGTCCATAATTCCTTAGGGAACGTCCAGAAATTATGTTAGCATAACTAAGCCGATTTTTGACCCCGCTTGTTAGCTAACCAAATATTTTGTCATTTTATCCTGTCTAAGTTCTACAATTTCAACGTTTCATTTTATACAGTGTGTTTTCAGTACGCCTGAACAAAAATGGAAAGGAAAAATGGCTTGCCGCAGGCGATACCAACGAAATATTCGGTCAAAATTGCTTAAATATAGCACAAATTTTGTCTGTCGGCGCCTGCGGCGGCAGATATTTTGCCTTGTGCTGTTAACGTTAACACCTCCTTGACCCCCCCCCCCC
>JNEY01000076.1:223142-233876 GCA_020875895.1 Aphelenchus avenae | reverse complement strand
CCCCCCCTCCCCCTATGTTAACATTGGTTAACAACCGGCTGACCCCCCTCCCTCCCTGTTATGCTAACATAATTTCTGGACGCTCCCTTATCCTTATACACTAAAGCGCTTGTGTTTGTCCGTCCCCCAAAAAAGTACCCGCTATCCAGTCGAGTTTGGTATCATTGGATAGCCCCTGTAGAGTTGAGAAAACCCCAAAATTATAGGTTGATCGGACACGTAAGAAAAAAAAGTTATGACCTGTCAAATTTTATGCTTACATGCTATAGCGGGCCCGCTATACCATGCTTCCCATGGCGGTCCAGAAGGCAACGCTTCAACAGATTTGCGGTCCTAGGCGGTCCTAGGGGGTTTTCTTGCATGGAGAATCCGAAAATGTTGTTCATTTTTGTATAAAGGGCTTTTAGCGGGAGTTAGGGTACAGGTCGATGCTTACTAGGGTTGTACATTACCTGAAGTTCAGGGCATCAGGTCAGGTCAAATTTTGCAGGGCATGCCCTGCAGGTCAGGGCATGCCAAAAATCAGGGCCGTCCAGGGCATCAGGTCAGGTCAAAATTTCAGGGCATGCCCTGCAGGTCAGGTCAAGTCGAAAGTTTCATTAGTTTGGCGAGACGAGGTCTTTGTCTTCTACTCCATGGTCGTTGAATTGACTTGGGTATGAGCTGGTCGTAGGACGCGGTTATTACAGCGCCATAGAAGGTAGCGGATTGCGCCGGTGCAGCTGGAGCGGGAACGGAGACCGTGGCTCTTGTGGTGAGGCATTGCCCGTGATGGAGCGCCTCGTGGTGTTTTCGCTGGTGGAAGTGTATGATGGTCGTTGTTCCGGCCTGCACTGTTCTGTCATGATCCTGGCCTGACAGGGGCTCAGCCCAGGACTGCTCGATGTGGCTCGCAGATTGAACGCTGCAACTTCCGGTGAGAAGGCGGTATGTCCGACGCAGCGATCTTCCTCAGACAGGGGGTCAGGATTGGATCGGGAGGACTGTGTCTCAGTGGCCGGTTGGTTTGGCCTGGTGGTCGCTTCGGCTAGAGCGGTGTTGACCCGTCGAGCGCGATCTTGCAGCTGGTCGAACTTCACTGAAGGTTGATGACCCAGATGGAGCTCCGGTTGGAGAACGGCGTAGGTGGAGTGTAGGCCAGACTGCAACGGACGGACACTGTCTAGTGGATTTGGTGTCCGTTGCAGTAGATTTGACCGCTCCATGCGTTCCGACAAGGGGTGTCGTTCCAAGAGGGTGGTTGACGTCGTATCTCCTAGGAGCTCGTTCTGCAGGCATGCATGGTATTCTGCCTTAAGTGGAGGAAGGCTTTGGCCTTCATGGACGGGGAAGACTGATGTCGGCGTTGGCGTCGGTGGTTCCGGCTTTCCGATCATCCTGCTCGTCCACTGCCAGCGGGGGGGGGGGCGAGGTTCTGAACTTGATGACGGAGCGGTGGGTCGTTCGACGGCACGTTTGATGGCGAGGCGATGGCCTGAACAGAAGGCAGATCGGTAATGTCGAACCGCTGCTGTCCTGGGAATCCGAGTTGTTGTCCGAAACCTTAGGCAGCATGGGTGACACTGGAACTTGGAACGGCGATCGGCGTGGTGCTTACGACTTGCGCGGCTCCTCCGATCATCGGTCCTAAGCCGGTGTGGACGACGTCATAGCAGGCGGGCAGTCGCGGCCCATGTTGACGCCCAAAGAGTTGGATGCGATCCTGTCCGATCAGGATGTCGTCCGTGACTTGAGTTGGTAACAGGTGTCGCTCGTTTCTTTGCAGCTGTGGTATGTCTGCGTCCTCGACCAGGGCTGTTCGGACCGAAGAAATGGCGAAGTCGGCGGTGGTGACGCCCAATGAGACTTGGCGTCCTTCTGGCGAGCAGAGGTCGATGGATGTTGAGAATCCTTCGACGGTGTTGGGCGCTGGGGCGCCGAAGATGTTAACGCGAAGAACGCACTTCCCGTGATGGGGCAGGTCCAGGTCGCGTGCCAGCGTGGGGGAAGCGTAGCTGAAGGTGCTACCGGAGTCGAAGAAGACAAAGGCCTTGCTCGTGCCTCCGTTGAAGGGGATTCACGGCGGTCACCTCAAGGCACTCGTGGAGTGGCGCATGCGCATCGTTAGTTGACGCGCTGGCAACGTACGCGCGGACGTCTTTGTACGTTGGGAACCGGTTGTAGTCATCCCGGTATGCAGACGAAAGCTCGCTGTTCGCATCGCTGTAGTGTCCGGTAGACTCTGGGTACGATTCGTTCTCGTCAAAAATTCCATGCCTCCATCTGTAGACATGAGAGCCTCGAACCGAAGACTCGCCGGAACCGGCACGATCCTGTGCTCGGTCGAAATTTTGCGATCATTGTTGGTCGAGCATCTCCCCGTCCGCAGAAGGTGTGTCTGGCGTTGCCGCAGGCTTCGGCGCTTTTCTGCTTGATGCTCTCATCGGTTGAATTGGTCTTCGGTCGCATCGTGCTGCGTTCTTTGGAACTGGTTCCAGCGTTCTTCGACCTCTTCTTCCGGTTGTTCAGGTTGAACTCGACTGTCGTAGGACTGCGTCGCGTACCCGAATGACGCGGCTTGGTAGCGGTTGCCACGACTATCGTGGCTTCCCGGTTGACGGAGCGCTTCCTTAGCGTCCGGGAGTGCCGCTCAGAACTTTTGCGGTCGACCTTCGATCCGCGTGTGGCGCACTACGAGTTGCGGCGGAGAGTATTGGATTGGGAGCCGTCATGCAGGTTGCTCGGTGATGGATCCCGCTGTCGCAGCGCGAGCTGGTGTAGTTTCCTCTTCGCGTGCACGAATCAACTCGATGTCCTGCTCTGAGGCAGAGAGGGCAGAGACTCAGCTTCTGACAGCGTCGGAGTCTGCGGTAGACGGTGGCGTAAGCGGGGCAGTTCTCGGCTGCATGCGGTTGGCTGCAGAACTGGCACTTCCGTCCGTTTGGTGACGACCGATTTTGCTGCGTACACGCTTGGCTGCTCGCTGCTTGGCTCCTCGTATCTTCCGGTGGACTCTTCCGAGCAGCTCTCGCTAGGGGAACGAGCAGGCGAAGGACGAGAACGTACTCGCTCCCGGCACGGCGGGACCGGAAATGATGGTCCAGGATGACGCCACGAGATGCCGCTCGTCATCGCCATTTGGCCGTCGCTCGCATAGCGGCGAAGCCCGTTGAGGATGGCGCTGGCCAACTTCTCCCGGCATACTACTTCATGAGATTGAACCGGAGCTTCTCGGAGGAAACCTATTAGTGTTTGCTCGTATAGACTATTGGCATTGACGTCTTCCCCGAGTTGCCTCAGCTCCGTTTGTCACCCGGAGGGCTTCATCGTGGAACCGGTAGAGATCGGCCACTGCGTCGAATGATGGACGAAGGCTGACGAAGTCGACGAGCAGGAGGTTGTGGAGCATGTCCTTGTTCCCGTAGCGCTCATGAAACGCGTTGACGACGACATGGTAATTGGCGTCCGTAAGCTGCAAGCCATCGTCTAGGCGGTACGGCTCTCCGCGCAGGTACTGCAGCTTGTGGCGCGATGAGAGGTCTGGTTGGCTTTCGACGATGTCGAGGAACTGATTCTGGAACGCCGGATACTGTCGGATATCGCCGTCGAACGGCTTAAGCAGGAGCTCCGTGAGAACGAGAGGTGCTGGTGCCGAGGTGGGTGCTGCGCGATGGAACGTAGCTGTGCGGTAGAACGCACTTGCGGCCTCGTGGCCGTTGTACACTGCATGGTCGGCGCCTGGTCCAACAGATGGGGCACTTGATGACACCCTCCCGCCGGCGGCCGAATGATGGATGAGCTGCTCGTTCTGCGGCTCTGCGAAGGTGGATCTAGGCTCTCCACTGACAGGGGGCCAGGACCGAGTTTCGAATCCACTGGAAACGCTAGGCTCGACGCTGCCAGGAGGGCAGAACTGAGCTTCGAGTGTCAGTTGAAGCGACGGCTGGTGCGTTGTTCTTCTGGTGGTAGGCGCGACTCTGAGCGTAGAGTTGGTCTTGGCGCAGATGTTCATCGTGTAGAGGCGTAACCAACGCTTGCACGGAATCATTGTGTAGAGGCGTAACCAACGCTTGCACGGAATGAGAGAAGCGTTGCTGATACTCGAAAGGGCGGTCCTCGTAGGTGTCCAGAAACCTTCCGTCCTCACAAGAAGAAGATGTTGGGAACTCGTTACCGAGCATCGTCGTCGAGGGAGACCTTCTTTCGGACGACTGTCTCTAGCTGTCGGCGTTTGCTGGCCTGGAGCGAGGAATCATCTGTTAGGGGACAGATAGGGCCTGCTGACGACAAGATACCACTGTCAGGGGGGGGGGTGCTTGCGGACCGAAGACGCTTGTAGTCAGAGACGGTTTCGTCTGCAGCGTCGGATGCTGATGACGTTGCACCGGCGTAGAGTTCCCACGTGTCGCGAACAAGGTGCGGCTGGCCTCCGCGGTAGTTCTTGGCAGCTCTTTCAACCCAAGGAGAGTCCGTCGGCGACTCGGGTTCCCTTGCCGGGTCAGCGTTCCGGTTCGAGCAAGGCTTCATGGTTTATTCTCGATCCACGAGTTACCTCAAATTCGGCTATTCAAACCTATAGAAAAGGTAATGACGCGGAATTATGTACACGCAGAAAATAGAGGAAGTTAGGGAATAATCCGCCGTAGATGGGGTGGTATTCCATTAGAGGTCACAGGGCTAACCACTTGAGGAGCCTAACCGGCATGGGTCGCCGTCCTTGCAAAATGCACTTGTCTCGGGGTAGGCGTTGGGGACTGGACAGTGTAGTCGTGGTTGGGTGAGGAGTGGGGACTAGCGATACGTTCACCGGGGTTACGGATTTCCAGGATGGTCGTCAGCATGCCGTCGAAATCCTCGATGAGCCGTTGCACGTTGATGGGCAGCGGGGGCGTGTTGATGTTGCTCTGAATGCGATTTTCAAGTTGAGCGAGTCGTTGCGGCTTGTCGTCATGTCGGACGTAGATCTTCGGCTTCTGCCTCGATTTCTGCGTATGACGTTATCAATGCTGCGATGCGCTTTCGGATCTGCTCGGCGTGTGTCTCGTAGAGCTCACGGAGTTGCATGCCGCTCGTGAAGCGCAGCGTTCTCAACAGGCCGTGAACTTCTGAAAGACAGAGAACATCGTGCAGTGGTTTAGTTCCCCGTTGTCCTTGTAAATTTTGCAAAGCGGGGAAACTAAACTTCCGCGCTATAGCGCTTTAGTTTAGCCCCCATGTTGCATGTAAATTTTCCACAGGGGGAAACTAAACGCTTACCGAACATCGGCATCGAGCCAAGCTTGAGATCGGTTCTTTATGTTGAGATCGTTTGGAAAACTCACTTGTTTAAAGCTGGGTGGAGACCAATAATGTCTTGGTATTTTAAACTTCCGTAGCGTGCGCAACGCGAGTCTGCCCACCCAGTCATATACCGTCGCTGATAGGCACGTGAGTGATACAGCCACCGCAGAAACCAAACTGTCTTCTGCTTACTGTGCCGTCTCTTTCGTTTGTCTGTCGGTTGCAATCGTACCTGAGTAGGCGGATGTATGCTATAAATCGTTGGAAAAGCCCAAGGGCTGTAATCTCTTAGATGCTGCTCAATTGCCAGGAAGAGCTATTACCGAGCTTAGAATCTGCAGCAGGAAGCCCATCGGCATTAGTGGCATAGCTCAGACGTTCAAGCGGATGCGAGAGTTAGCTAGTCTGGCATTATTACTGATTACGGGCAGAAGTTAGGATTAAAATTATGGGGAGGCATTAAGGCTTTTGAAGCCATAAAGGCTCGATTCACGGCCAAAGGGCGAACCAATACTGCTTCGCATCTGAGATGGATTCTGATTCTGAATTCTGAAAATTCTGACGTTTTGGCCAATTCTGAATTCTGAAAAAGAGCCAAAATGTCAGAAGAAGCACTAGGTAAAATGACATTTTTGAGGGCCTTTTATATTTGCTAAAATGGCCCGCGAACGAATTTTAGACAAATTTTGGCAAATTTTTCCCTAATTTCGCTTGTATCGCCTGCAGGGGGGGGGCATATTCAAGACACCATCATGTTTTAGGTAGTGTTGGGCATGATGCCACCGACCCGACACCAACAATGTAAGGGGGCCCGGGGCCGGACCCTTCCTCCCATGGTAAACCCCAGGCAACCCCCAGGGTTGCCTCGACGCGACAGGGCTCCCAGACCGCCTTCTTTGGAAGCCAACGCCTTCTTTTTGGGGTCTGTCGCCTTCCCGCGTCGCTGCCGCGGGAAGGTGGTTTTGGTGCATTTTTTTGTCGAATGGATCAAGTTTTTAACAGAAAATTCCTAAAAAATGTCCAAAAATCTGCTGGCTTCGCCTGCGGCGAGCTATGACGGGATTTCCTTCGTAAATCGCCCGATTTTCGATGAAATTTTGCCAGGCGCGCCTAAAAAACGCTTAGCGGCGCCGGCCGAAGGCCGCCGCCGAAAAAAAAATTCGCCTCCCTGTCGCCTTCCCAGAGTCCTTTTTGCCCTCCCACGGCCAATTCCGTCTGGGAGTCCTGCGATAAGACACATCCGACACGACAGCCGACCCCGACAGTTACCTCATGACCCGACACGCGATCCCGACCTGACCCACCCGATCCATCACCCGACCCCGCCATGACCCCTCCCGACCCAACACCAAAACCCGACAAAGTCGGCTTGTCGGATCGGGTCGGCCCGACATGTCGGGTCGGCTGCCGAACACTAGTTTTAGGACATCTTAATGAATTCTGCTTCCACAAGAAGCCCCTGTCTCCGGGAGGCGCACATTTTCGGCTATTTCTTCGTAAAGTACCAAATTCTGAATTCTGAAAATTCTGACGTTTTCGGCGATTCTGAATTCTGAATTTGATTTTGACATTCTGAATTCTGAAATGAAAATCCCGTCAGAACCATCCCTGCTTCGCATGGAAAGTGAAGGAAACCAAAACATGCGACACCTTTTATACAGTCTAAGGTAGAAGAACCCTTGTTTGGCATCTCCCCCCTGGCACCCACTCCATTGGTAACTTGTTAAAATTTTAGTCGCGCGATAAACGTTTATTCAGTGTTGACAGTGCTTAGCAAATGAATTTACGAGTGCACTGAGCGTCGCGTATGTTAAGGAAATACATTCTCAAGAACTTCCAGCGTTTAGCTACTATCTTGGGGGGCAGTTCTGCATGCATTAATAAATAATGCCCCTTGCGTATGATCTTCTGCAATAATGGGACGAATTCATTATACTCGGCCACATTGACGTTCGGGGCATAGTGTACTTCAACGTTGAACTGGCAAATAGACGGAAGCATCGTACTGTTTTCTAAAAGCGATCGTAATGTTATATTCAACGCACATGCGTACCGTGCATCATTTTCAGGATTCCGAGCTCCCCTCTTTCGACGTCAATGCTTAGCCAGTCCACTACCCTGTTGCTGTTGTAGTCACGCAGGAAATCTGCGAGCCCCATATGCTCGATGGAAACCCAGCCTTCTAAAAAGAGATGCACATATATCATATTTCTAAGAACTCCCTAATACGTCCACCTTTACGCAACCCATCATGGTAGGCAAATGTTAAAAATAAGCCGTTTTGATAAATAATTACGAAAAGGAATTTCCAAGGCCGACAATGGTCATATGCATGAGGAACAACATTTAATATATGGGTGTGAGTTAGCGTTAAGCGAATGCAATACTTACTGTCGTAGACAGCGGCAGAAAAAACACCTGACGTTCCGGCAACCGCAGCGTGCACAAAACTTCCATTCAGTTTCTCTACGAGCGCTTGGTTGAAATTTGTCTGAGGGTCAGCAGCGACGAATAAGCATTGTGGATAGCGTGCAAGGAATTTGGTTTCTACTGCGGTGTCTCCGCCAACGCCTGAAGAAAAAGAGTAGTCCAGGAGTGGCGCCATGATATCGCTGCGTTCGAAAGTTATGTTGGTACAACACGGGTGGGGGGGGGGGTGATCATGAAGGTGCCAACGTTGGCATAAGCACTAGATAAAATGGCCCGCCGCTAGGGTCGACCGACGACAAAATTTTCACTATATTTATCAAATTTGGCTAAAATTTCGTTGGTATCGCCTGCGGCGGGCCTTTTCTTACCTCCTCCAAATTTTAGGAGGAACTAAAAGCCTGAAAAAAGCCAATGGCCCAAGTAAGTTTTATGTTACGTTAGTACGTGAATTTTAAGGAATTTTAGGTCGCTGTACCAACTGTAGGGGGTGGTCAGAGCGGTGACAACAACCCGACAACGAGGGGGTAGGGGGGGGGGGGGTGGTCCAAAAAAAACGCCTTGTTGTACCAATATAATTTTCGAACGCAGCCTGTTCTAGACATACAAGACAGATGTGCACCTAGTCATTGAGTACCTAACGTGACAATGCTGCACGATCGTGGCGGGTTGATGAAGTCGGCGAAGTACTTAGTTTCGTCGTGATTGGCAAAACCCATCACTCCAAGCTCTTTGAAGTACGTACCCCAGAAGTTCTGCAACATAATCAGTGTCCGTGGAAATTCTGCAGAGGCATGTCAATCCTACCCAACTCCTTTAGTGTACTGTACTTTAAAACTGACAATTTTTGCTCTATTCACCGCCCTAGGAAAAAAACCGAATTGTGTTCAACTTCAACGACTGAGCCAGTAAAGGTGACAAAACGAGGGTTTTACCCAGGTGCCTTGTACTGTGCAAACGTATTTTTGACGTAATGCTACTGGCAAGCGCATCGACAGCTTCTGAAAGTGCGGATTTTCAAACTGCCTGTCATGTTTAGAAGCATGCCAGGTTTTGGAGATATGTCAATGATTTTTTTCGTTACCATGGACCCCTATCAAAAATTAGAGGTTAAATTTTTGAGAAAATACGATATTGCTACGTTAACTCATACCCTTTTTTCAAAAGCCAGTCTTTACCGCCCAGCCAAGTGTTGTTTCGAGGTGAAGAATGAGAAGGTTTTAGAAAATAAACCAGGCGACTAGGGCAATCTGAACAGGCATGGCGTGATCGCAGATCGCAACCTGGACCTGTTTCATTATAGGGAAAGAATATAATGTAGGGCGGACATCTCGGAAATTTTATTGGAGGCATTAGATTCTTTCGAATAGCCAACAAAACCGCTAAACGCCATTAGCATGCCTTCTGCGCGCACCAGAAGCAGACTTGAAGCAGAAAAAGTCGAATGGAACCTTTCTAAAAATATTTTGGTCCGAAACTGAAATTTTGTCATCGGAGAAAACCAAAGGGGGGACCCAGTGAACCACAAATTTGTGTTATTCTTCAGTTGGCTTTTGGCTTTTCTAAGCATTTGAACGGGTTAGGGTGGTTATCCTAACAGTTTGATTGTCGCCCTATAAAATTTTTGGTCTCTTCCTTCCTCTCCCTCCTATAATTCTCCCCCGCCTTTTAATGGAATAGATCCCGCAACCGGAACGGTTTTTGTTCGACAGCTGTTCGGTTTCCACTTGTCTGTTTGTATCGCTCTCAATGCGTTGGCACATGCCCTTGGCTTCATTTGGGGCATAGGACGACGCTGTACTTGGTGAGCCGAGTTTTGCGGGCAGCTGTGTGCATAGTACTTGCGGTGGAAGGTATTTGTGTGATAAGTCAAACCCAGGCGGTGGCGCAACAGTAGGCGAAGACAAGTTGTGCTATGTCACGTTTTCCGTTGGGCTATACACGACGTTATACGGCTTGTTAGGCGGAACGTGTGCACGTAAGTGCTAAAAAGTGGCCACATTGATGAGTATGCTGTTTTCTTCCCAGCGTGTTCGTTGGAGTGTCGCTGATGGTGTTCAAACGCCTACTTGTACCGGACGCCTGACACATGGAGCTGACAACTTGAGATAAATGTGCCTGTATGGCCCCAGGTGTCATGACGCCGGGCGGTGTCATTGGTCCACTGCCGCACATCTGTTGGTTGCTGTCGAATAATGACGGACTTGCGTTGCGCAGCGCAGAATGGTGATCAATCGACGATAACTTCGGCGCCATCGCAGAAGTCAGGTAAACGTACTACGCATGAGGATAGCACGATTTTGTTTGGCAATGGTCTAGACTGCCCCTCTAAGGGAGTCAGAATAAGCGTACAATGGTCATAGTGCCACTATTTTTTAACTATGTTACAATAAGGCCTATCCAGGTGGTTATCAGTAGAGTGTCCGAAGAAAGAATCCACGGAGAGAAAAAACGGTATGGTTTCTTTGATCCGCCAAGTCAGGTCGCGCGCGAAGAAAAGGTTAGGTTCGTATACGAAAGGTGCTCTCTTTCAAGCATGGTATGCGGTAAGTCAAGCTGGGCGATCTAAGTCCCGTTTGACGGTTTCTAGCCACACTGTCCGAGCTACGCCTGGCGACTTTCTCCATGACTCCTGGCGACTGCTACGTATAGCAGGTGACTCAAGCCTACTAACGGCGGAAGTAAAAGTGCCTAAGCGAATGATTCCTGACCCCCCCCCCCCACGGTACGGAGCCTAATTTAAGGGCTCCATCTCTCACGTATCAGTTAAGAATCTCTCACGCAACAATCTAAGCATGAGCCTTAATATCAGCGTCGTCCCGTCGAACGGTTTAATGAAGCTTGATTTGCCCCTTTTCAGCTTGAAAGGACAAGGGTTTAGGGTTTTAACTAACGGATGGATCCCGCTTTGCGCATCGCGCTGCAGCAACTGCTAAAAGGTGGAGGACATGGAAGGGGGCTAAAAGCGTTTGCATTAGACCGTGTCGCGCTAAAACGTCGGAACACGCCGATATACCGCCCACTGTGGCGTATTTAGGGGGGGGGGGG
>JNEY01000076.1:207002-222452 GCA_020875895.1 Aphelenchus avenae | reverse complement strand
CTCGCCGGGCCTTCGGCCCGGCGATGTAAGGGGGGACCAGGGCAAAATAAATTTTCAACGCAACTTTAGCCTAAAAATCTCGTTGGCGGCGCCTGCGGCGGGCATATTTTAGACTAAAAATACGCGATATCCGGGACTGAGAAACCACTGAGACGTTGAATTTTCGATAAGGGTCCCCCCTTACCATGGCACCTCTCCCTTGACCGGATCCTGGCTACGCCACTGGCCGCCCAACGTATGCGTACAACCCTATAGCCCTATGCAAGCTCAGCGCATGCGTGCACATTAGGTACAAAGTACTTGTTTTCGTCTTCTGAAGGATCCCCACTGCTGACTAAAATTCAATACTGAAACCTAACCCATGTATCAGCCTAAATTTTCAAAGGTGGCCTCATTTTCCTCGCTTTAAACTTTTATCTTGCCATCATAACTTTGAACGGACTGACTAAGCATTGTCTGAGCGGACTAATCCCCCCCACCGGATGGACAGCCTGCCCAAGAAAGGTGACAAGATGATACTTTTAGCCTCCGGCGGTCAACGATCTTTATAATATTAAAGATTTCTTCACAAATGAGGACATGAAGAAGGTGGACAACACATTCAGCATTCTTTTTAATGGAACGAATCCGACAATCTCACTCAAATCACTACCGGACAAGGTTATGTACGGTCCGATAATGGCGGAATGCTACAAACAAATGTTCCACAAATATTTCAAAAGAACCCACGAGATAAAGAAATGCCCAACGTCGCGTCGCTGCGACATGCCTGCCATTCCCGAACTCAGCTGTGAAGTAGCCACCAGCCGCTTTGTTCATGAGCATGTTGGTGGTAATGTTTTCGTTCATTACGTGCCTCAGTCTATCAGCTTTATGCGTTCACCAAACGGGTGCCAAATGACATGATCGAGTGAAGTAAACATTAATCGAATCAATGTCATTTACGGTCCGCAGACCGCAATAACTTTTTTGCAGTAAAGATAATCGTTTGCCAATCCTTCCAGTACAACATTTAAAGCTAAAGCCTACTAGCTAATAACCGTTCTTCTGCTGATGCATGATCTTTGCCGATGAACTAGCGACAGTTCACATGCCGGTTGAATGTTCTGCCGCTGGCTACTGCCGCCCGCCCGCCGGTTTCGATAGTCGTTCCACTTTACCAACCGAGCTTCGCCGACAGTTTCTGCATTCGAAATTGCCATGTACGCCCTTCTCCTTGGGCCTGATGTCCTTTGTTTGTTTATCCGTGATACGAACTACTAGAGTGCAGATTTGACCTCCTTCTCAGTTTACGCTCTGTCCGGAGCACTCTTTCTATCTGCCGCCTGTCATCACAGACTCATTCCAAGATGAAATTGACTTATATTTGTTTAGGCAATTTTTGACAACGCTGAGGATACATGTCAGGAGCGAAAAATTCCCCTCCGCAAGCCGTGGCTACGCCTAAACTAATTACAAACATGCCCTGACAGAAAAGTAGTGATGCGGAAAAAATCACGGTCCAGTTGAATGACTGTCCATGAAAGTCTGGAACCCATTTGAGGCCCTTATTTCTTGTCGCTAGTTTTTGTCAGCCAAAAGCACTTTTTCTCGTTGACTTCTTCTCTCTCCTCGCGATTCTGAGTGTCCTGTTCTGTGGCCCTGATCGCTACGATATCGCTGGCGTTATGCGTGTCATCTTCTCAACCAACCTTGAGATCATGCAAGGTCTTTGCCAGCTCCGGGGCTTCCGCGCCCTGACGTGCCTGCACGAGCGGGTGGAGTCCATGCGTATGCCATAGCCGGACATACAGGCAGGGAAGTTGATGAGGGGGTCTTCGCTCTCATCGAGCCACCGCTCTAATTCAGCATTTTAAATGAGTGGACAATGGCGTCCTGCCCCTCCTGCATCATCCAGGACAACACGAAGTACCTTTTCGGA
This sequence comes from Aphelenchus avenae, assembly GCA_020875895.1. Taxonomy (NCBI): domain Eukaryota; kingdom Metazoa; phylum Nematoda; class Chromadorea; order Rhabditida; family Aphelenchidae; genus Aphelenchus; species Aphelenchus avenae. The sequence continues at coordinate 220,531 of JNEY01000076.1, read as the reverse complement.
TGGTATAAGACGCGAATGTCTCGTCTTTCTTTAAAGCAACGTACAATTCCTACAGAAAAATCGTGCGAATTTAACTTATTGTCTCTCTAATTACTGAAAATGGAGTCACTAACTAACTGCGCCCTTTGCTTTCGCTTGGAGCCCGTAGGGGTCTACAGTGAAGAACGGGGTCAGTAAAAAGGTCCTTAATTACGGTACTTACGCAACCCTTACGCGGAGGACGTGACCGTCCCCAGGGCCGGACAACTGGGGCATGGATCGCCCCCCCCCCCCCCGCCCCCAATCACGGGCCGGGGTTAAGACGAGACCCCCGTACTCCGAGAAGAAAGTGATGTTGATGACAGAAGTAACAATCAAAACGTGGTGATCAGTGTTTGTGTCTTTTAGTTCATGCAAAAGTGGATGCTTTTCTAGGACGTTTCAAACGTTTCAGACGCTGAAGCAATCATCCGCTGTGAGACAAGACAAATAACCAAAATAGAAAGTCAGTGCTTAGCGCGCTTACCCGCAGGAGTTTTTATTTTATCGCGCTGCAGAAGGTATTTTAGCTTGCTACTATTTGTTTATTCGTACGTCGGTGACCTGCACCTGCCTGACAAGACCTGCCCGAGTTTGAGTTTGCTTAGAAATTCCTTGCGGATATGGCGTACATGTTTCCCGTTCAAACTCGACTTGTAAATCGCCGCCGCATGTTAAAGGAAATATTATCCTTTACGGCTTTTGTTGCTGTACTGCTTCTGATGTGCAGCTTTTCAGCATCAAAATCTGCGTTGCAAACCCGTGCATTTATCAAAAAGGTATGTTGCTTAGGTACTAGGCAAACTCCGTGCGAATATCGCAAAACTACTCAGAACCATAAACGCCCTAACGAGTTTCCAACAATGTGTGGAAGCCTGGACTATTTGCCAACGCTAACGAACTGGACCGTGGACAGATGGCTTGACGTCACTCCCGAAAAAAGAAGATGGTGGAAAATCAGCGAGGTTTTTAAGGTGCAGCCATTCCGCTGGCGGGCTAATCATAGCGATTCAGTTCGTCGGTGCACCATATCTTAAATCATTGAGACCGTATAAATTTGTTTCCGAAGGAGAAACGAAGTATTTTGCCCAATTACTCAATTCCAGCGACCACTGTAACGTCATCACATTAGGTAACATGTCTTAAGTTCTGGTATTAATGGAAGGCGCATGTATGTTCCGCTTTAGGTATTGGTTACAACATCGACGCAGAACTAAAGTTGTTCCGGCGGTATCCTCAGTGTAAACTGCTTGCATTAGACCCGGAAGAAAAAGGCAATCGCGAGATAGTTGAGCGAATCAACGGACGATTTGTACAAGGCGCCATCGGTTTCAGGACAGGAAACTACCCCATTGCGGGTTATCGCGTTAGTAAGGGTTTGCGATCGAAGGTTTAGCAACGGGTCTGCGGCTGATCGGTTGTTGCTCTTTATACCAGTATACACGCTAACCGTTTAGATAGAACCGAGCGTCGTGACGTCTACAAAACTGTTCAAGACCTGACCTTTCCGCATATTGGTCTAGCTGATTTCTTGGGAAGTCATAATGGCGACCGACTGGTAGACTTGATGAATGTTGACGTCGAAGGAGGAGAGTTTGGCATACTCCGAGCTATGCACGGTACGTTTACACCAGCCATCTACACCAACCTTTATCCAGAACAAAGACGAGGTGGTCTTTCTTAGAGCAAAGGTGAGAAAACAGAAAAAAACGATACATCGCGAAAGAGGTAAAATGTGAGAAAAATTTCATCTGCTTCGGCTAGCAAGTGCAAACAATTCATGTGCCGTACAAATTTGGTCTCATCCGACTGGTACATGTCTTAGAAGATGCTCACATGCTACCCACCATCTGCCAGGTCAACATGGAACTTCACGGTCCTCCGGATAGATACAATAGCTCAGCGACCGCGTTTGCTGCAATCCTCTATAGACTGCTGAAGCGGGGAGGTCGGTATATGCTGATCAACGCGGATCGGCTTGACAAGTACGGATTTCATAGACTATACTTTTTGAATGTCAAGGACACAGCGTGTATAGAAAAATTTATTTGTCGAACATAATTCCTTTAAACACTGGTAAATAAAAAGGTGTTTTGTGACAGCATAACATGTAACCAACACGCTTTCTATTAGTGACCGGAATTGGGGACCCGTACCGTTCATGCGTTCCGTTCTGACTACGCGCCCCCCGTACCGTTCTCAAAACGGGTAGCTGTCGTGGTTGCGCTCTAGTATTCAACCGGGTCCTCGTCCTATTCGGTCAGGGCTCGCGCATTAACCGACTCAACTCTCCGCTTCATCAACAAACACTTGTGTGCATGAAGTGCGCAAACAGTGCTAGAACTTATTGACAAAGGAGTCCATTTTTGGTTAAAAGTATGCAAGTATCGTGAAAATTTTTCTTTATGCGAAAATGTTTCTTTTAGGGGTAATAAGGGTCCCCTTTATGTCAAGAACGGCTCTAGAACGTACCCCGTTCTCATCCGTCATTCCGTTCACCCGTTCCGTTCTAACCCCCCCCCCCCCCCGTTCTTCAAGAGCGGGCCCGTTCGGAGAACGCGTTCCGAACATTGCTTTCTTTACATGTCTGTCCGCGTGTCCAGTTGTCTATTTGGCTTTTTTCGACTTCGGAGGAACCACCACCTCGCCTTCGGGGAGCTCTCGAACCAGTTATTTGCCAATACACCAAAGATGCCGCGTTTCGGCATTCCATTTATCCTATATGATAACCCGAAGCAGTATGTCCTATGTCCGCATTTTGAGTTTTCGCTTTTCCTGAAGAATTTGCGGTCAGATTTGAGCTCCTGGGGTTTTTCGACTGTTCAGAGTCCAAATCTGACGCCAGATTTGGTCCCCGGGCCATGCTGACCTGGCGGACTTGATGTCGCGCCCTTACCGCTTAAGGGCTACGAACACAACCCTGTGTAGCTAAACTCCCGAAACTGCTCCCCGATAAACCCCGGAACCTAACTTACAGTTGGCCGCGTGGGGATCCCTTTATAGCCGGAGAGTAGCACTGTCACAGTGACGAGTACAAGCGGCTGGATATCTGCTCTGCTCAGGCTTTTCGGGCTCGCTTATTTTAACCATCTTCGGCCATCCGATTATAAAAACAGGTGTGTACAGACGTTTCGTTTGCATGTTCAATAGCGGCAGTTCACATTCAAGTCTACGAATTGCCTGCAGACTATGAACTTCGGCGAAGGAAAGCTGCTTGACAGCGCGCTTAGAAACAATTCTAGTTCAACAGGAAACTCCTATCGTATGCGTCCCTTATAGCTCTAAACTATCCGGGTCAGCCGACTACGCCTGCTCAAAATCGAGTGGGCCTTCTCCGCTCCAGAATCGCACTGGAAGGAATGCCGAACTCAGAAAAGTTATCTCAGCGACAAGTTAATGGCTAATTTCAATATTTTCGCGCTAGAAATGGAATCGGAATTGTTTCAAATTTTGTATGGAACTTTATCTGTAACTGGTCGGTAGTGGCATAAGGGAAATGGAGCCGGACACAAAAAGGTGAAGCCAGAAAAACACTGGTGGTCACTACTAAAATGTGTACTCGGATGACAGAGTTTGGCCCAAGCAGGGGTATCTACGCGGGACTATCAAAGCCATAAGCCTGAGACAATTGGGTAAGGGGACCAAGGCAAATTTTTCTGTTTCGGAAAATTGTGATATTTTGTCACTTTTTGCTCAAATTTCCGATTAATTTTGCGAAATAAGCGTATAAATCGCGTTGGCGGCGCCTGCTGCGGGCTATTTTAGGTAAAAATGTTCTAAAATCACCTTTTGTCACTTAATCACACATCACAAAAAATGATAAGGGTCCCCCCTTACCTACCCCCCCCCCTCCCAGGCCGGTCTCGCCACGCCCTTGCTTGTCCTAGGCTCGTAGGGCTATACGAAGTTGACCCCACCGTGGCAGCCTGCCAGTCGATAGTTTGATTCTTTTGACAGCATCACTCGTCTCCGAGGTCTGAGCGGCGTAGGACACCCTAGGTGCTATGAGACTATGGCGTCGAGGCATAAGGCCGATAAGAGTTTTAATCATAGTTTCGGTGATCCGGCGAGATCAGTGATCCGAAGTGATGTGATCTGACCTGATCTCGACATTCGGATTAGATCATTGGGCGCAGACCCGGATCAGTAAACTGGAATATCGCATCAAAATGTTCACTATATATGTGATAGTTTCATTAAATTTTCATTGGTATCGCCTGCGGCGGGCGATTTCAATGCGACACTTGGGCCAACAGATAGCCACGCAAGCTGTGAGCCGGACGCTAAAAGCGAGCGGCTAACCTGCGCTGTCGCTAAGCGTATCGATTGGCGACAGGCGAAAGCTTGTGATCATAAATAACGTTAGCAATTACTGATCTTCTGGACATAAGCGCGTAAAGTCCAATTCTTTCTTGTTAAACTAGTTGTTTTCGCTGACGCATTCTGCAATTGAGATTTCAGCCATGTCTGCCGTGCGCGCGAGGCGGATGATCTGGTGTCCGGACGACAAACTTTTTCGCCAAGAAGGCGCTCGCATTGCTGCGTGGAGATCGATTGCAGCAGACTTCGGCGCTTGTCGACATTGCTAGGTGCGAACTGGCGGCAGGTTATTCTATACGACCATCTGATGTGTCTCAAACACCACACGGACGAGAGCCATCACCGCTGTTGCCGACAGAATGAATTCAGCTTCGTCGACCGCTACTTACTCACTTCACAGACCTGCAAATCGACGAATCGGTGACGTAGTCTATTCCGCAGACGCAAAGACGTTTACAAGCCTATGCGGACTTGAAAGATTCTTTGCGTGACTAAAATAAACTCACTTATCAAAAATTAAACCAAATCATGTGTGGTAAGCATGGTAAAGGTCTAACCTTACACGTAACATTTGCGTGCACTGAGCTGAACTGATCCGCTCGGATCATCCGAGAAATATGATCTGATCCGATCTGATCTCGACCTTCGGATCAGATCAGGTCAGTTGGGTCAAAACCCGGATCATCGGAAACTACGGTCTTAATCTATGAACAACATCAGCTTGATTCCGCCAAGCGCCCACGTTTCAACACTTGTATTTTCGTATGCGGTCGAATGTTCGTTGTCACACAAAATCTTTAAAGTCACGGTGCATGCTTATCCCTCAATTCCCTCATCGTCAGTATGTCTACCTTCTTGTTCATTGCCGTCATAAGAGATGGTTGATGTAATGTACAGTTTTTCCTCTAACTGAGCCCCATTTGGTTTAGTTTTAGATGACCCATTTGGCAAGTTTCAAAGAAGTATACGCTCGTTACTTTTTTGACTTTGCGTTCCTGAGTGCCTTAAAATGATGCTCGTCGTTATCTATGCAAATATGGCTTCAGGTGTTCGACGCTTTGACGCCCGGCCTCTGACCAGTGTTTAAAGTAAACTGGGTTTTTTCGGGCACTGAACTGAACTGAATTGGGTCTAGTTCAGTTCAGTTCGGAAACGCTTGCACTACTCTTCGGATACACTTTCAACGCTCAAGACACCATATTGAGCCCGAAAAGTCAAGAAAAAACTTTTTAGAATATTGACCAAAATCAAAGGGGGGCTCTTTGGTTTTGGTGTTTTCGCCCACCCATAACCAATAAGCGGCCATTATTTTTTATAATTCTTTTGCTGAGGATAAGTCACGGTAAGATCACGTATGATAACGCCAATGAAGCATCTAAGGATGCCTGGCGCTGAATGATGCAACATAACTTTCCCCCACCCCTAAAATTTCGGGTCATTTTTCCCCCACCCCTAAAGTTCTTCCCCCTATATCCAATAAGATCCCTGGTATGTTCATTATTTTTTATAATTCTTTTGCTGACGATGTGTGCCAGAAAGGGCTTAAGGTGGCGGCGTGGCGGCGGGTTGTGGGGGGGGGGGAGGACACAACGAGTACCTTAAACACAACGCACCCCGTTAGGAGCAAATGGCGGAAGTGCCGGAACTGCTGCGCGTTGACCGTTTGGTTGATCAACGCATGACGAACCATGCGCCCGTCGACCCGGGAAACAATCTCGCGCACGAGGGCCAAACTACCAAAATATGCCGAAATTATGAGGGTGAGGCCCGCCACAGGCGACGCTAACGAAATTTTAGGCGAAAAATTAGGGAATATACGGTACTGAAAATTTCCTTTAAAAATCAATATTTGGAGCTAATTTTCTTGCAAAATTGCATTGCCCAGTTCAGTGAACTAGACATGTTTTGCATTGATTTGAACTGGGTCTAGTTCAGTTCAGCCCAGAACAGCATTGAACTGGGTCTAGTTCAGTGCAGTTCACTCCAGTTCACCTGGTCTGGCCAGTTCAGTTAAACACTGTCCCTGACCATGACGAACAGGACATGACGAAAGCCCCCCCCCCTCAGGACCATACTGCAAATTCATTTTCTAAATCCACACATGCGCGTTGTCCTTAGTCATCCCCAGACTGGTGGGCGATAACAGCAAGTGTCCCGTTAATCGCCCGCGTGCTCGAGATGAAACGGCAGCGAGAATTCGTTTGGAACGCACATGGACACTAGCGACTAGGACGTGCTACGCACGCACGGCGCCGCTGTCATAGATTATCTAAACCGAGCAGATAAATTCGTTCTGAACAGATGTTATTTCCCTGAGGTAGCCCGTGTGTCATAGCGCCACCGCTAGTAATCACATCGAGCCTTCTTGCAATGCACGCTCCATCTTCCGGCCGCCTGCTTCGTTCTTTTTGTGTGCTGTCTTCTTGCGCTTGCTTATTATGTAGCTTGTAGTTGTTTTGTTACGGACAAATCACAACACTTAAGTAAATAAACTATCGTTTTGGCGTACCGAATTTCCAGCTAAGCTCAGACCGCATAGGTCCGCAGCAGGTGATTTCTAGTGAAAATTTGCGTAATCTGCGATACATCAACTAGTTTTTCTCATCGCGTGTTTTGTCTAAAATATCCGGCAAGCACTTACTGCAAGGTTACACTTTTTTTTAGCAAAATATGATTCTCAAGGGCATGTTCGTCAGCTCGTTTCGCAAGAATTTACCTTTTGTAATTAGCGTATTTATTAGCCTAACCATTGTCTACCACGTGATTGCGAAACGATCATCAGCGACGAAGCTAAATAAAGCTGATCAGTCGACTATTTCCGAAACTGAACTACCACGCAATGGCGACACAGCAGGGAATTTTGAAGAGGTATTATTTAGCATCTGCCAGTAGTGGTGCTTGTTAAAAATACAACATTAACCATGTCTGAATTGTTTTATTATTAGGAGTTACTTTGGATGATCTCTGCCAGTTTTTTTTTGTCCGCGTTAAAGGCTTCCATCTGCCAACTTGATTTTGTAGGATACTTCGCTGTACGCAGACCAACACAGAGACAGTTTAATATTAGCTATTCGAGACTGGAAAAGAAGGGCACTACACGCAGAATCCAGAATAGAAGACGCAGAGAGGTTTGTTTCAATCTAACAGGGCCCAAAAGTTTGTGCTTTTGGACCTGAAGAATTTCAGAACAGGGTTGTCGCGTAACCGACCCCTTGACCGTAACCGTAACCGTAACCGCGGCAACCCTGTTTCTGAAATGAAACAGAACAGTATTTAAACGACAGCAAGTAGGTGCATTTGGAATTTTTCCCTGAATATAGTGCGCCTTTTCCGGAATCACACAACTGATGCTTTCGGAAAGTTCGTTAATCAGCCAGTGGTTATGATTGTTCTCAATATTGTGTCGCCATTTAGACAAGTCAGCGCTGAAGCTGAGCGCGAATATAGAAAACTTGATGAACTGGCATTGCAAGCAGGGTCTGATAAAGCGTCTAATTACCATAATTATATGAAGGCGTATGCTCAGCACTTTCCCAAGTACACGAAGCGCAAACTCACGCTGCTGGAAATTGGAATCCTTGGTTGGTCGGAAAGTTAATTACACTACGTCCACTACGGATTGCGGCCGCAATGCCGACCTGTCCACAATCAAATCCGCCACTGCAACGCACCACTTTGCGGCCTCATTACGGTAGTTGCTGCCATTGCGGCCGCAATCGATTGTGGCCATAGTGTTACACTACGCCCACAATGGATTGCGGCCGCAATGGCCGCAACGCCGCACTGCGCATCCATTGTNACTGGTTATTTTAGGCATTCTCCGGCTGAGCGCGACGAAGTCGATCGTCCAGAACGGGTCACATCGAGAAATTGCCAAAAGTTCTCTAAAATGTGTTTAATCTTAACTTTATCCTTTTGCAGTAAATCAATAAAACTCTTTTTGCATCCGACTGTAGCATTTTTAGCTACAGAACTTAAGCGAACTCTTCCTTCGAGACTCGTGCTTATGCTCCAGTCCAATCCGAATGAGCTGCCCGCGCATTCGGCTTGTCGGTCTACGTAAAGATGTAAAAACAAGCTTGTTTTCCTCTCCGCTTGTCCCTAGAGGCTGTCCAGAAATTATGTGTACATGATTTTGCCTTTTTCCGACACCCCCTCCCCCCTTTGTGTGTTTCTTATGTATGTTTGAGAGACCCCCCTCCCCTCCCGTGTGTACATGACACAACTAGGAACGTTCCACTTACTTGTTTAATCGGCAGTTCATTTACACTACGCCCACAATGGATTGCGGCCGCAGTGGCCGCAACGCCGCACTGCCGCAACGCCGCAATCCATTGTGGGCACCTGCCCACAATCAATCCGCCACCGCATCACTACCGCTTTGCGGCCGCATTGCGGGCAATTGCGGTGGTTGCGGCCATTGCGGCCGCAATGCATTGTGGGCATGCATTGCGGCCGCAACGGTGGCCGCACTTTGCGGTGGCGCAATGCCTGCCCACAATGGATGCGGCCGCAACGGCCGCAATAAACAACTTCCATTGAATTATTAAGGTAAGCATACTGACGAATGTCGTTTTACAGGCCGCAAAAAGCCCAGGCACGTTAGCAGAGCACTCTAGGAGGTTATGGCTGAATTTTAGCGACGCCAGAAAAAAGTTGGAATTTTTGAAAATAACATGTGTTTTCCAAGATGGTTTTCCAAGCCTAACCTCCCGGCAAAATTTCAGGACGATCGCTGATGGTTGATTTTCCTCCATCCAAAGGGTCCCCCCTTTGGTAAACTTCGATTGCGGCGGCCATTGCGGCCGACTTTTCGAATTTTTTTTGAAACGCCACCGCAATGCGGCCGCAAAGCGGTGGTCATTGTGGGCACCCTTTTTTGCGGCGCCGCATTGCGGTGAGTGCGGCCGTTGCGGCCGCAATCCATTGTGGGCGTAGTGTTAGTCACCAAACATTCTGTTAATGCTGGGCACATAATGCTTGTTTTCAGAAGGTGCGTCGGTTAAACTGTGGGAAAATTACTTCCTCAACTCTACTCTCCATTTCCTTGATATCGAAGATAAGCGGAAGTATAAGTCAACGAAAAACCAAAGCCACTTCCATTTCTTTAGCCAGGCGGACGAAACGGTAACTTGTTCTACATGATTAATGAACACCAGAATAACAGGCGGGCAAGTGTTAGGTAGACTACTTGTGATAAAAGTGTCTCCATGATGACGTGTGGTGGCCTTTAGGCTTGTGCCCACACGTGATTTTTCGTTAGAATTTGGCTAATAACGTAGGTAATGCAAATAGGTAGTTGTAGCGCATATAATGTTCGAGCCTGTCTAGCGCCTTTAATACAAGGATTACTAGCGACTGGGCGCGCTTCGCGCGGCCGGCGCCGCTATCGATGATTATGCATAGTTGGTCAACTTAACTAGGCTTGAACGAAAATTATTGCAGTAGCCCTATTGTCATAAGGCTGCCATTTTCACCTAGCTCTTTCATGCATTCTTCCCTTAGAAATTTTGAGATATCTCGTGCCTCTTTCTCTAAAAGGGATTTTGTATTCTGTCAGAAAGCAGTCAGCAGATAAATACATGAATCCAAAACAAGGGTTGCATTAAATTTTAGAAATTGAATGCACTAGCGGAGGCCGAAGGTCCCTTTGACATTGTAATCGACGACGGAAGTCATATGGTTGATCACGTCATCAGCTCATTTAAAACACTCTTCCCTCATATGCGGTCTGGTGGTCTATACGTCGTGGAAGACATACACACTTCGTATCTCAGCCTATATGGTTAGTTTAACTTTAAAGTCATGACGTAGCGGTAGAATTTAAGTTAACTTCATCAAAGGGCAACCTGGGATCGTTTTACTTTAAGAAAATCGCATGCAGCATGTCACGCTCTGCGGGCAGACATGGTAGTCAGCGGTACGAATCGGTGTGACATGCAGAAGTGCAGTGAGAGCTGTTTAAACTTAATTCCGTTAATTGCAGATAACGATGTTCAGGTTTGCGTATACGAATACACGCTCGCGTGCATAATATTTTACCTGCTTACATGTAACAACAACATGTTAAAACAAAATACACAGACCCCGAAACGGTTGTGCATAGCATCGTTTGGCCTAAAGGACATCCGAAACTGCTTTATTTTGTGTTTTTTTCGCAGAGTTATTCTGACTCTCTTGTTCTTGGACAACCTGTAAAACTTGACTAATTTAGGTGGCGGCGGTTCAATGAACAACCCGAAAGCGGGACCGGGGACATCGATTGACTTTTTCAAGAGCTTGGCTGATGAGCTTAATTTAATTGGAGCGATGACAGGAAGAGCTGAACTGAGCAATGCGAATGTTTTAAGAGCCGATATAATTGAGTCGTCGTATTCAAAGCATATTGATTCTATACATTTTTACAGCAGCCTTGTTCTTGTTAAAACAAAATAAACAATCTGAATCTCAGTTTACACCAGGGCTGCCGCGGTTACGGTTGAGATCAAGGGGTCGGTTACGGTCGTGCCCGCCGCAGGCGACACCAAATAAATTATAGGCGAAAATGCCACAAATATAACGTAAATTGGCTCCTGGCGGCGGCCCTGTTTGTCGTTCTGCTTAAAGCAATTAATTGAATGCTCAACCAGCTGGTGGTTGTTGGCTGTTTGAAAGTAAAGATAACAAAGGCAGGCAAGTTAGTTTTTGCCTGGCTTTTTCCTAGATATCTTAAAGTATACTGTGGCAAATAATTCTAAAAACCGCTCCGGGCGGCGCACGCGGCGCGCTATGTTAGCTGTAAAGCTTATAACTCTAAAAGTTAATCGAGATTTACCAACTTCGGTCTAATCTGGCACTATTTAGCCAATGAAAGCTTGAAATAGTTCTGGCGGCGCCTGCGGCGGGATGTTTTATTTAAAAAAATACTTGTTTAAAACGTATCAAAAGGGCATAAATACGACGTTGAAGAAGAGTACACAGAAGCGAAAAGTTTGTTTAGGAGACCAAGGTAAATTTGAAAATATTTGCCAGGTTACGGTTACGGTCAAGGAGTCGATTACGCGCCAGCCCTGGTTTACGCCATTAGTACCGCAAAACACTAAATAATGGCATGCTGCAGTATGACCTTTCCGCTCGTAATATGATGAACTAAGTGATGCTTGAATGATACCCTCTGGGTACTAAACGTGTGACGATCAGGACCGGGAATCGCGAACAGCGGGAACCCCCTGGGTCTCCGTCGCGGTATCGGTGCCCTCCTTCTGCTCTACAGTTTCCTACGGGTCTCGGGGCTACTACTCTCGGCCGCGCCCCGCTGAGTTGCCCACCACTTCGCCGCCTTTTTCGCGCGCATCCTAGCGTTTTATGCTAGCCGCAATATGCCGCAAGGATTTGGGCTGATAGAGCCCTACATCCTGGCCTAAAATGGCTGAGTCTCGGTGCACTTGCGTACGCAAATTAAGGGTCGGTGCAGCGATTCCTGGAAGGAACTCGCAGGAAATTAGTAAGGATCTTTCTCGGTGCACAATTAGCACTACTAAATCTAGCGCCTATGCGCGGTCTCGGTGAGCCCAGTTGGGCCTTATAATACCTACAAGGCGTAAAGGGGCCTCGCTGCAATCACTAGGTCTCGGGGCATTCTCGGCTTCGGCGTCGCATGAACATCATACGTGCTATTATGAAGCGACTCCGATATCAGCGCGTCTCGGTGCGGCTACGGTGCGTGATGCACAGATGGTTCTCGGGTAGAAATGGCGCTCCGCGAAGAACTGGCGCTGTTTCGAACACACCCGCCGCCTGCGGTGCTGCTTCAGAAGTCGAAGACGTTCAGCTGGGCATCGGCAAGGTGTTGAGAAGTAGACGAGGTCTCGGTGATCTTACGTCGAAGCCCTAAGTAGGGCTGTTCTTAAGGCAGTGTCGTCGGTGCGACGAGGACGACGGAGATGTCTCGATGCCTGCGACCCAACCAGCAAGGACAACGACGTGCCCACCGGAATGTAGCGTGGAGGTCGTTAAACGATCGGAATTTCGTGATTTTTGACGTTTTTTGGAGCTTTCGCCTTCTTAAGTTCGCGAATTTCTCGCTACCCCCATGAGCTTGGTATCATCCCATAGCTCTTCAAAATTTATGAAGATGCTTATACTTGTTTTGGCTGAAAACGCCTTTTACCCCCTTTTGGGAGTCAACCTCAAAAGCGGCGATTTTTGAAGACTACGCTGGAACAACATGTTGTACCTCAACAGGGATGTCCCATTTCCATTTCCGGAAATGGAAATGGCCAGAAATTTGCCCCGTGGGAAATGGAAATGAATGGAAATGGCAAGAAAAAAATGCCATTCATTTTCATATTTTTCTTTACCTAAGGGTCCCCCCTTATGTCCGATCTGGCCACCGACCGAAAGGTGACCCAATTCCACAAGCGTACAACACAAGTTATCAGGTCCCATACTGGCTGCTACGAAAGCGGCCCACAACAGGGTTTGGGTGTCCCGGTCCCGGATTGGGAGTGGGGTCCCGGTCCCGGTCATCGCCGAGTCCCGGCCCAATTGCAACTCTCAGGCTGAATCTGACGGAAACCACAACGAAATTTTAGTTAAATATTTGTGAGATATATTGAAAAATTCGTCGGTCGGCGCCTGCCGGCGGGCAAATTTAGCGAACATGGTGAAACAGTACATCCTATCTGACTACTCCTTCCCCTGATTCCCATATCATAAAAATGGTCGTAGTACTTGCTCATATGTCAGATTTAACTGTCACAAAAACACCTTTACAGTTTGCCTAGGCGTCACTTGAAAAGTGAGCCGAAAGCGTAGAGGCGCAAAAATGCCGAGAGAAACGTCGCGAGCGAATTTTTAGTCGGAAAGTTGGTAAAAATATAGAAAAAATTCGCATATGGGCGGGCAGTTTTTGTGTGCATAGCGCAACATCACATCTTCTCTGACTACTCCTCCCCCTCTAACGACAGCGGGGTACGATTGGCCGAAGCCCTGTCCATTGATACCGAAACGTAAATTCTCGTTGCTTATCCCGGTCCCGGAACCCGGGTGTTCAGGTCCCGGTCCCAATTCAAAATTTGGTAAGTCTAGGTTCCGGTGCTAAAAATTCTTGCCCCCAACCTTGGTCCACAATGCGACTGTATCTCCGCAATACCTCTTCCTAGGTTCGGTATATCATTTTGCTTGAATGGCACGCCATTTAGGAAGGTCCA
>JNEY01000076.1:166383-194085 GCA_020875895.1 Aphelenchus avenae | reverse complement strand
GTCGGTTTCGCCTGCGGCGGGCCATTTTTCCACCGATTTTGGCCCGTTTTGGGGACGATTTTGAGCCAAAGTTTTTCATTGCAAGTTTCGTAAAATGGCCAAAAAACCGTTAGCGTGGCGGGCTAAATCCGGTTTCCGCTACGGCCGCCATGCGGCGGCCTAAAATGTGACATCGAGCGTAAGCACCAAAGGGGGGCAAGGCAAAAAAAAGAAAATTTTAGTGTCATGAAAGTGTCACATTAAACGATGTCATATGCTTCAGAACGTCGAATAACATGCTTCTAAACTAACACGTATAAGGTACCTAGGTTTAGACAGCTTAAAACCCGATTTTGTGGGTGTAATATTACAGGGGGGAAGGGGGGGGGGGTCAGACCCCTGATTACATTTTGATTACAGGGGGGAAGGGGGGGGGGGTAAAAAACGCGATGTAATGATTACATGTTTTCTGGATGGCCCCTTAAGGCCTGTAACTTAAAGTGAACCACCAGATGCGAAATATTTGCACTTTGCTATTTGAAAATATTTTCTTGCACAGCCAGGCCTACCCACCTGGCCTGTATTGGCCCTATGCAGACCAGGCCAGGCCTGGACCCGGTTGACCGAGGAAGAATGAGGGTCAGGCCTGGGTGCACCGGGTTCACATTAGGGTTTGGCGCCCGTACCAAGGTATGGGCTAAACCCGTGCCCGTGCCCGCATGCACGGCACGGCAACACGGCACGGGTGGCGCCACAACGGGTACGGCGGCACGGGTGCCAAGAATAAGCCGTGTTTTGCCAATCCGAGCCGTGTTTTATGCCGTGTTAGCGTACACGGCTGGGAATTCTTGGGTCCGCCACGGTACGGCTACATGTCACGGGTGGGGCACTACGGGTACGGGTACAGCACGGGTGGGGCCACCATGGGTACGGGTACGGCACGGGGTGCCAGCGCCGATCTCTAGTTGACTGTAGTGCCCCATTACTACATGTACAGGTTACATGCACAGGGCTTCAAAAAAGTCATTTACTCTCTTCGCACGAAAGCCGCTACCGCCGTTCCACTGGTATAAGCATTCACGGACCCCGATTTTGCGTTTCCATGCCGTGACGGCCCGGTCTTTTTGCCGTTTCAGTGCAACGGCTTGAAAATTCTTGTAACACGGGTCGGCAGTAACTTTCGCAGCAGGGATTGGCTCATAGCACGGGAAGGATCCGACTACCTCTATACATTGATAGCATAACTGCGTGTTACGTACACGTCTTGGGTTTAAGCATTCTTTCACATATTTGGCGTATAAAGACGAAGCAAGGTGAGTTATGAACGGTCCGTTGTGAACTACACATACAACTACCTACGTTGGTCGTCATTACCGAGTAACAATTATCTGCTAACGTCTGAGTAAATTTAACAAAAAGCTGAAAACAGGCCCGTGCCGTGGCAGGTAAGCCGCTCCGTGTCCCTGCACTATGTCACAGATCGTACGTGTTCACCACGTCGAAAAAGGCGGTCGCCATGGCAAGACTAGCGCCGCGTGTTTGTCCAGGTTATTCGCAACGTCGCTGTGGGCCACGGAGATCTGTCGAAATACATCACTGCCTTTAATGTCGTGACCACAATAAACCAAGAACCACTATCTGGACTCTGCCTTTTTCCATTCCGGAAGCAAAGCATTTTTTTGCCAGTCCGCAGGCGATACCAGCTATCAGTCTCGGAGGACGTCACCACTAAAATTTCATTCCGTCATTGCGGTTTCAGGAGGTGAACGCTTACATGTTCCGACTGAATTTTCCGCAAGAAGGGCCAAAAATTTTGAAAGTTAAATGCCGCAAGGAGCCAAAAATACATAAAAACTTGACTAAAAGTGGTTAAGAATGGCCACTATCCAACTTCGTTCTAGGGGCTTTAAAACGTGTAACGACAGTATTCCCTCCCTGTACTATGTTCAGAAGGTATTTTCCATTCGAACACTTATGTGAACCCCTCCTCCTTCTTGTCACTGTTTGTCGGTGCAAAAGCCAAACATTTTAGTGTCAGAAAAATCTATCGCAGATTGATATCCGTGCGCTTAAACACGGAGAAAACGCGGTTTCCGGTAACAATTTTTGCACCTGTGATACCCATCTGCTAAGCATATTAGGCCCCTTTTAAGGCTTCTGTCATACTATTTATCGTTTTTTCGGGGTTCAGGTCCACATTTTATGATATATACGTTACAAGTCCCATTTTGGTGGCATTTTGAATTTGTGGCGATAGTATTTGGGAAAAGGAACATTGCCTTATGGGCGTGGCACACCGCCTTCACGCATTTGTTGTGTATGTGCTAAACTAATTTCATAATGTCTTGTTACCTTAGTACGCATGTTTGGAAGCGGGAGGGAGGCTATACGTTTGGTTTACGTTGTGTTTTTTTCGTGGGCACCGACTATCACCCAGTCGATACATGCATTCCTTAAAGTGCTACGGCAATTATTGTGGAAAGAGAGTCGACAAACCTTTTGTTTCGCAAGCTTCAGGTTGCCTGCATATTTATATCAGGATTATGGTTTTGCGTGTCCGGCGTCGACAATGAATGTGTAGGCGTCGCGTCTTTTTCGCATGACCGATTTTAGATTCTTTCTTGCTTTCATACCATTACGTACAACTTAGTTTATTTTTGAAATGGGCGCATTAGGTTTCGGTGTCCGGGGAATTTTGGTACGCAACATACTTCGGTACCGGATAAGTTTCATTACGAAATTTTCATTCCCGGAAACTTTGGTACCAGCCACATTACAAGGATATCAGTTGTCCTAGGTAACGGAAATGGGCGTCCTTGCCAATTACAATCTAAGTACAGTCATCCGCTCGCTCTTGACTCAAACAAAGTCTTGCTAAGAAAAAGCACGAATAATGTCAAGTTTAGCCACTATGGAGTTCAGTAAACCTATTATGCTATGTGTGGCACTATGCGTCATGTTTATTTACCTTTGGTCGCCTCAAATATCTGACTGGGATGCTACCATTAAGAGTGCGGAGTATGTACAAAGACTCAACTTAACTGGCCGCATAGCAGCGCTGGAGACAAGCGCTCTTAAACATCTTGCAATTATTTCGATCACCTACTATGAACAGGAATCCAGGTAATTGTCATCGATATGCCTGAACAATAGACGTCGAACACGCTTGTTACCGTAAAATCTCTAATGTAAGAACGTCTCTTACACAAGAAGGTTGTCGAGGGAATATGTTTAAAAGCCTTGTTTCTACGTAACTGGGCCAGTTATGAATGTCTCTCGTCAACCTGAACAAAAGCTTGTTTGGACCTCAAAATCACAGGTAGCTGCTACATGTGACTTTTTTGCAAAAGACGAATCCGGGTTCCCTATGAACAACATAAGAGCCGCTAGAGATTTTACGGTATATTCCTTTGTTTGCTTTGCGATTGTGTGGAGGGACTTTTGACAGCAGGCGGAACTATTAGAAATGAGGTGGTCGTCACAAGTAGTTCTTATCTGAACTTCACAAGTTACGCCTAGCTACGGGAATAACTCGATGGTTATCCTGTTCACCGCTGAGAACCTCGTTGACTATGAGCTGTGGTGCTGGTCGAAGAATGGCAACGAAATTCTTATGTCACGAGTGAACGACACACCCATCACGGCACTGGGCAAAGGGGCATGCAGCTGGAACTCAAGGATAGGCGTCTGCAGCGTCATGGCCGGAATGTCCGAGTTCGCTGTGACGGACAGCGACTCGTCGAAGCGAATCAAGGTCAGTAAAGACAAAAAGCGTCACCTTAGTGCCATCGCTGATCATGGTCACTAAACTTAACTGAGACAGCACACAGGGAGAATGAAACCGCAGGGTCCGTGATGCACCGCTGGACATGCGTCCGAAACCAGTTTCCCTTATGATTACTTAGTTAAGCATGATCTTAATCATGTAGACACGAACATAACCCACACCACAGCAGCGGTCGGTCCTGTGATAGACGCTACTGCCATAAAGACGTGGTTGGTTTGGTCAGCCCAACTTAGCACTGTTTGACTTAGCCGTAACACAGCCTTTTCGCGGTGCATGGACGATGGGAGAACGAAGACGGCACCGAACAAGTTCTTACTTGCATGGGTCAATCAGTGGTGTAATTCTACTAAGTTTAGGTTGTGTATCGAAAGCCGATTCGCGAGAAATACGACGTCGCTGCATGCTATGCGCCGATTTTTTACAACGAGAAATGGCAAACCCTAGTGCCTTTGGTGGAAGTGCACAGACAGTACGGCATCAGTATGCAAGTGTTTTACGTGGAGAGCGCCCTGACCTCTATCGTACAGTTCTTATCGGTACGATTCGATACCATTGCCTTCGGCATAACCAGAAGAATGGCACTAGTTCCAGTGGGAGGGGGTGGACGGGGGGGGGGGTAACACTTGGGTGGTGTACGTCGCCAGGGCGAGAGTTGACGAAGGCGTGAATAAGAATGAGCTGCTCCACACATACAGCAATATTCTAGCGCCCGATAGTTAAGTTCACCCGTTTCATAATCGGAACTTGGGCCGTCGCCGGACCCTGTTGTTGTTCTGGAACTAGTACTGAGGCAATAAGTCTCTGCAAACGAAGATGTACCGAACGTTCTGTTCTGACTGCTCTGCTGTGCTCAGTGGGGTATGAGACGTTGTTTCGACATGAGTTCGTAAAACCACCTTTTTGGGGGATTCGATCCCATTTTAGGGGGACAAATGGGGGGAGGGTGTCGGCCAAAATAAATATATTTTCGTTTCATAACGTTTGGTGTTCTATCGAATGATACCAAACTTTGCCCCATAGCCAAACTGGGGGGGGGGGGAACAAGTGACATCGCTTTAGTCTACCCGCTCAGTTTTTTGCCGTTTGAGGCAATTTTCGGATCTGTTCCTTTATAGGGGGAAACTTTATAGGGGCAAAGTCATGCAGCATATGCATATTTTCAAGTTAATTAAGGAAAAGGCACTTTGCAGGGTGGGTGGTCGAGGTGGCGGCACGTTGAGTGACCTCCCCTATATGAAAATCCCCCCTTATAAAGTGCCCGCCCCCATAAAGCAACAGATCCCAATTTTCAAAAGTTTTACGTAGAATCAGTCAAAAATAGGACTTCCCCTATTTTAGTGAATGATATGCGCTCACTGGGTACTCACCTAGCACCTAGAATTCCTATGGAGGCACCTGGCGGCAGGCCAAAAATTATGTCTGAAATGCCTCCATTTATGCGCTAGGCCTGAAACTGAGGTTACATGAAACCAGTATCAAGGAGCAGCCTTGCCCGGCGCGGACAGTGGAGGTATCGAATAAATGAATGTTTAGTTTAGGTCTACGTATCCAGAAAACTGGTGCACCTCGAGCCGTGGCACGGCTCGCCCGTGAATGTCAAAGCCCCCGGGCTTACGTACGATCCGAATCAGAAGATTGCGTTCAGGAACCAAATCGGTGGCCAGACGGATTGCTTACTACTGTTCAAGGTACTTCTATTGTTATGGCCATTGCCGTAAATTCGACAAAACTCCTTTCACTGCTTATTCCCATGGACAAAATTTCAGCAATCAGCTCAGTTCATTATGTTTACTGATGTCGACGAAATCCTCTTCCCCAGGCTCGGAAAAACGTACTTGGATGAGTTCAAATACTTGTCTCGTATGAATCCCACGGCTGGTTCATTCAACTACCACCGGTACCACACCTTATACAACGCGGGTAATTCATCAAAGTCAAACAATACAACGAGTGTCGCCTTAGCGAAGCCTCGTTATAGGCAACAGTCCGGACAAATTCTCCGTAAGCTCATTGCTTAAAAACGCAGTTGTCTCGTCCTACACGCCCTTCAAATGCGTCGGGATTGCCTCTCGCATACGAACCAATTTCTACCATCGGTGCGCCAACGACCCAGGTTATACCAGAGCAAATGTCACCGTTGAGCAAAACTTCATGCTCCATTTACGATATGTGAGTCCTCGAATTTCGGCAGGAGAGGTTTCGCATGTATAAAAGGAAACAGCGAGATGATCCGTGCAGAGCAGAGGCTGGGAACCTTTAACCGCTGTATCACATAGGCATAAACTTTCACTGTCAGACTGGTTGTACACGTCAGATCAAGCTAAAATTTTGATATGTTACTTAACTTTTCAAGGGCTGTCGACAGTGCTGCAACTGTTTTTTTACATTTTCGTTTTTTTTTGTTTTGCGACATTTTTTTCTTGTTTTAAACAAAGATTTTATTCTTGTTCTCTTACCGAAATGGCAAAATTGAGCCAATTCCTTTAGTGTGTGTTGAATCGAACTTTAGAGTAACATTCTGATATATGCACACCTTGGACGTTTCCGCTGGGCAGAGCACTTAAGTGCCACGTTTAGGATCGTGCACGAACATCAAAGAACATACTGAAGAAACTTCCAAGAGCAAGCAAGCAGGTTGACTTCCTTATATCAAGATCGAAGTTACCATTGATCGACACGCGCTTTCGCGAGTTTCTGGCAAACACCTCAAGCCGTGCTTTTTACGAACTACAGGATTATTCATACTACTACGACATTTTTTTCAACTGCTATTTTTCGCTCGGTCAAGCACAAAAAGCAATGAAAGACTCAATATGCCCAACTCACTCGCTTTGTAATATCCCCAAGATTGACAATCTGAAATGTTCGGTAGCCTCTGTTCCATTTTCCTACAAGACGCTGACGAATCTCACAGTGCACTACCGAGTTGCCCAAGGCCTCTTGCGGGTGAGCGCACAGGGTTGTTAGTAGTACTTTCCCATTGTTTTTTTCTGTAATGAATGCCCTTATAATAAAACGTTAATATCTTACAGAGTAAACATGATTTGGAATTAGGCGCTTTAATCATTTTGAACCGGGTAAAAAATAAACTCCCATGGGGATTAATACTGGGCGGGGGTTATTTTTCAATGGGGTCCGGACCCCTGGGGGTTTATTTTTTTTGGGGGGGGGGGGAGAATAATACAGGTAATACAGTGTTCTTGAAAAAAAACTGATTCCTAACTGAGGCTATTTGTTCTCCACTAATTGCTGAGGCTAATAGCTCTCGAATGTAGCACAAACTGAGGTGGTAATCTCAAGCAAATCCTAGTGGATTATACCTGGTTGAGTCAAATCGTCTTCCTTTTCTAGTACACCAAGTTGAATTGCCGATTTGCAGTTCGGTTTCCGGGCCTCCGGGCAAAGCTCAAGAGCAAGGTAAATTTCCTATGAAAGACGTGTAGTATATGTGATGTGTGCGTTATGTAAACAGCCGAGTGGAGCTCGAGGTGTGTTCACGCAAACCCTTCGGGTTCCGGCCGACGGCCACGTCAGTCGTGGTCGGCGTGCCCGGACCGCCCGGCTCCCTCTCTAAAACCTTCTCGCCCCGGAGCTACACTCGGCAGTCGTTAGGATGGAGTCTTGGATAGAAGTATGTGAATAAAATGTATGCTTTAGCATAAGGGGTACCAACAGGCGAAAGGCATTACAGACGCTAAAACTCAAGCGGTGTTCCAGGCATCAACGTCGTCGGACGCTTCGACCAGTACTAGAGATGCAGCGGCTCAAACGTCGACAGTTCCGTCGTTAAAGAAAGAAGCAAGTAAGTCTTGCTCAAGCGATTCTCAAGTAATCCCTTGTTTTCAAGCACCTTCTCCAAGCAGGATCGGCTGCTCCGTTGGCGATTGGGCCACTAGCAGGTTCGCCCAGCCACTGTCGTCACGGTTTTGTCTCCGGGCTCTGCGACAACAATGGCGAGTTCGCCAACTATGCGACCACCTCCACTACCATCGACTCCAGGGATGGACTGCTTCAGTCTTAGCACAAGACCGCCCGAAACTGCCACTCGTAGGTCCCGTGTCTGCACTTTACGCAATCGCACCGGCCACACAGTGGATGAACGTTGGCACAAAAGTGCCCCACCCCACTCAGTATCCCGGGCCCCCAGCGAAGGCAGACCTCGTAGCTTAGTGACTACGGGGCAGTGATCGGACAAAAACAAAAACAAATATGAAAAACAATTGTTTTTTGGTTTTGTTACAAAACAAAAACAAAACAAGAATTATTTCAAAAACAAAAACAAAATAGAATATTTGTTTTTTTGTTTTTGCAACATCAGCTCAAGTTCTGAATTTTTCAGCCAGAGGGCTAATTTTTCCCTAAAATATTCATCTTCTTTGGTATACATTCCTTGTCTTCGCCTGCGGCGGACACCTGATATCATCAACAAGCATATTTTGTCAATTTTAGGCCCATTCGTTAGCCATTTTAGGCAAAAACAGCCTAAAAACAAGAATAAAACAAAAACAAAATAGAAAACTAAAACAAAATAGAAAACAAAAACAAAACAAAAACAAGAATAAAATATTTGTTTAAAACAAAACAAAAACAAATATGCAAAAACAAAAAACAAAACAAGAATGAAAAAAAACAATTGTCCGATCACTGCTACCGGGTCAGCTCTTTATCACTCGTTAGCGGCTACGCCCCTACTAACTCGGCCAAAAGTGCCATTTGTTCATTCTTCAGCACGACGAGCCACATTTCTCCAAAGTGCTGGGATAAGTTCCCACTTAAGTCCACTTTGGCCTGTTCTAACCACGATTGTTGACCTGCAAGCACAGGCAACCACAACCCACAACCAGAAGCCCCAACAACTCCTGAAGCCGACGCCGCACCAGTCCAAGTGTTCGACGACTACTTCCGCGATCCGCTAGGGCATGAGCCGACTATCAGTACTGGCTGAACCCACGGACACTGATGGGACCACTAATTCACCTCCGAGCTCGGAACTACTCTCAGCGTGTCACCAACATCCACCTCGGTTACCCGGTGTATGTTCGCCTGGGAAAGAATCAGCCTTGTCGAAACATAGCGCTATGAGCCCGGATTCCTTCGTGAATTCCTCCGTTCGACATAAGCCACAATTTTGCCCAAGCCGCGCCTGACGCCGAACAACATCCGCTCACGCCCCCCCGCCCGCGTCGCCAGACTTCAGCCAGCGCTACGTCTACGGAACCCTAGCAGAAGCGACGACGACGTCGCACCCCCTCGCCCCGGTGTACTCGTGGACAACCTTAACCTCATCTTCGACCTTAGTTTCATCCTCTACACCTCCTCTTCACTTCCATCTCCGACTGCAACCTCCACCATCCTACCTACGACGTCCCACATGTCGACGACCTTTTCGCGGCGTGCTTCGCATCGCGCAGATCAGCCAGAAACCTCCAACGACGAAGATAGAACCTCACGTATAGGTCTTCCTTCTGGAATTTACCAAATATCACTGTGTATTTGCCCCTCGTATGAAAATCTGTGAGAGGCCACAGCACCCCTAGACCCGGCGTGTAGTATCCCGGACAGGTTGCCAGACTTGGCTCCGTGCCAGCTATTTGTCATTCCCCGATGTGCCCCTCCACTTGTCAACATGCATTCCGTCACGGAGGGCGTAGCTGGCGTAAGCCGACGGAGCTTCCGGGAGGTCGTTGATGGATTACCACCCGCCCGTGGCACGTAGCCACGTCCGTCTCTAACGGTATAAATACACTGGAAATGTAGTGGAACATAGTGAATAAACGTAGTCATCTACGCACTCCGTGTTCTTCCCCAGCGACAGCTATCTAGGCCGTCAGACGATATGCTTCCGCTATGTCGCGAAGAGCGCCAGCTGTACGCGATTCATTTCGCTGCTGCCGCCGCAATCAATACGGCGGTCGGTCCCTCCGACGTTCGTCGCGACGAGGACCCCGCGGATCGCCCGCATGCAGCGCCCTTTCGTCCATCGGTGCGGCACCCGAGCCACTTCCATTCACGCCACTCTCGCGCCGGCCGACCCAGCAGCGACCGCCACTCTCCGTCCGCAGCGGAGTACTTAAGCGGCGTAAAGGACGACGCTGCCTCATTCACCGACGACCCGCAGCGGAGGACGACGCCCCGACCAGTCTGCGGGTGCACCCGGCGGTAAACGCTTTATCCTAGCGACACCGTCGGGACCGCTTCCCAAAGACTGCCCACAACGCCACATCCTTGCGAGGGCTCCCCAAACCCCTTTCCCTTTTATCCTTCTATTTTAACTTGTTAGTTAAGCCATTTATTTGCTTGTATTTTAAATGTCCTTTTCTAACTATGTTAATTTAGTTGGGTTTTTCTCTGCGGAATTAACGACTTGACATCGTCTGTTCCCTCTGCGCCTCGCCTAGAAGCGCCCACCAAGCCCCTTCGTTAGGGCCTCTCGTCAGTTCAAGGATTCTTCGGGATCCGCCTCTGCACTTCGTCCAGAAGTGCCCTCAAACCCCTCGTCAGGGCCTCTTCGTCTCCATCGCCGACGTCCCTGCTCGCTACTGTCGGACGAGCAGTCCACTCTACCGGACCTCTACCACCAAAATCACTAGACACCGAGCTAGGGTCAAGAACACAACCTGTTCATCACCCTCCAGCCACAACTCCGCTCCAAGCCCAGCTGCAGGCACGCTCCACGAAGCTCCGAAGGACGCAACATTATTCTTAACGGTGCCAAGCTACCATAGCCACACAAGAACCTCTGGAGCCCCTGGAGCCGTTATTTTTTGTTTCCGACATCTGGGGAACTCTCCGGCTCAACGATAGAGTGGATTCGTCGTCGGCCGTTCGCCGCCTGCGCATCTGCAGCGCCTACACCACCTGCAGCACAACCCAGGGAAAACGACACATTCTGTCGATACCCTGTGCAAGTCACGCCGCATCAACACCCACACCATCAGCGGTATAACCTCGGGTTAAACGACACCTTCTGTCGATACCCGGCCACTCGACAACAGCAGTATCAACACTTCTTTGTCGCCGCCCGCCACAGTCCATCCGGTTAGCAATACGACACATTCTGTCGATAGACTGCTAACTGGAACACGGCTCAACATGGCTGACAACAAGACCTACTGCATCTCTGCGCGTAGCAACCTGAAGTCGCTGATCATGCAGTACACCTCCTCTCGGCAAAGCAGTACGCCGTCACGCTCAACAAAGCCGAGCCGCCCAAGTTCGAATACGTTCGTCTTCAGGTCGTATCCAGCTTCCTGAAGAGGGATCAAACCACCGTCAGCGAACTGCCAGCAAAAATCTCGGCGGCCAGCGACAAATGGGTGGCAGCTATTCGCAGACTTTCCGACGAGGACCAGTGCAAAGCGCTCAAGCAGTTCGAGGTCTTCCAGTCCGACAACGAGTGCGTCAACATCCAGCAATTCCTCGTGAACGCGCTCATCGCTAAACTGGCATCCTACGCCAGCACATGCGAGCAACTCCTGGAGCAGCTAACTAAAACGCTGTCCGGCGCCGAGCAATCCATCATCCAGCCGGCGGTCAGCCAAAGCCCGGACGCCAACGTGGCAAGCAGTGAAGTTGGCAGCAAGCTACGCGAACCGAGCAACCCGGCACGCAACGTCGTGAAGCAACATTCACCACGCATGCCGCTTGAAGCCCACGAATCGTGCGCCTTCTGCAGCCACCACGGTCACCGGTCCACGCACTGCCTCAACTACGGCTCGTTCGAAAAGCGCCTGCTAAGAGCAGCCCGTCGAAGCATCTGCCTAGCTTGCTGCTCGCTACGGCCACGACCTCACTTGTGGAAGGCGTGCCCACACGCGCCACTCCGTTGCGCATACTGCAAGCAGCCAGGTCACCACCAAGCATTCTGCCGCTCATGGCTCAAGGATTTTCCGAGCCGCATCAACAGCTCACGGTCGCAAACCAACATGAAGAAAAACCCAACTCGCGGCCGGTCTCCGTCTTCTCGTGCCAATACGGCAGCTCCAGCAGCAAGGAGCGAAGACGCAGATGCAGAGCACAGCAGCGGCAGCAACGAGGCCACCACCACAAGCTCGGGTCCACAGTCCCATCAGCCCGTGCAGCCGACGCTTTCCTGCGCAGCATCCACTATCGATGAAAGCCGATCCAATCGCTCCCGGCCGCCGAACACCGCTTCGAAAAACCCAACTCGCGGCCGGGCTACACGACCAGCACTACTGCGAAGGCTACATCCAGCCAGCCAGAATCAGTGCAGGGCGACAAGAGCGACGCTGTCCCAACACCTGACAGCAGCGTACCCAGCGAAGTCTTCGACAACAGGCCATGCAGACTTCTTCGCTGCACCTGTCACCGCGACGATTGCGAGTACATAATCCCTCTACCGTGAAAACCATCGCCACGGAGACGGTCTCCAAAGCCTCTGAGGCCCCGTCGCCAACGCCTGCACCCGCTACTACCTCTAGCCACGTCCAATTGGCGCACTCCACCTCTTCGAATCCGCGACCTGAGCGGCCTCTACCCGAACCGCCGCTGCCACCGATTCGAAGGGGATGGTCTACTGCGCGCGGAGGTGCACACAACACTGCACGGCGCCCAGCTACGCAGCACAACCGCATCAAGGCCATGATGTCGACTCTTGCTACACGCACAGACGCTGACGTATGGCACACGTGCTCCGGGCAGCTACAAGTCGGCGCTGACGGAAAGCCGTTCACTCCAGCATCCGCCGGCGTCGCAGGGTACTCGCAAGCGGCCCAGCACTGCCTTGCCTGCAAGCGGTTAGGAAGCTGCTATGTACGATATCGGCCGGTGGTCCTCAATCCGCCGACACGCGCCTCGAAGCCTAAGCCAAAGCGTGACAACAACACTCGTCGCCGCAGTCCACCACCGCAGTGTAATCGTGCCTCAGACGCAGCGGACACTCCCAGCTATGCCGTCTCTGACCACGAACTTGGCCCCAACCCGCCGCTCACCGAGCAACAAGAACGTGCTCTGGAAGCAGCGTTGGCTTCAGAAGACGAGTCGGACACATGGCATGGTTACGACGCGTACGACGAACCGGAAAAACGTGCCTCGAGTCCTCATTCTCAGAGCTCTACACGGACAGTCGCCACTCAGGTCAGCAACGCTCGTGGCCTCCGTCGCCGCCCGGAGAGTTCGGTCCGCTTAGCGGACTCGAAGACGAAATTCGACGCGCCGCCGCCCGCCGCAGCGCGCTTCAGGATACGCCACGCGCACCATCCAAGCGAGCCGGACGAGGACACCGACCATGGAACATGCGCCCAGCAGACGTTTCGAGGCGGCCTCCACGCAGACGTCCCCGCCGAAGACGACTTCTACGAAGACGACTTCTACGGTGGCGGCTTCCCCGAGGAGGACTCCGTCCGCTGAGCACCACGCCGAACAAGGAACCCCTCTTCGCCCCTTAAGTTCGACCCTTATGGTTGTCCTATTGCTGTGGCCCGTAGATATTTGTTATTTGTAAATTTGGCCCCTTGCACAGCCCTCTTCGTCAGATAGGCGTCAACACCAACAACTACGACGCCATCCAACGCTTTCGTCGTTCTCGGCCGTTCTTCGCCTCCTCGGGAGTGTCGCGAACAGCGCCAGCTGTACGCGATTCATTTCGCTGCTGCCGCCGCAATCAATACGGCGGTCGGTCCCTCCGACGTTCGTCACGACGAGGACCCCGCGGATCGCCCGCATGCAGCGCCCTTTCGTCCATCGGTGCGGCACCCGAGCCACTTCCATTCACGCCACTCTCGCGCCGGCCGACCCAGCAGCAACCGCCACTCTCCGTCCGCAGCGGAGTACTTAAGCGGCGTAAAGGACGACGCTGCCTCAATCACCGTCGACCCGCAGCGGAGGACGACGCCCCGACCAGTCTGCGGGTGCACCCGGCGGTAAACGCTTTATCCTAGCGACACCGTCGGGACCGCTTCCCAAAGACTGCCCACAACGCCACATCCTTGCGAGGGCTCCCCAAACCCCTTTCCCTTTCATCCTTCTATTTTAACTTGTTAGTTAAGCCATTTATTTGCTTGTAATTTAAATGTCCTTTTCTAACTATGTTAATTTAGTTGGGTTTCTCTCTGCGGAATAAACGACTTGACATCGTCTATTCCCTCTGCGCCTCGCCTAGAAGCGCCGACCAAGCCCCTTCGTTAGGGCCTCTCGTCAGTTCAAGGATTCTTCGGGATCCGCCTCTGCACTTCGTCCAGAAGTGCCCTCAAACCCCTCGTCAGGGCCTCTTCGTCTCCATCGCCGACGTCCCTGCTCGCTACTGTCGGACGAGCAGTCCACTCTACCGGACCTCTACCACCAAAATCACTAGACACCGAGCTAGGGTCAAGAACACAACCTGTTCATCACCCTCCAGCCACAACTCCGCTCCAAGCCCAGCTGCAGGCACGCTCCACGAAGCTCCGAAGGACGCAACATTATTCTTAACGGTGCCAAGCTACCATAGCCACACAAGAACCTCTGGAGCCCCTGGAGCCGTTATTTTTTGTTTCCGACATCTGGGGAACTCTCCGGCTCAACGATAGAGTGGATTCGTCGTCGGCCGTTCGCCGCCTGCGCATCTGCAGCGCCTACACCACCTGCAGCACAACCCAGGGAAAACGACACATTCTGTCGATACCCTGTGCAAGTCACGCCGCATCAACACCCACACCATCAGCGGTATAACCTCGGGTTAAACGACACCTTCTGTCGATACCCGGCCACTCGACAACAGCAGTATCAACACTTCTTTGTCGCCGCCCGCCACAGTCCATCCGGTTAGCAATACGACACATTCTGTCGATAGACTGCTAACTGGAACACGGCTCAACATGGCTGACAACAAGACCTACTGCATCTCTGCGCGTAGCAACCTGAAGTCGCTGATCATGCAGTACACCTCCTCTCGGCAAAGCAGTACGCCGTCACGCTCAACAAAGCCGAGCCGCCCAAGTTCGAATACGTTCGTCTTCAGGTCGTATCCAGCTTCCTGAAGAGGGATCAAACCACCGTCAGCGAACTGCCAGCAAAAATCTCGGCGGCCAGCGACAAATGGGTGGCAGCTATTCGCAGACTTTCCGACGAGGACCAGTGCAAAGCGCTCAAGCAGTTCGAGGTCTTCCAGTCCGACAACGAGTGCGTCAACATCCAGCAATTCCTCGTGAACGCGCTCATCGCTAAACTGGCATCCTACGCCAGCACATGCGAGCAACTCCTGGAGCAGCTAACTAAAACGCTGTCCGGCGCCGAGCAATCCATCATCCAGCCGGCGGTCAGCCAAAGCCCGGACGCCAACGTGGCAAGCAGTGAAGTTGGCAGCAAGCTACGCGAACCGAGCAACCCGGCACGCAACGTCGTGAAGCAACATTCACCACGCATGCCGCTTGAAGCCCACGAATCGTGCGCCTTCTGCAGCCACCACGGTCACCGGTCCACGCACTGCCTCAACTACGGCTCGTTCGAAAAGCGCCTGCTAAGAGCAGCCCGTCGAAGCATCTGCCTAGCTTGCTGCTCGCTACGGCCACGACCTCACTTGTGGAAGGCGTGCCCACACGCGCCACTCCGTTGCGCATACTGCAAGCAGCCAGGTCACCACCAAGCATTCTGCCGCTCATGGCTCAAGGATTTTCCGAGCCGCATCAACAGCTCACGGTCGCAAACCAACATGAAGAAAAACCCAACTCGCGGCCGGTCTCCGTCTTCTCGTGCCAATACGGCAGCTCCAGCAGCAAGGAGCGAAGACGCAGATGCAGAGCACAGCAGCGGCAGCAACGAGGCCACCACCACAAGCTCGGGTCCACAGTCCCATCAGCCCGTGCAGCCGACGCTTTCCTGCGCAGCATCCACTATCGATGAAAGCCGATCCATAGGCTCCCGGCCGCCGAACAACGCTTCGAAAAACCCAACTCGCGGCCGGGCTACACGACCACGCACTACTGCGAAGGCTACATCCAGCCAGCCAGAATCAGTGCAGGGCGACAAGAGCGACGCTGTCCCAACACCTGACAGCAGCGTACCCAGCGAAGTCTTCGACAACAGGCCATGCAGACTTCTTCGCTGCACCTGTCACCGCGACGATTGCGAGTACATAATCCCTCTACCGTGAAAACCATCGCCACGGAGACGGTCTCCAAAGCCTCTGAGGCCCCGTCGCCAACGCCTGCACCCGCTACTACCTCTAGCCACGTCCAATTGGCGCACTCCACCTCTTCGAATCCGCGACCTGAGCGGCCTCTACCCGAACCGCCGCTGCCACCGATTCGAAGGGGATGGTCTACTGCGCGCGGAGGTGCACACAACACTGCACGGCGCCCAGCTACGCAGCACAACCGCATCAAGGCCATGATGTCGACTCTTGCTACACGCACAGACGCTGACGTATGGCACACGTGCTCCGGGCAGCTACAAGTCGGCGCTGACGGAAAGCCGTTCACTCCAGCATCCGCCGGCGTCGCAGGGTACTCGCAAGCGGCCCAGCACTGCCTTGCCTGCAAGCGGTTAGGAAGCTGCTATGTACGATATCGGCCGGTGGTCCTCAATCCGCCGACACGCGCCTCGAAGCCTAAGCCAAAGCGTGACAACAACACTCGTCGCCGCAGTCCACCACCGCAGTGTAATCGTGCCTCAGACGCAGCGGACACTCCCAGCTATGCCGTCTCTGACCACGAACTTGGCCCCAACCCGCCGCTCACCGAGCAACAAGAACGTGCTCTGGAAGCAGCGTTGGCTTCAGAAGACGAGTCGGACACATGGCATGGTTACGACGCGTACGACGAACCGGAAAAACGTGCCTCGAGTCCTCATTCTCAGAGCTCTACACGGACAGTCGCCACTCAGGTCAGCAACGCTCGTGGCCTCCGTCGCCGCCCGGAGAGTTCGGTCCGCTTAGCGGACTCGAAGACGAAATTCGACGCGCCGCCGCCCGCCGCAGCGCGCTTCAGGATACGCCACGCGCACCATCCAAGCGAGCCGGACGAGGACACCGACCATGGAACATGCGCCCAGCAGACGTTTCGAGGCGGCCTCCACGCAGACGTCCCCGCCGAAGACGACTTCTACGAAGACGACTTCTACGGTGGCGGCTTCCCCGAGGAGGACTCCGTCCGCTGAGCACCACGCCGAACAAGGAACCCCTCTTCGCCCCTTAAGTTCGACCCTTATGGTTGTCCTATTGCTGTGGCCCGTAGATATTTGTTATTTGTAAATTTGGCCCCTTGCACAGCCCTCTTCGTCAGATAGGCGTCAACACCAACAACTACGACGCCATCCAACGCTTTCGTCGTTCTCGGCCGTTCTTCGCCTCCTCGGGAGTGTCGCGAACAGCGCCAGCTGTACGCGATTCATTTCGCTGCTGCCGCCGCAATCAATACGGCGGTCGGTCCCTCCGACGTTCGTCGCGACGAGGACCCCGCGGATCGCCCGCATGCAGCGCCCTTTCGTCCATCGGTGCGGCACCCGAGCCACTTCCATTCACGCCACTCTCGCGCCGGCCGACCCAGCAGCAACCGCCACTCTCCGTCCGCAGCGGAGTACTTAAGCGGCGTAAAGGACGACGCTGCCTCAATCACCGTCGACCCGCAGCGGAGGACGACGCCCCGACCAGTCTGCGGGTGCACCCGGCGGTAAACGCTTTATCCTAGCGACACCGTCGGGACCGCTTCCCAAAGACTGCCCACAACGCCACATCCTTGCGAGGGCTCCCCAAACCCCTTTCCCTTTCATCCTTCTATTTTAACTTGTTAGTTAAGCCATTTATTTGCTTGTAATTTAAATGTCCTTTTCTAACTATGTTAATTTAGTTGGGTTTCTCTCTGCGGAATAAACGACTTGACATCGTCTATTCCCTCTGCGCCTCGCCTAGAAGCGCCGACCAAGCCCCTTCGTTAGGGCCTCTCGTTAGTTCAAGGATTCTTCGGGGTCCGCCTCTGCACTTCGTCCAGAAGTGCCCTCAAACCCCTCGTCAGGGCCTCGTCGTCTCCATCGCCGACGTCCCTGCTCGCTACTGTCGGACGAGCAGTCCACTCTACCGGACCTCTACCACCAAAACCACTAGACACCGAGCTAGGGTCAAGAACACAACCTGTTCATCACCCTCCAGCCACAGCTCCGCTCCAAGCCCAGCTGCAGGCACGCTCCACGAAGCTCCGAAGGACGCAACATTCTTCTTAACGGACCCTGGCACCGTTTCTTTCTATTTCCGACACGCTACACGACATAGTCTTAAGATCGCTACGAACGGACGAGCGACGGAAGCCCTCCTGTACGGCTTCTGAAGCTGCTTAAGTTTGATAGTCGATATTAAAACGCGAAATCCATAGGGCAAGTGGGTGGAGGTAAAAGTCGTCATTCCTTCCCTTAAGATGAGACTCGCCCGCTATCACGGAATACCGCTACTGGACGTGCCGTACCAACGCTTTTTGTTTGCACGAGCAATTAGTGATGCCAAAAGCGTGCCAACCTGGGCATATAAGCTGTGAAACAAAATAAGGCTTTGACAATAAGGCGCGGGAAAAGTACATCCGCCATTGGTCGGAGGCGGATGGACCCGTCCCGTAGACCTCTCTAGGGCCTTCGACCGCGTCTAGCGTCCAGCCACCTACTACAAGATGCTCGAAAAAGGTGCCCCTCCGTTACCTCGTTCAGTGGATTTGCGGATTCCACTGAGGCCGACACGCCCGAACCAAAACACACGGACCGAAGAGTCGCTCGTACAACGCTCAAGTCTGGAACATAGTTTCCGGATTTTGAAAAATGGCAACCGCAACCGGTTGCGGTACGGTTGCCATTCGCGGTTGCCCAGTGCGAAACTACAAAAAATGACAATAAAAAGTAGCAAATGCAGCAGAAACCGGGACTCAGAAAAAATGGCAACCCCAACCGGCGGTCCAAAAATGGCAACCGCAACCGCAACCGGGCTGGCTGCGGTTGCCGTGCCGGTTGCCCCGGAAACCATGTCTGGAACACCGCAATGCGCATTTCTGTCGGCGCTTATGTCAGCGGCACGGCACAGCAGTTGGGTTATTCTAGCTTTATTTTTTTTACAATTACACACATACTGCTGTAAAATCGGATGGAGTCAATTCTCTTGCTGTAGTACGTTCGACCGTTGACATTCTTGGCGCCTCCGTGTGAGGTTGACGCTCCAACAAAGTTAATCTGATCGACCAGATTTTTAATGAAATCAATGGCCGTTCCACGTCCAGCTCTGGGGTTTTGTTCCGTTCCATGGCCTCCTAAACGAGCCCGAACCGGTTCAGATTTAGCAAAGAGAGCAAACCATATCGTTTCCAGTAAGAAGTGTGAAGGTCCTCGATTATGTACAGCCCACCGCGTCGAAGGTAAGGAAATAGCGCTTCAAAGCTAGCTATTACGTGTCGTACCATATGGCTCCCATCGTCGATAATGATGTCGTACGGTGCGTCTGACTCAGCCATTTCCGTCAGTTTCTGTGTAGCAATGTTGACGCCGTATCACGTTTTTGCAAGCAGAACAGGCAGTATTGGGTAAATGATTCACAGTACCTTCTTATCATCCTGACTAAAAAAATGAAGATGACTTCTCGTCGAATTGTACTTGAGGTTCGCATCAGTAAGATCCAAGAAGTGTAACGTTGCGTTTGGAAAGTACTTTTCCCACAGACGCACTGACGCTCCTCCTGGAATAAGTAACGATAAATTATCAACAATCGCCTGTGCTGCTCACTGTAAATTCCGATTTCCAATAACTTCAAAGCACGGGATTTGAGCCTAGGAAGGTACTCCGCGTATACTCGCATATAATCATGATAAGCGGATGATTTGTCTGAACCACTTCGTCTTGCCATGCTGTCCATCATTCTGTAGGTGCTCTCGGTAGCATCCTAAGGTTTAATTGTTAAAAAAAACACGAAGCGGACAGTTTGAGCAGTTCGGCTTCGCGAGCGTTGGGATGAGGATTAACTACAGGCTCTCAGTTCCGCATTTCTAAAAAGAGAGAATGGAATGGCAATTACGTTTTCGTCTGATTCGTTTGCGGGTGCGTCGATTTTTTCTCCGGGCACCGGGTCCGCAATTTCAGAGCCACCATCATTACGTGGGAGTGCCGGCTTCTTAGTTCTGCCAACATCTTCGCTTCTATGCGGCACAATAATAAAATGTCCCATTAAAAGAAGGCTCGCGACGCATAGCAATAAATGCGTGAATCTAGTATTAATCCAACTGAAACTTTCTATCGTCAAAAATCAGAAATACAACGAAATACTAGTACTAACCTGTATTGTTTACATAGTCGCGCAGCGTTCATGAATACCATGCTTTGTTATGAAATAAATCGGCAAGAATTAACCACCAAGACTCTGCAAACTCGAATCCTCGGATTCACGGATCATCCGATACGTCCCTCGAAAGCGGAGAGAACACAAGAGAACATTACCGTTCGTAGAGAGAGTTTGTCGCAGGAGTATAATATTGTACAGAATAAAGTGTTAGAAGACAGACACGCTAAACGTTTGACGTTGCTAAATAGATGACCACGCTTACGTCGTCTGTCAGACGCTTGAGATCGTTTTTTATGGGTGACGTACGACCTTACTTGTTGCTCAAAATATTAATCTAAGCGTGACTTTAAGAAGAACGTACGACAAGTTACAAGAAATATCACTGTCAAAAGTCAGCGCACTGGAGCAAACACCGATTTCATTGGAGGTATCTGATTGTGCTACCACTGCAAAGTCGGTGGTTTATCGCGAAGCGATCTTCCTGCGTTGCTTACTCGCGTGTCTTTGCTTTCGGTAGGCATTGCACATTAAATATCATGTGTACGTTAGAAGTATTGACTAGCAACTACTGACTGTATCAAATCGTCTCTTCAAAGAAGTTGCATGGGTATTCTTAAGTATTGCCTAAACATGTTCGTCGTTCACCTCAACTTTTCTGACTGAAACCATACCACTCGAGCGCGCCGTCCCACAAACAGGTATGGATGAAATACAATAACGTATTGGGGGGCCTAACCGCTATGGTAATTTTACTAGCGGCTGGGTAGCGCACCACGCGGACGGGTCAAGCTATTGGGGATTTCTTGCATTAGGAAGTGAATTTTGTTCTTTCACATATTGGATTTTGCTTTTAGTTGTTCGGTTGCCAACGATCCGCCTTATTCACGTCGCGGTTTCGTGAAATTCTAAACGCCCTGCATCCAGCCAAAGCGCTGTCGCATGCATTGTAGTGTTACCGCATGCAGTCGTAGTTTTGAAGCGAGCAAACTGCGCCCTGTATGGTCCTCAAGCAATAACGAATGCTTAAAGCATACACCACATGCACGAAATCTGCATGAAACACTATTTGACAAAGCGTCACCTTCTTGTCCCGCCACGGGAAGCATGCTATAGCGTCCCCGCTATATCATGCAATCAGGAGACCCCCGACCAAAATAATCGCTATGCAAAACGAACGTTACGGTATTGGTTCGAATAGTGGGCGATCGCCCACAAGTCGCCCACTAACAGGGCCTCGCCTAATATTGTCTGCTATTTGTCGACCGGAGACTGTTTCTAGAAAATATGGTATTTTGGAGTTACTCGTCCCGCGACAGCTTAATGCCTGGTGATACACCTGTCTAGGTGGAATGTTATCCTCCCTCCGCAAAGAATGCGGAAGTGGTAGCGGTTTATACGTGATTCCTCGCGAGGTTGACGCTGAACGCTGACGCTCAGCTATGTGCAACAGCATTAAGCGTGCTTCACTCCGATCTTTTTCCTAGCGTAAAATGCTGCAGAAGAGAGATTTATTCTCAACACCAATAAAATGACCCTTTTTTTGGCCGGTCTTTCTAAACAGCCACAACTAATTTTGGAGACTTTCGACTGTAAAAAAATCCAGGTACAGATGAAACCGCTAAGTTGTCCTTTGGTTCTAAGAAAAAGCGACTTAATTTCCGAAATAATCGATGTCTGGCACGGAACAAGCGTGTTCTTGCGAAATCTTGGTGTTTTAACAAAAAGCAGGGACTTCTAGGTGTCTGTTTTAGGTGATCTAGCGGATTGTTTACCGGAACTTGATCTGGCAAAGGGTCGTAAAAACGCGTTTGTAACAGTTTCTGAAGTCTCGCCGCAGTTTAGTTGAGCAAGGTACAAATAAACAGAAGAAGAAAAATATTCTTCAAAATTTTGCGAGCATTTGTTCGGGACAGGGATGTTCTTCTACGCGACGTAGACTGTTGAATGTGCCAAAACTGACCACGTCGTCTGAACTCTGAACTGGATTTTTAACTGCGTTCCACTCGTGAACAGCTTTCGTTGTGGCACGAAATTATGTTCTGTCGTAACTTTGGAAATTGTCGGTTTGTTAAGGTTTCAATATTATCTTTGGTGAATCGAAGGGGCTTCTATCACAATAAACATAAACCCGCCTTACTGCTTTTGATTCTCTACCAAGAAAACTCTGCTCAGTTCACAAAAATGATTAATGTTAAGCGTCACAGAAATATGTTTCAGATGGGTTCAAGATCGTGCTTACACTGTGGCAGCTTGTTCTCTTACGGGAAAAGCGCTGCTCTACTAATCACCTTATTCCTAGTTGGCGTGCTACTCGGACGTCGAACTACAAGCAAAGTAAATTAATAGTTTGCCAAAAGACTTGTATGTTTCTTTTCTCTGAACCCTGCCTTAAGCGGCACAGTTAACAAATTCAGGGCAACACTTCGGACGGCGTTCCCGACAAAAATGTAAGTGAAACTCTGTAGCTTCGTCGTAACTGGTTGGAAAATATGTACGGTTTAAAGGAGGGGGGGGGAGAATTTTGTATTTTATAGGGGAGAAAGTGGCGCAAAATTTTATTGGGTGTCCCGAAATGGCCCATTAGTGCGTCATTAACCTCCAGAAGCATTCAGAACGATCTAAGAATGCCCTCTAAGCATATAAGAAACACTCTGGAGAAAAAATCGGAACCAAAAATCCAAAAAAAATTTCAAACCATAGGGTCCCCTTTGGTTTCGACCAAAATCTTGTATTTCTAACTGCAACCAAAGGGTCCCCCTTTTGGTATTTTCGATCACTTTCAGCAACTGGAGACTTTCTAAGTTCGTTTGAAGGGGTTTGCAATAGTTACTATAACGGACTGGCGACTTTTGGACCCCCTATAAAATTTCCGACATGTTTCCCCTATAAAATTCTCCCCCCCCCCCATCCAGCCACTATTGCACAATGCTAGGGCTTAAAATCCCTCGCTATGGTTGGATTTTCGCTGCTTGCCCGCAGGACATCCCTGCTTCATCCCTTATTCAGGACAACAGTCGATGCTACGACTCGGATGACATCAATCTTCGGAAATCTTTCCTCAACAGGACCTTTATTGAAAATATGTCCTACCGTACGATCAACGCTTGGCTGGACATAAAGGATCCTATGAAACGCTGGTTACAGACTCCGCAAATTTTTGTATGTTGTTGTGTAGGAATTTACAGTGTACTTTGCTCTAGCACGTATGGAAGGATTTCTTCCTCAACTTGAAACCGCGCGGATATCTTAATCGTGACGAAGCGAAATATTTTGTGGACTTCGTATCTCATTCTGATCCCTGCAACATAATTTCGCTTGGTAAGTAAAGCACTGAGGTTTTCAACCTGTACAAGGAAATTTGGTAAAAGTGAAGAACTTGGGCCAAAATGAAAAGTGCAGTTTTCGGGCCAACAAATTTTTGGCCCTAGTAGTGAACATTCGCAATGAGTTTATTTGTATTGTTTGGGCTTGACTTTACTTGAGTTTTCCAACTCTTCCTAAAGTTTAGCGCTTATACTGCACTAGTTCAGTGGGGAAATAGTTCAGTAAATGGGCCATACCTGAACTAGGAAATGTACCTGGGAATTGTGCAGGTTTTGGGCCAACAAAAAATTGACCCGAAAGTATACTAGCGCATCTGGCACTGAACGAGAGGTCAGCAATCTCACATAGGACTTGCTTTTTAGCGATAAACTAGTGGTGAACGACGTGCGCCGTAGGCCTTTTCTGGTGACTCCTTGAAATGTTGAAGCAAAAATTTTTTGGCCCAAGTTCCGCACTTTTACCAGAAATTTTAGGCATCGGTCTGGGAGTCCACGTAGAACAATCGTTCCTGGCGGACCACCGAAACTGCAGCTTCCTTGGCGTTGATCCCTACGATGAGGTCAATCGAGGCCTAGTTGAAGGTTTAAATGGAACGTTTGCAAATATTGCGGTTGATGGTAAAGCAGGCGTACACAAGGCGATTATGCATGCATGTAAGATAAAAATACATCAGTGTTTCACCGTTGATCTTTTCAGTTGGACGAGGTTTTTCAGCCGACGTGAATCACATGGCATTCGCTGACTTCATCAAGCAGTTCAACGGCGATAAAGTTGTTGACTGGTTGAATATAGATGTAGAGAAGGCTGAGATGGGCGTAATGAGGGTCATTCATGGTATGTTCCGCGGAGCATCATCTGTAAAACAAACTGCCGTATACGTAGCAATGGCCGGTTGTAGCAAAACGAAGCTTTATGCAATCATCGAACCAGGTCGAAATCCTTTGACATCTTTACCTCTTCTTTAATATTATACTAGCGGCTGGGCTGCGCTTCGCGCAGCCGGCACCGCTATTCGGGGATGACATGTACTGTCGGGGTCAACCTCTACTTACCGTATTTGCTCTAATAAGTTCCCCGGGGGAGTTATATTTCGTGGGGAGTCGCTGAGGGGGGAGTTAGTAGAAAATATAACAAAAGATACTGGGCGAATAAATGGGCTAGCCGCAGGCAATACCAACGAAATTTTAGGTAAAAATTAGACAAAGCAGTGAAAATTCGCTCCGGTGGCGCCTGCCAGCGGCCAATTTTTTATACTGTACTGACAACGTTATC
Organism: Aphelenchus avenae; assembly: GCA_020875895.1. Lineage (NCBI taxonomy): Eukaryota > Metazoa > Nematoda > Chromadorea > Rhabditida > Aphelenchidae > Aphelenchus > Aphelenchus avenae. The sequence continues at coordinate 169,486 of JNEY01000076.1, read as the reverse complement.
AGCCCAATGACGCCCCTGTTATCATAACGGAGTTTCTGTACGCCCCTTACGCGTTTTAAAGGTGTAAGCCGCTAGGGTCAAAAGAAGTTTTGACAATAGAGGTCAAATTTGGCGAATTTTCGCCGAAAAAATACCATTTTGGTAAAAATCGGCTACTTTGTCGGCAAAAACGGTCACTTTTTGGGTATGATCACGTCACGGATGACGGCGCCTTGGTGATGCCTTAGTCATGATTCGTGAAGTGATGGGAAAATACAGCTTAAACCGGGCTTTACCCATGAGCCATATGAGCATCCCCCATCATATACCAGTCAGAGCAATTTGAGTATACGACATAATGTGTCCTACAATACGTCACAAACGTACCCCCAACGAAGACAAACGTTTCACCGCTAGCGGCGCCGGCCGCGCAAAGCGCGGCCCAGCCGCTAGTTTTTAAGGGGCCAGCGGCATGCAGCATCATATTTGACTGCTAGTACGCGAGCATAGCATCGCGTGTGGTGCGAGCAAAACCTTGCTCCGTTTGCTTTATCTGTAGGCATAAAGACATGACGTAAACGCGTTTGAGTCTGATGGCAGATGACGCGATTGTAGTAACTTCATCACTTTGTACATATACCAGAAGTTATTTCCAGTCATGCGAGTTTTAGAAAACCACGATCAGCTACCTCCAATATGTCAGATCAACGTCGAGGTGCACTACCAACCGAACTGGAAAGTAAATAAAGACTTTTACGAAGAATTTGTCGAGTTCTTCCCGGAGTTTATACAGGCCGGCCGTTACGTGCTTCTCAATGCCGAATTGACATCGCACCCGATTCTGCAGCATTTGCGCTTTTATTTTTTCAACGTTTACGATGACAAATGCATTAGTAAATTTATCTGTTGAACAAGTCTAAATTAATGGGTCTGCGCTATTCGACAAATAGCATGCGCTAAGTTAGACTCGTCCCTCTAAGTTAGTGGGGCTGTCCAGAAATTATATGTACATGATATTGCCTTTTTACCTCCACCCCCCCCCCCCCCCCCCTCCCCCTGTGTACATGACACAACAAAAACCGGTCAAATTACCAGTTTAATCGTCAGATTCCTTTTCGAAACCGAGAAAAACTTGCAAGATAGACATCATTAGTGTCGACAATTGGAGCTGTTGACTCGAACGGGCCAACCACCACTGCCCGTCATATTTAGCTTTTACCTTTGGCAGTTTTACGCAATGGAACCGGAAAGAAAACCGTCGGGCATTATGGCTTGGAATGAGGTACGAGGATAGGCAAGAATAACCTTCGTGTGACGGACTGTGCCCGACGCGGTCTCCATCCTGGTGCCGCTTGCCTTCATGAGTGAGCGAGTTGCGGGGGAGCAGTCGCGTGTAGAGAGTGCTTCTCTTGATCTCGTAGCGGTAGTTGGCCTACAGTGCCTCCTGTAGCCGGTCAAGAGTGAGGCACGTTAATCAGCGCTCAGGATGTAGGAGGTAAAAAACGCCGGCCGTAGGCGATACCAACGAAATGTTAGGCCAAAATCTGTCGAATATAGTGAAAATTTCGTCGGGCGGCGCCTAGCGGCGGGCCATTTTACCTAGTGCTAAATGTAACGTGTACACCCCTCAAAACCCCCCTCCTCCCCTGTGTATATTCTGTGTACCTCGACTTAGACCCTCCCCATCCCCCATGTCATGTACACATAATTCTGGACAGTCCCAGTGCCCTTCGGTGGGAAAATTTGCCGCGGGTTCAAGCAAATGAGTTTGATGTTCGGAAAAGCGTTAAACATAATGTTAATGCGCCGAGTAGTAGACAAAAAATTTAGAATTTCTGTTACGTTTCACGGTACTGGCCTTTCCGTAGCGACGAGGAAGCACCACTGTCAGACATAAATTCCTACGGCATGTACGTGGACACCCTATTTAGCGTAGGCTCGTTGACTCCCTACGCGCGTGGTAATCAATGTGAACTCCCGCAGGTAAATGTGAAACGCCGTTTTGTCAAACGTCCGAAAAGTTGTCACAAACGAAGGTGAGCGTTTTTTGTGGGCAACTTGCATGCTGAATCCTATATCATTAAAATGTCAACGAAACTCGTGTATTACGTGAATTTTGCTGGACAGGACCTCGTGTTCTGAACTTCTTTGTTTCGGCGATTTCGCGCTAATTTGTGCGCCAACACACCAGAGGTTGTTATTTGTCGCGCAGTTTCTAGATGCTTGACTGTGGGATAGTTCAATAGTTGGCGTCACCCCCGAAAAATGGTGATTTTTTTAAAGTCATACTGGAACATCACTAATCAAGTTATGGTAAACGATGGATGATCAAAGTAATGTACGTTCAAGAACAAACGCGTCTGTTTATTCCAAGTAATCCCTGACGGCGGCGCCGGATGCGCCAAGCGCAGCCTAGCCGCTAGTGGGCAACGAAGCTAGCTTTTAGCACCAATGGAACTCCGAAAAAAATGTTCCTTTACTCGTGCTTCTGTGGGCAATATATTTTTTTCTTCGGCCAATGCCTAGATCTGTGTGGGACGTAACAATTAAATGTCAGGATCTAACATAGATCATGACCACTGAAACAAAGCATCTCGCTATCATTTCTAGCACCACGTTCCCTAGCATATAAAAGCGCGCGCATCCTAGTCACGTACTTCGCATGCTCTAACTTTGGCAAGTAGTCCATAGTCAAATTCCGTAAGGCTACCGCACGGCTCAAATAACCTTCAATTTGACTTTCATCAGCCTGCTCGGTAAAACCGACCCTCATACTAGCAGCGTGCGCCAACGCGTCTGTCGCATGGTTACCTTCTTTGTCCGCCTTTTTGCCAACCACATTTCCTTCGGTCGGTTCCCTTCTTTCGAACTGTAGTTGCTTCCGAGCCAACCTCTCGTATCACGTCGCTTGGTTCTGCGACGGAATGGCGCGTCTGTCAGACTGTTGGGGTTCACACATTCTGCAGAGCACCTGTCGGACTAAACTGTTTCGTAGTCCCATCCTCCGCCGTACCTGGATCGTGTGCTCGTCATTATGAGAATCAACCATCGATCTAGCACGAGTAGCAGGGCCGTATGCAGGATTTCAGGATAGGGGGGGGGTGGAGGTCGAGGGACAGGGGGG
>JNEY01000076.1:143904-156954 GCA_020875895.1 Aphelenchus avenae | reverse complement strand
GCCCGCCCGCATAACCGACCAGTACCTGCACCCCTTGGCCGCTGCTTCGTTTGGCTGCCCTGTTCCAAAAGACCTATCGCCACAAGTCCCGCCGGTAGGCTTTTGGCACATTACTGTATCTGATGCATCTAGGCCGGCAAAGTGTTACACGGAGTTGAGATAAATGAAGCACACCGCAAAGCGAAGTATGATAGCGCAACCGCATATTTCTAAGTGGTAAGCGTACGATTATTTTGCTGAAAAGATTGACATCTTTTATTAAAAGCCAGCATTGGTTGGCTTGATGCATGTGATGTTCTTGTAGGTATGCACTGCTTGTTGCCGGGACTTTCGTCTTTGGATTTGGATTTAATATCGTCATCATCGTGTCTGAAAGTTCATTTCTTGGATATTTCACCGAAGCGCTTGGCGAGTCAGTGGACGGCGGTAATGACGGTCAATCGCAAGCTGCTATTAATGCGGAAAGAGAGCAGATGTTCCTCGTGTCAGCAACGTATTATCCAAACGCCCCTAACAGGCGAGCAGTTTCGTCAACGTAGGCCGATTTTGGCTATCGCCTTAACAACTTTAAGAAGTTTAGACCCGTTGAAGATGCAGTCGCGGTGCTCTTTAACGCCAGGTCTGGTTTTAAGCACAATTTTGCATGCTGGTCGGCCAATGGCACATCTGAGGCCACGACAGACGCTAGCATCTTGCGGGCTGCTCATCCAACAGGACGTTGTCTGTGGGAAGCTTATATTGCGGAATGTTTCGTCACGCCGAACATGACGTCATTTGGTATAACTCTGCGCAACAGAGAAAATCAAGCTAGAGTCGCAGAGGTATCGGCCCCAGATGAACATCGTAAAATGACACCCTTAATAGGTTCCGCATAGGGAAGCTGTGAAGGAAAAATATGGTGTTGTCGCATGCATAAGCCCTCAGTTTTGTGTAGAAAGGTGGCAACTTCTCGTTCATATCCTCGAGCTTTATCGACAGTATGGAGTGGGTCTGCAGGTGTACTACTTCGAAAGCATGTTGGCCGAGATTTACGAATTCATCAAGGTACCTTGCTGTAAGAATGCTACACCTCATACCTCAGTAGACACCAAATCAAAATGTTGACGTCACCACCATGGCCGTCCTGATAGCGTTTAAGTGCGGGAACCCGATCTCCGTGAAACCGACAAAGTTTAGAAGTTTAATTAGATGCGCTCACGTTCTACTACGAGCCAGTACAGTACAATACGAGCCACCGCTAATCACTGCTCCTATTAGGTATACGAAAAGAAAAAGTTGGCGCTGTTACAAGCGTGGCCGAAAATTGGTATCGACGATGTAAGCATCCGCGAGCTCGGATACGACCCGAACGAAGAAGTAGAAGTGCGGAACCAGCCGACGTCGTATAATGACTGCTTGTTGAAATTCAAGGTAACCATGCACCAGTCCAATGAAATTACTTGCGTACTAACGGAGAAATACAACAGCAGTGGTAAGGGTACCGAACGTAACCGACGTTGCGTTACCAAAAACTTTGTTGTGAGGACACCACAATTGTTTTGCAAAACGACTTCCTCCCTATTAATTGCGTGTTTCTCCGTTCGGCAACTTCAAGCGTATGTCCCACTTCATGTCAAATTTTCATACATGAGACTGCACACGGTAACGCTATAAATAAGACACAAATCACTGATGCAGAATCATTCTGCGTTGTTTATTCATCACTCAACAGTGAACTTCTTCATCGCTTCGCGGCATCTCCCTCAGCTCGACAACTTCATTCGTACTCATCGACCCACGGCTCCCAGCAGGTCTGTTCAAAGACTTCAGCAGTTCTGTTTAGGGCCTCGGCAGGACTTCTGAGAGCTTCTGGACGGACTACGTAGATCTTCAATCCGGTTTCTCAGATCTTCCAGCATGACTACGCAGAGCTTCAAGCAGCACTCCGAAGAGCCTCAAGCAGAACTACTCAGAACTTCAACGCGGACTACGCAGAACTTCCGGCATCACTCCTCAGCACCTCACGTGACGCGACCATGAACTCCCTGGCTCATGATCGTCTCGCTTCATCGCCTCGGAAGTATCCTACAATCAAAGAACCAAACCATACGCCGCACTGCAGGGCTTAATCTGCACGCAATAAGCATTCAAACACTATCAACCCAAGCAAGACACAAGCAAAACGACGCAGTCCTTACAGCTTGCAGCACGACGTCCTCAGACTTCAACAGAGCTCGAAGCAAGACGAATCCGACACGAGCTTGAAGCAAGACGAATCAGTCCTCAACCCATAGCATGAAACACGACGTCTCAGACTTCCTCAGCACAACTCAAAGCCCGAAGCACGACGACTCACATGAATGCAAGAGCTAGAAGCACGGGTCTCAGACCTTAACTCAGTGCCTAAAGAACGACGTCTCAGGTCTTAACTCAAAGCTGAAGCACGACCTCTAAGACTTCAGCTCGAAGATGAAGAACGACGATACAGACCTTAACTCAAAGCCGGAAGCACGACGTCCCAGACCTTAACTCAAAGCCGAAGCACGACGACTTAGACCTTTCCTAGGAGCTTGAAGCACGTTGTCTCAGACCTTAATCAAAGCTGAAGCACGACGACTCACACCTTAACTCAGAGCTTGAAGAACGACGTCTGAGACCTTAACTCAAAGCCTGAAGCAAGACATATTAGAACTGAACTCAGACCTTGAACCCAAACGATTCAGACCTTAAGCGAAAGACACATTGGTTGAAGCAAGACAACTCAGACCTTAACCCAGAGCACCGAGAGAACTCAGACTACTGTTGTCATGATCATGCACATCTTACTCATAAACAGGCCGCCATAGGCGGCCCCTCCTTCTAGTAGGTACTTAATGTCCGGAGTTCAAAGCGTGAGCCTGGCTTTCTCTCGAACCTTACCGGCACACTCGATGAATCATTAGCTAAGCATGACACATCAAAACCGCTACCGTAAGTGTTGAAACATCACTCGTTGTGCCCTACACCGCTTCGAGAGCAGGATCGCTATGTATGCTTAGGGCGCGTGCAAACCAATGCCCTTGCAACAGTCGCCGATAATGGAATGACAATGTCGATTTTCATTTGTGCTTCTTAGCCATTCTAGGTATCCGCTGAATTCCTTATTTTTGGCGACACCGATGACATCTTGTACCCAAGATTCGGGAAAACGTACCTTGACGAGTTTCATTATTTGGCTGGTAAATATCCATTGGCAGGCGCATTTCTGTACACGCGATTTAACGCTAACTTTAAATCAAGTGAGCCAAACAAAAGCTTCAAAGACAATTCTCTTAAAGTTCTTAAGGCCGGACGCCAGATGCATATTCGCTAACGGCTTTGATCAACAGCACGCGAATTACCACTCAGTGGGTCTCCGAGAAATACGTTGGCATCCCCTCGCGTGTTAAGACATCCTTTATCCATTGGCCAGCTCTTATGGAAGAACCATATACCCGCCAGCGAGTGCCAACAGATATTAACATGATGATTCATTTGAGGCATTGGCGGTCGGTAAGCCTCTAAAGGGGTATCCGAAAAATAACTCCCCTCTCTCTATAGCCCCCTGCCAGTAAATCTCCCATTAAGCCTAAGTCGTGGCCAAGCCGAAAGTTTCGGCAAATTTTCAAGAGTTTTCAGGTCCTCAGTTGCTTGTTCTTAAGATCTTTTAACAATACTAATGCATATTTGTACCGAGGGACTAAAAATAACCTATAAAAAATTGCCTAATTCGGTGAAATTTTGATGAATTTTTGGCCAACATTTGGCAAAAATTACCCAAAACTTCCGGCTTAGCCACGGCTTAGGCTTAACTCCTAAAACGATCATAGAAAATGTAACTCCCCTCCCTCTAATAACACCTCCTTTTAGAGGGACATCCCAAAAATAAATCTCCAGGCCATTAGAGGAAATACGGTATGTGATATTCGTGCGAGACTAAAACTGCATAGGGGTGAGACTGCGCTACATGAACCCTCGCACCTTCCTAGCAGTATGCCTTAAGAAGAGAATAATACCGCCCTCCCTCTACGTCTGTGGGAGCTAACAAAAATTACGGTACATCGTCGATCAGGCAGCACAAATCACCAATTAAGGTTGACCGTTATACCGGCAAGCTGCCGACCTACATGCTGAACTTCTTCCGGAAGAATAACGAGGTTATTTTCTAGCCTCGACCATAGACAAGACTCAAAACTTTGGGCAGTAACGCTATGATAAGTACCTTTAGACGAAACCGACATTTGCTAATATTACACAGCTAATTAGTCAAGACAGGATTTCCGACATGGAAAAAAACTGGCGAGCATTTCTTTACGAACATGCTACCGCTCAGTTTGCAAAGTTACCTGAACATGTAGTCTACTACCCGGTATTGGAAAAATGCTACGATTCTATTATGTACGGACGGAATTCCATACCAGTCGAATGCATAGGGCATACTCATTGCCCTATTATGCCCATTAAAGGTATTGCATGGGTTACAAGCCTTTGACCCCGATCCGAATAGGTGTAGCAATTTGATATGTGTCGAGGACCATGTTAAAAGCATCTCGAGAGAAACTTGGTATTTTCCCCGATTAGTTTTTCGAGTTTCTTCTTATGTTTGCATGTCCAGGTGTCCTGTTTGGGTGTTTCGGACACGATACCGCCTCTGGTGTCTGAACCATTCTGCAAGCAGTTAGTGTCATCCGTCAGCGAATCAAAATAGCTTTAGGCGTGAAATGCGCAATGAACAAGTTCAGCTATCGTCATCAGCCAGTTTCCGAAACCCTGGTTATTCACTACGCACAACTACAACGTGACGTTTTCATACACGAAGAAGGATGCATCTTTTGATACGTCAGTCTGTTTTTGACAAAACTACGGCTAAGAACGAAAAGCTGAAGCGGACGCTTAGCGGCGGAACACAGAACCCAATGAACCTTGACTAATTAATTAGCGACTAACGGGTTTTTTTTACACGTTACGATTATAAATTTTACGAATCCCGTTGTTACCAGAACGGCACACAGTTTAGCACGCCTGCCGTCGGTCGTAGGCTTCGATAACATGCTTAACCCTCTCCCCCTACCGTAATTTCTTTAGCCGTGGGAAGCCTAAAATCGTGCGCCGTACGGATCTGCCCGACGCATGCCTGATAATGTGCGCCTATTAAGAAAAATTTTCATTAAAGATACTCTACGGTCTGATGACCAATGTACGCTGTCATCTAACTCGTCATAATTGTTTCGATACACGCGTAGTCACATACGGTAACACTAGGGACTATAGGTAATTATTGTCGTTAGAATAACCAGCAAAAATGAACAGAAGGCCTCCTAACGTACAGTGGATCGTTAACTGTCTGTTTTTTTTGACGTTTCCAAACGGGGACCCTGTGATTCGAGATTGCGAAAAAAGGCGGTTTTGGAGGTTTTGTTGGTGGGTGGTCATTTCTAATACTAATTGCCAAATAGGCTTACGGAAAGTCTTTTAAGTGCTTCTACCTTTATGGTGCGGCTTTGATTTGAAAGTATGCTTGAAGCGCCACATTCTTTGGCTAAATGGGAAAATTGGGCCCTTGAAGTAACCTAGAATGTGCAAGTGTCCAATGAGCTCAATGCTCAATTAAATGGCCTCCATAAAAAATTTTAACGATTGTGTGGACATGATGTGTTAGTGCTACACTTCGGCGGCCAAACCGGTCTTCGCTGCCGTCCCGGATCATCCATGCACGGAATCCCCTCCGAGGGTTAAGTGCGATCTCGTGAGCCCTTAGAACTGTCCGATAGGGGTTCAATCCAGTGTCTGATTGTGCACCAGGTTCAACCTATTTATGTACTTCACATACGTCTGGAACGCTGCATGGGGTTAGCTCGATCCGGAATCGGATCCAAAGAGTGACAATCCTGTCCGCGGATTGTCGGTCTTTCATTTCAGCGACATAAAACCATGTTTCATTGCCACGTGACATGGAAAAGTGAAGCTCATGAGAAGTTATCATGCGGCGCCCGCTTACAGCGATCTTAGAGTCAAAAAGAATTTACTACTCCCTCCCCCGTTTGCTACCTTTAAAGTGGCTTCTTTTTGCTTCAGAGACGTTCGAAGGTGCGCCTAGGAGACCTGCCTTGGAACACTTATTCCTGTTGCGGTTTTTAGACGGACATGGGCATGCAGAAGTTCTCAAATTATTCTTATACTTTTTATGCTTAGGTGAAAAAATTGATAATCTTCCCGCGCGGTAAACTTTGACACGTTAAAGGCTGCGCTTTCGACATTTAAGCCAATTCCGACTATCGACGGTCCGAACAACAAGGGCTTGCTCTGTTTTCATAGTTCCCTTCCGATTCACAGACATCTACAGCTAACACTATGATTAGGGCAATTTTGCGAATGTGCATTTTGCAAGTACTCGAATAACCAAACGCGTTACTCTGAGCGCATATTCCGCCGGCCACAATGTCACGTGGACTGCGTGAGCTCAGGTCCGGTTTTGCGCCCACGCATCTCGTCAACAAGCAAATCACAGCTTTCCTCGACTGCTGTGGGCGTTGTACTCTCCCGTGGTGATATGTGCCTATATTGGTAACATGTGCATTTTTGTGGTGTTTGCCGTGGTCCTCGAGCACCCTGATCCCAAAACACAACCCTGTTTTCTCTAACAGGCGCGTCCCAATTTTCAGCGACCATTTTATGAGTTTTCACAACTGGACTGCTCATAACTTATTTTCTTCTTCAACCTATTCCAAACCTCAAAGGGTGGAGCTGGGAGGGAGGGGGGGGGGTTCTATTAGATAAACACGGTATTTACTTGTACGCTTGAATTCTGCTTTTAAACAAGCCGTTCTTTGAACGTTGTAAATTTTTTAGGTACACAAACTGAGTGCCAAACATACAAGCCAAGGCCGATATGTACAAGCGGAGAGGTCTCTCTGAATGCCTACTACTGTTAGCATATAGGCCGCATATTACGCAGACAGTTTGTTGCTGGTGGACTAAGCGTGCAATCCGGTAAGCTCGCGCAAGCGTATACGGTTAACGTGTATTGTAAAAACGTAGCAACATCCTAGGGAGCGTAAGACGACTCACGTCTTTCCCAAAATTAGACAACGTTTCAGTTATTCATTTGTGGTTGTCGTTATCGTTGTTGCATTTTATCTCACGCTTCTGCTGCAGTCGTCTTCAGTGTAAGACATACAATTCGTTTAATCTAAAAGACTTTGGACAATTCACCTTCCTCTGCTCGCCGAAAAAACAATTTTAGTGGTTACAGTGACGCTTTGGAACCTTTTCCCGATGCTTACCAAAGAAAGTCAGGTAAACACAAATCTCATATTGCCATGATCTCAGCTACATATTTTTCGAATGACACCGGGTAAGAGTTTAATGCATGTCCGCAAACTGACAGTACTATTTCAATACTTTGGTTTAGAAGTTACGAGCCAAATACAATGGTAGTTCTATTTAATTCGGAAATCCACACTCGAAAGCCGTTCAAACTGGTCTGCTCGTCGACTAATGTGTCGCATTCGACGCGTGGGATGGCCAAAGTTCTTCGAATGCCGGTCGATATCAAAGCTTGCTTGTGGACGCAGTACCTGGCGGTTTGCTCTGTTGCAGGAAGTCCGACAAGTTTCACGCTTAAAAACAAATATTCAAAGAACCCACCATTAAAGGTACTACATTCCTATACACCGAAGCTCTGGTCAGGGACAGATCCCCGCATAAAAGCTGTCTGTTCACTTCTAGTATCATTGGATAGATATTCAAAAGTTATGTAACAGTGCAAAGTTTTAGCCCATCTAATTCGCTAGAAAAACGTTTTAATGACTCAAACTTCCAAAAATTGGGTGCTGCTAAACAACGGTAAGCAGTAGGCAAATTTACCGCTCGCTATACATATGTGCGTGCCGCACAGATATGTACGCATGCGGTAGGTACGAGATATTCCGTCAAATCTACCCGAAAAAGGATTTTCAACCATGGCGATTCCAAAAATATCACCAACTTCCAGTGCACATTTGCTGTGACTCGGGGAGGGGATGGTCCTGTTTATTTGCGATGCGACAGCTAGCGGTGCACACGTGCGCTTAGCGTCCTTTGGCCAAATATGTCCAAAAGGGGTCTTCAAACGTCGGAAATTGGCACCCCTGTTCATGCACTTACCGTATTTCTTTGATTATAGCCCCTGGGGCTATATTTTCGTAAGGTCTTTTCGAGGGGGCTATATTCCGGGGGGGGGCTCTATTTAAGGGTGGGGCTATATTTTTCAGATGCCCGCCGCAGGCGGCGCCCAACAAGGAAAAAAGGTATTTTATCACAATAATGTCGAACAAAATGACCATTTTTCCTGCTATTTTCTAGATATAAACCTCGTTTCGGTACACAATTACCGATTAACAACCATTATATAACTGAATTACACTGGCATAATGTTCTAGTACTAGTATGCAGTTGCCACTTATTGGTGATGGGTAACCGAGGGGGTGGGGCTATATTTTTCGTAGGTCTCTATGAGGGGGCTATATTCAAGGGGGGGGCTCTATTTAAGGGCGGCTATAATCAAAGAAAACGGTACTTGAAAGCTTTGGTACTCACAATGTTTAAAGTAAAGTCTTTCATTGCTTACAGATTCCCTACAGACATGCCTCTGCAGGGAAGTGGGACGTGGTTGCGTGTATTAGCCCTCTTTTCTATTTCGAGCGCTGGCAATCTCTTCTGTTGATGCTTGAGAGCTACCGACACTTTGGCGTCGGCCTGCAAGTGTTCTACGTACAGAGCATGCTGTCAACAATTTTTGACCTGCTGAAGGTGCGTACTCGTATACCGGGTAAACGTGGACCAGCTCTTATGTAGGACAGTCTTGGACTTCTAGGTGTACGAGCAGCAAAAAATCGTAGCTGTCGTGCCTTGGAGAATGCTCGACGTGGACGATCATGGTCTGGGATATGATCCTAATGAGGAATTAAACTGGAGAAATCAACCAGCAGCGCATACGGACTGCATCCTTAACTACAAGGTCTGGCTTCTGGTAGCATTTACGGCTCTGACTAAACTGTTTTACAGTCTGCAGCTGATTTCATCATTGTTGGAGATCTCGACGATTTACTGTTCCCGAAAATGGCGTCCACATTCCACGAGGAGTTTTCTGGCTTGCTCTCTCTCAGCCCGCACGCGGCCGGGTTTTCGTACAATCGTTACAATGCGGAATACGATACAAGTAATAACTTTCCGGAGCCCACGCGTCATAAAATTCCGACGAGTGGCATACTATTAGCGCTTGTATAGGTCGGTGCCCTGAGCAGTTCTCGTTAGCCGCTTTATTCGCAAGCACGTACATTACGAACGAGCGCGTTGGCCCAAAGGCGGTCGTCTTGCCCTCGAGGATCCAGACAATGTGGCTGCATCATCCTATCCATATCGACAAAGGATACAAAATGGTCGAAGTTCCCCTCGCGACGAACATGATGGTCCACTTCAGAAAATGGCGGGGGTAGGTTTCTATTGTACTTCCAGGAGAACAGAAAATCGGTACGGATCGTATTTGCTTCTAAGCCGTCATTCCAACCCTGCAAGCAAGTGATCATCCAAAAATATGCACAAGGACAGGGTATAGAGAGTGAGGGGGTAGATCAAAGTGGCCGGGTGTGGTTTCACGCTACAATAAACGTCCTCCTAGGTGACAGCCCCGCTTTAATAAGTAAGGATTGCCAAGAAACGCGTCTATAAGCATTGCCTTGCCTTTTGATTTAGGTTGACCAAGGCTTCGGATGGATACGTGATACGGTAAGATTTTTGCATGTTTTCGCTATGTATTGTACGAGTGTGATCGCGCGCCTCGCGCGCGAATTTCGCTGAATACTTCGCCAATACTGAAATTGAAATGTTCAAGCACGAAATGGAAACAATTAAAAAGAACTAACCATAACTTACATCGTTGAAATTTATCTAGAGCAAGGCAGTGAAAACAGATTAACGACGTAATTGATGCCAGGGGTCGATTGGGCGATAGCAGGGCGAAATAAACTTGGAACACTTTTTCGCTTTATTGCCCGTAACTATGTTCCAATATGCTTAGATCATTCCAATTCTGATAATTTTCGAATTTAGCACAGTCGAAAACACGAAAAGGACGAAAACTTGGGAGAAATACACTTGGAACAATTTTCGGTATATCGTGTTGAAGCGTTATTTTAGGGTGCCCAGATCATTACATCCCAGATATTTCGAACGCGGCATGGTTGTAAAGCCACCGGGAACGAATACCAGGCCAAATACGGGTGCAAAATTTTCTGGTTTTCGGAATTATTTTTTAATATGCCCAGATTGTTCAAATTATGTTATTGTCGAATTAAGCTTAATCGAAACCCCGTACGGAACACCCGATGCGCTTGGTCTTTTTCGGCACACTGCCCGGGACTACGCTCCAACGAGCCAATACTGCACTTCGACCTCAGCATGGTCAAAAACTCCTAGGTAACGAAAAACAGGGAGACATACGCTTGGAACGTTTTCGGTACATTGTGCCGGGCGATGTTTCAATGTGCCCAGGCCATCCCGACGTTCTGTATTTTTTTCGATTCTGCATGGCCGAAAACACCTTAGGACCGAATACCGAGGCGAACTACGCTTGGAACATGTTTTCGGAACGTTGTGCCGGAACGACGTTCCGACGAACATTGTGCCCTAACGATGTTCCAACGTGTCCAATTGTGTTATTTTCGGATTCAGCAAGCCGAAACGGCTTAGGACCGTAAACCGAGGCGAACTACGCTGGGAACATATTTTCGGAACGTTGTGCCGGAACGATGTTCCGACGAACATTGTGCCATAACGATGTTCCAACGTGCCCAGATTATCCCGAATATGTTATTTTCGAATTCAGCATCGTCGAAAACACTCAAGGATCGAAAACCAGGGCAAAATACGCTTGGGACATTTTTTGGTACATTGTTCCAGAACGTTGTTCCATTGTGCTCAAATCGTTTTAATTTTGCTATTTTCAAACTCAGCGTGGTCTATAACCCCCAACTACCGGAAACCAGGGCGAAATACGCCCGGAACATTTTTGGGTACACTGTGCCAGAAGGGTGTTCCATTGTGCCCAATTCGTTCTAATTCTGCTATTTTCGAGCTCAGCGTGGTCGAAAACCCCGAAGGACCGAAAACCAGGGCGAAATACGCTTGGAACATCTTTCGGTACATTGTGCCGGAACGATGTTCCATTGTGCCCAAATCGTTCCAATTCTGCTATTTTCGAACTCAGCATAGTCGAAAACCCCCCGGCGCACAAAGACTCGGCTCAAAACGCACGGGAAACCCTAGAACTGAAGAGCGTGACAGACGGACAATCAAACAAACAACCCGCGCTCGATTATTATATAGGATCCATGTTGCATTGTATGTTGCAGCCGATGGTGTTTTTTAGCCAACCACGTGGTTGGCTAAAAAACACCATCGGCTGCAACATACAATGCAACATGGATCCTATATAATAATCGAGCGCGGGTTGTTTGTTTGATTGTCCGTCTGTCACGCTCTTCAGTTCTAGGGTTTCCCGTGCGTTTTGAGCCGAGTCTTTGTGCGCCGGGGGGTTTTCGACTATGCTGAGTTCGAAAATAGCAGAATTGGAACGATTTGGGCACAATGGAACATCGTTCCGGCACAATGTACCGAAAGATGTTCCAAGCGTATTTCGCCCTGGTTTTCGGTCCTTCGGGGTTTTCGACCACGCTGAGCTCGAAAATAGCAGAATTAGAACGAATTGGGCACAATGGAACACCCTTCTGGCACAGTGTACCCAAAAATGTTCCGGGCGTATTTCGCCCTGGTTTCCGGTAGTTGGGGGTTATAGACCACGCTGAGTTTGAAAATAGCAAAATTAAAACGATTTGAGCACAATGGAACAACGTTCTGGAACAATGTACCAAAAAATGTCCCAAGCGTATTTTGCCCTGGTTTTCGATCCTTGAGTGTTTTCGACGATGCTGAATTCGAAAATAACATATTCGGGATAATCTGGGCACGTTGGAACATCGTTATGGCACAATGTTCGTCGGAACATCGTTCCGGCACAACGTTCCGAAAATATGTTCCCAGCGTAGTTCGCCTCGGTTTACGGTCCTAAGCCGTTTCGGCTTGCTGAATCCGAAAATAACACAATTGGACACGTTGGAACATCGTTAGGGCACAATGTTCGTCGGAACGTCGTTCCGGCACAACGTTCCGAAAACATGTTCCAAGCGTAGTTCGCCTCGGTATTCGGTCCTAAGGTGTTTTCGGCCATGCAGAATCGAAAAAAATACAGAACGTCGGGATGGCCTGGGCACATTGAAACATCGCCCGGCACAATGTACCGAAAACGTTCCAAGCGTATGTCTCCCTGTTTTTCGTTACCTAGGAGTTTTTGACCATGCTGAGGTCGAAGTGCAGTATTGGCTCGTTGGAGCGTAGTCCCGGGCAGTGTGCCGAAAAAGACCAAGCGCATCGGGTGTTCCGTACGGGGTTTCGATTAAGCTTAATTCGACAATAACATAATTTGAACAATCTGGGCATATTAAAAAATAATTCCGAAAACCAGAAAATTTTGCACCCGTATTTGGCCTGGTATTCGTTCCCGGTGGCTTTACAACCATGCCGCGTTCGAAATATCTGGGATGTAATGATCTGGGCACCCTAAAATAACGCTTCAACACGATATACCGAAAATTGTTCCAAGTGTATTTCTCCCAAGTTTTCGTCCTTTTCGTGTTTTCGACTGTGCTAAATTCGAAAATTATCAGAATTGGAATGATCTAAGCATATTGGAACATAGTTACGGGCAATAAAGCGAAAAAGTGTTCCAAGTTTATTTCGCCCTGCTATCGCCCAATCGACCCCTGGCATCAATTACGTCGTTAATCTGTTTTCACTGCCTTGCTCTAGATAAATTTCAACGATGTAAGTTATGGTTAGTTCTTTTTAATTGTTTCCATTTCGTGCTTGAACATTTCAATTTCAGTATTGGCGAAGTATTCAGCGAAATTCGCGCGCGAGGCGCGCGATCACACTCGTACAATACATAGCGAAAACATG
>JNEY01000076.1:118705-132332 GCA_020875895.1 Aphelenchus avenae | reverse complement strand
TTTGGCCTATCTGGGCAAAAACGCGGAACAACGCAAAATCGTTTTTTCACGGGCACGGGTATCGGGCCGTTTTTTCCGCACGGGAACGGGGAGCGGCACGGGGGGGGGTCTTACCGAACACTAGGGCAAGGATCTAAGGTGGGCCAAGTTTTAGCGGCCCAAAAATACCCCGTGGTCCCCCTTACCAAATTTATCGCGGCGGCCGAGGCCACCGCTAACATATGGCTACCCCTTTTGCTCTTTTTGCGTACCGTTCAAAATTTGGATGAGGGGGGCATGGCCGTCCTGCCCGTCTGTCGGTACGCCACTGCTCCCCTCCCACCTCCCCTAGAGTTTCTTAAGATCACATTTTTGACACTCTAGCAGTTTAACTTGTTTATGCCTCGCTGCGAAAAAGTTGTTCTGAAAGTTCTCGACGTCCGTATTCTGAAAATGGGTTTACTTAAGCGGCGCTGTTACAGCTACAAATTGTTTACGAAATTATACAAGAGGCGTGGGGTACTTACTAGAAGCAGGTTCTATCAGAACAAATACGGTCAGCGGAGTCAAGTTATCATCAAATGGCCGCTATCAGCATTTATGCGCAGCTCATCATGCGCTTTTACTTGTTTTTTTTGCCTCTAACTTTGCGATTTAGTATGTTTGGTCACCATATTTTGAGTTGTTTCGGCCTCTGTCTTTCCAAATGGGTAACGAAAGTATATACTTCGCGCGCTACATGGAAGAAGAGCCAACATGTAGCATTGTATCCATAGGTAAGGGAAAGGGTATATTGTTAACTGGAGTGGTTACAACCTCTTTCACACGAAAATTAATTCACTTGAACGTGACCAAGGACATAATGAACAGTTTCCGAAAGTGTCAATTACTGGTCGCGTCAACGGAACATAGCGGACGTCCGGCTGTGGAGGAACTAAACGGCATTTATTCGGAAACATTCGTTTCAGGCATGGCAGGGTTACATCGATTAGGTCGCTACTACATACAACCTGACACTGACTCTCATACAGGTGACTGCCGTTTGTGCAGTATAATTTAAAACTAGCGGCTGGGCTGCGCTTTGCGCAGCCGGCGCCGCTACAGGGGAAATTTATACCAGGCGGAAAGCGTGTTATGAAACACCGTGTTTTAATTCCAGTAGGCCGTTTCGTAGCAAAATCGCATTCGTGTTGTATTTGTTGTATTTGCAGGATGCTTATGTTCGGATCCTCCATGCTTCAAAACCCCTCATAGCACCGGTTTGGCAAAATATTTCCTTCTAACCCGCTGTATGCATGATTGCATAGCGCTCGATATCGCATGGAAGGAAGCAGGACCGCGAATCCTCCAATGACTCCCAGAGTGACCGTCATGAAAAATGGAAGGGTTGACCCCCTTTTTAGGGGGTCGAAGGGGGTCTTGAGACCAAAGTAAATAATGATTCGTAATCAGCTCACCGAGGGCTTTCATGCGAGGTGTGACGCAATGTTCCACCGAAACCTTTGTTTATGCGCATGCTTCCATAGCGCTAGCTATCGCATGGAAGCATGAGTCAGATGTCGAGACTTTGATCGGTCATAACTTTTTTTCTAGCCAACCGATCCGGCTGAAACTTTCCAGTTTTTCATAACCTTAGAAGCCCTATCGAATGATACCAAACATGAAACGATTGCGAAAACTTTTCGGTGGACCGACGTTCACCAGCCCTTTAGTGTATAAGGATAACATGTGTATGCATATTTAAATGGACAGTTCAACTTAAGGCAGCCGAGTCGACTACCTCAGAGCAGCTTACCATTATCGGATTTCTGACTTTCTAAAAGCGTTTCATGGTGATCCGACCCGAACAGTGGACCATTTGATCGTCGAACTCGATGGCGAAGAGCATATTCTCCTTCCGTCTTTACTGGGTAAAAAATGCGTGCGGACAATGCGATAAGGCCGCGGCCAGAACAATTTTTGTATGACATACTGGAATGTTTTAGATGATTTTCGGTACCTGCCAAGCATTTGCCAAATCATGGTTACCCTGCATTATCCTCCAGTTCACATGGGCTTGTCAATGTCGAATGTTACTGAGACATTTACAAAGGTTTTTGGCAGTAGTGTCTACGTTTTATTAAATGTTCAACGACTATCGCGTGCACGAGCCTACCGGTTGTACATGTTAAACATTCGCGCTCAGGAATGCGTCGAAAAATTCATTTGCCTATGATCTTGATAAAACACCGCTGTATGAAGCTTTGCATTCCGTGTTATACTGTGACTACAGTGCGCTTAAGACAGGCTAAGAACTAGTCGGGTGTCGCGTGCACAGGGTGCAATGCTTGCAAATTTTCACTTCTGTTTGCCATGTACATTTCCACTTCAAACTCTCATTTCCATTTCCCTTAAGCCATTTTCGTACCATTTCCGTTTCCGCAATTTCGGCCATTCATTTCCACCTGCACATTCTTACGTACTAAATTTGCGACAAAAAAGCACCGCGCAAAGACACAATTAAGCTAAGGAGAGATGTTTTCGTTGAGGTGGTACATCAGTTGGGTGTCCAGAAGGCTCTCCAGAGCGTTCTTTTTGCTGACAACT
Organism: Aphelenchus avenae; assembly: GCA_020875895.1. Classification (NCBI taxonomy): domain Eukaryota; kingdom Metazoa; phylum Nematoda; class Chromadorea; order Rhabditida; family Aphelenchidae; genus Aphelenchus; species Aphelenchus avenae. The sequence continues at coordinate 129,767 of JNEY01000076.1, read as the reverse complement.
GCCCATCCGGTGTGACTGAAACATCACTCGATCGAGGCCGAACTTGCAAAAGCCGCGAGGTATTTGAGAGCCAGTGAGTGAACTTTTGGGTACATTGCAGAGCCTTCGGAACGCCTCATTCAAAGGTTTCCGTAGCGCGGAAGTATTGTTAGAGCAAAGCGTTGTACTGCATAAGAGCAGCCTCGGAATCCCGAAGCCCTATCCAGCGGCTCAGACGCTTCTCTATATTACGCATTGTGGGCAACATGTCTTCGTATGTAAAGTCGTTAGCAGGGCTGGGCGGGTCTCGGAATCTCGGTACATTTGGTCTCGGTCTCGGTCAGCAAAAAATCCCGCAAATTTCGACTTTTTGATGGTGCACCGAAGCTGGATGCTGAGTGAAAATCATGAACTTTGAGTCAAAATTTCGCTTGAATCGCCTCCGGCAGGCCTAATTCGTTACCTATGCGATCAGGAACCGAACATGTCCGACGAACCTTTTTGCAAATATACGTATAATTACAGGAAAACCCGAACAGAGCTTCCCCATTTTGAGGCAAAGTTAACAAAAATCTTGGTCTCGGTCTCGGTTACTGTAAAATTCAGCTCAGCCCTACACTCAGCTCAGTCGACAACCTCACGTGGCGTGTCATCAAATCTCTGGACGGCAGAGCTGGTCAACCCAGGTCAAGTGCAGCCATCAGCAACGGCTTGCGACGACGCCTAAGGCTAAGACAGACGCCTTTATCAAAGAGTACGCCTCCGTCGGCCGATTTCACCACTCTAAAGACGACCGCCGTTTTCACAACGCTATTGTGGGCCAGCTCAAAGGGCAGTGCAGATGCGAATATTGCCGAGACTTCAGGCGTCAGGAACTTGAAGCAGCCCTAAAGGAGCTAAAACTGAAGAAGGGGCCAGGAGAAGATGGTGTTAGCAATGACATGCTCACGAAACTTCCGGAGCGCGACCGTGAAGCATTCCCACAAATGGCGAATGCATCCTGTCCTGTCCTGACGAAGAGATGTCCCGGCCGGTGGACAAGCGCTGTGGTTATTCCAATACCGAAGGCGTGCAAGGACTCAAGCAACGTCCAGTCGTATCGGCCGATCAGCTTGACCAGCTGCATCGCAAAGACCATCGAGCGGATGATTAAGAACCGGCTAGCCGACTGGCTAGATCGAAACAACACACTGTCCTCGGCACAAGCCGGATTCCGAAAGATGCGCTCCACGGAAGTTTGGCTGCTACGAGTAGTGCAGTAAATCTCCGATGGCTTCAATGCAAAGAAACCTTCGAAGCGAACGGTCATGACCTTTAGTGGACTTCTCGAGAGCCTTCGACCGCGTCTGGCGCACAGGCCTGTATCATAAGATGCTCGAGAAAGGAATCCCGCTGTGCCTCGTTCTGTGGATCCGAGAATTCCTCAGCGACCGACGCGCCCGTGTCCAAATCGACGATGCAAAGAGCCGCGCATACACGCTCGAATGCGGAACTCCCCAAGGCGCAGTTCTCTCGCCGCTCCTGTTCCTCATTTTCATCGACGGAAGAAGTCCAGACCAGCCTTTACGCCGATGGCCTTGCTCTCTGGTCCCAACGTGAGCGCCTCGACACAGCACCGGTAGCCATGCAGACAGCCCTCAACCGTCTCCTATACTGGTCATGGCAGTGGAAATCGGACGTCAATGTCGACAAGACGTTCAGCGTCATCTTCACGATGGATCACATGAAGCTCGCTACAGACAGGAACTCAGATACAACGGCCAGGAAGTCCCCTACGACGCCATGCCCACGTTCCTTGGCCTCACGTTCGACCGAACGCTGTCGTTCAACGCGCACGCTAAGAAAGTTCGTGCAAAAATGGAGAAGCTCCCCAGCATGCTGTCAGCTCTCAGAGGAACTACCTCGGGATGTCGCAAGAAGCTCATGCAAAGTAGTCAGGTAGTTAGGTCAGTAGCCACTATGGCGGAGCTGTATGAATGGCAGCTGCAGCGAAGCCAGCGAAGATCACACTCAATGACCGCCAACAAGCGTGCCGCGCGCGTCATAACAGGATGCACTCGAACGACTCCATCTGAGATGTTCCTGGACGCGGCCAACCTCCTTCCGGCAGAACACAAACGAGACATTCTGTGCTGCATCGCACATGAGAAAGCTCTACCCGGAAGACAACACGAGAAATGCGGCGGCCAGTCACCCGCAACGACAACGCCTCCGTTCGCAGGTCGCCAAAGAGCACACAGTGCAGCGCAAGCTAGGCCAGTACCTGCGAGTGAACATCGAGGCTATACCGCCGTCGCTCCGTTGGAAACCGCCACCCAACATCACCCTGCGCGCAGAGCTCAGGCAGGAGGACAGACGAGCCGGCACTAAAGAGACGAGCCGCAGAAGACACACTCGCAGCCTTCCTCTTTGCGATGTTATAATCTGGACGGACGGCTCAGCAGATGGAGGCCTCAAAAATGCTGGTGCACGCTTCGTCGCTGAGTGCAAGGACCGGCGGGACCCAACAAATCTCCACCAGAAGTACGTGCCAGCATGAAGTGTGTGCTAAAGCTTCGAGGCCAAGTTTCGTCGCATTTGAAACAGCCCTAGAGTGGCTCTCGCAGGAGTTGAAAAACAGAACGCTGACAGAGCAAAAAATCCGGATCTGCACCGACTCGCTGTCACTCGTTACAGCGCTCCTTTCCGGCCAGCAGCGAAGGACGGATGCCACGAGCAAGCACGTACGGCAGATGATCGAGCAACTGTTCCCTGCAAGCGGATGCCACCTTACCGTCTAGTGGATCCCAGGACACGGCGAACTCTATGGAAACGCGGCGGCTGATCAGGCAGCCAGATAAGGCGCTACAGTCGACGGCCAGAACGACATTGCCATCGACATTATCACAGCGAAAGCACTGATCAAGCGGAAAGTTGAGGAGTACTGGAAACGCTCCATCGACCACCACACAAGCGATTTGCTACGCGCGTTTCGGTTTTACTCTCGGTTTTTCGAATCTTTTCTCGTCCGCGTTGATGTTTACGGCCACTAATTCCTCGTAGACCTTCAGTAGCTCCTCTGTGACAGGTCGGTAGCTCTGTTCAGCATCTTGGCGTAGTGCTGCTATTCCTGCCGTCTTGGCAGCGGATATCGCTCCTGTTGGGCTTGCGACGTCTTTTCTTCGCTGGCCTTCTTGTCCTTGAAGGGCTGCGATTGTTCCTTCTGTTTCTTCAGGTCCTTGTCCTTCAGTGGCGTAGTGCGGTAGTGATGGCTTCCTTGAACGGTTGCAGTAGATCGAAGTGGACTTTCGTCGGCGTTGCTTCTTCTTGCAGTTTCTGTATGAAGGCGTTTGGCTTTTGGATGCGGGCGATCTTGTACGGTCCTTCGTAGCGTGCGGCGAACTTGTGCTCCATTCTTTCGTGGGCAAGCTTTCTTAGTACTGGTTCTCCTTCTTGGAAGTCGTGTTGTTTCGCACCGATCTTCTCATCTCGTTAAGCGTCTCGGATTGCTGTCTTCTCTTCGATTGCCTCTCGGATTAGTTTCCACACTTCTCGAAGTTGCCTCATCGTGTTGGACTGGCGTTGTAGGTGAGCTTCTGCTTCCTGCCTGACTTCTTCGCAACCGCGTCTCCATCCCCGCTCTCCTGAATCTGTTCCTCCTGGAACAGTTTGGTTCGAAGGTCGATGGGCAGGCATGGCTCTCGTCCGAAGAGTATCTAGAAAGGACTTCTGCCGGTGACGCGGTGGATGGAGCAGTTGTAGGCGAATGTGGTCGGCGCGAGAAGCGAGCACCAGTTGCTTCCGCTGTCGTTGGCGTAAGCAGATATCATATTGGCCAGAGCTGAGTGGCTTCTTTTCGCTTGGTCGTTGGACTGCTGATGGTAAGATGAGATCGTCAGGTGTCAGGTGCTTGAAGGAGTAAGCGTCGGCTAGCACGGAGTCGGCGTCATCGACGCTGCATTCAAGCAGTCGGCGACAGTCGGGGCCGGGTTTTCAGGGCTGAACCCTGACATTCAGGGCCGGGTCTTACCAGAACTTGGGTCAGGGCCGGGTTTTCAGGGCTGAGCCCGTTATTCAGGGTCGGGTTTTACCAGAATTCGGGTGCTAGTTGTGCTAAGCGTGCCAGAATCGGCACAATACGCGGTGCTAAATGTGCCTTCCAAATGGTTCGGTGCTAAATTGCCCGGTTTACGGTTAACGTGCGATGCTTTAAAGAGACGAGTAAAATCGACACAGCTCAGAATTTGGGTCAGGGCCGGATCAGGGCCTGGTTTTCAGGGCTCAGCCCGAAACTCAGGGCCTGGTTTTACCAGATTTGGGTCAGGGCCGGGTTATCAGGGCTGAGCCCTGACACTCTGGGCCGGGTTTTTTTCGGAAACCGGGTTGAGGGCCGGGTCCGCCCCTGAAAATCCTGACGGGCCCTGATCAGGGCCCGGCCCGAAACCGAACCCTAACTGTGATATATGAGATAAATGATACCGAGCGGATGCGCTTGGTCAGCTTTGGGGTGGACGATGAATTATACGCCGCTGATATTTGCGGTGGTGTCGCGTGTTCCGAGCAAGATTACAGGTCCTCGTAGGAATGCACCGTCCGTCCAGGTTGCGTGGTATCCGCAGTGTGTCTCTGACAGGCCGACGATCCCGAACTGGATCTTGAGGCCTTTCACGAGCAGGTAAAGCCGGTTCCATATGAGCTGTTTGGTTGAGCTCCGAATCCTCCGGCATCGAGGTTGTGCGTTAGGATGTGGAGCATGTCCGAGCGGCATCGATTTTCTGATCGATGCTTACAAGAGGTTTTTATGCCTTTCGTTGCGTTGCCGCATAGCTGCGTAGTCCGTACGGGTCCCCGCTCTCGGTGAGTGTTGAGTGCGGTTTGTTATGGCCCTAGTCCCTAGTTATCCCTAGTCCCTAGTTGATGCGCGGGTTCGTGTTGATAAACGGGTGTCCGCCGACGATCCCATTGCCGTCTGCGGCGCTGGCGCATCTCGTGTCAGCCTGGTTGGGAGATGGGGACCTCAGCAGACCGTTTTTTTACAGCTCGCTTAACCAACCTCACCAGGTGTCCGCCTGGGGATCGGTAACCGGATGACCCTGCATTACTGGCCATACGACCAAGTCCAGCTGCTCCGTTCCAGTAAATCATTCTTCCCGGTCCAGCGGGACCTCGTGGAGGAATCGCCGTCGCCGCCAGGGCGCACTCGATGCAGCACGCACACGAACACTTCCTACCTGCAACCGAGCCCACCGTCAGCATCCTGGACCCCGCCATCCTGACATCACGTTACATTAGTGGCGCAGATTTCGGGTCGGCCAGAGTGGTCGCATATGTCGTGTCGTAACGGCAGAAGGACAAGGAAAAGGAAAAAGACCGCCACGTGGATCGGGTGGCCGAGTGCATACAATGCCTAACTCGTCATTCTTAAGGTCTGTTGCTCGGAACGCAAGGCACCACGAACAAATTTCTCCCGACATACACCACGATATCAAAGAAGAAGAAAAGCCTCTTAAACACGGTCTGTCGTATATCAAGTGTTTGCCTCTCTACATCCCACATAAGAACACAAAGCTCCTACAATGATGTGACTTTGGCCGAAAACCTTGACAGCTCAAGCAAATTTTGGCATTTTGACTTTGTTTACAAAGGCTGCACTGAGCTAAATCTTCATTTTCGTTTGATTTATTTATCCCTAAAAAAGACGGTATGAGGCAATGTAAAGGCAAACGATCTTAACAACGTTATGCTTAGATGCGATAGCGAGCCAGCTATGGCATGCGCGATTTTGAACCAAATTGCGTCCTAGGGGTATTCGTGCGTGGGGAATCCGAAAATAGCGTCGGTTTTTTTTTGCATAGGAGTGGGGTCCGAGAGCTCTCCCTTTTTACATGACACTAGCGGATGGGTTCCAGTTTTTCGTAACTATAGAAGCCCTATCGAATGATACCAACACGAGTTGGTAGTGGAATAAAATTTTTACTGACATGAACCAGCCCTTTAATGTATAAGGTTAGCGAGCCCGCTATCGCCTACGGGCCCATTGTTGACGCCGCTAGCGGCGCTGCCCGTGAGATGCGCGGCCGAGCTGCTCGTGCGAAACTAAGGCAGCCGAACAGACGAGTATAAGCAAGTGTTAAAAGACACTTCTGTTACCCGCGGTATCACACAACACGAAGTCCACGTAGGTCGGCAGTCTGTGCTGTACTTTTCAAAATGAGCTGTTCTCCTCTCTGAGACCCTATAGTGGCTCTCGGATCTCGGGACACCGCGAACAGCACGGATACAAGTTAGCAGAAAAACCGACCAGGCGGAGCCATACGCCAAGACCAAGTGAACGTCATATCGTCCTCAAAGCTTTGAATTCAGTGATAAAAGTAAGGGTAGGCAAACCACCCCCCGTGACGTGATCCGTTACGTGATGACCCCCCCCCCCCGTGACGTGATCCGTTACGTGATATCACGGTTTTAACACTATCACGGCACGGCCGTTACGGCCGTTATTACGGTTTTAGGCCCCGATCTCCGTTACGTGATTTGGATACACCCCCGTGACGTGATCCGTTACGTGAATCACGTCACGGATCACGTCACGTCACGGGTAACGTCACGGTTGCCTACCCTTAGATAAAAGGCGGGTTCACATTGGTCTGGAGGGGTAAGGCTATGGTGTGTGTGGCGCGGGGGGGGGGGAACGCCACCGGTGAACATTCATTGCTAGACGGAGGGGGGGGGGCAAAACGCCACCGGTGAACATTCATTGCTAATCCAGAACGACAGAGGTGGTGTGCAGTGAGTACACAAAGACTATCAAGAAGCAAATTAAGCAAGAAGCAGTCAGCGAGCATATTCCTGAAACAAAGTGGAGTCTAATTTTTCCCCACACACAGTCCATGTTTACTACTCCTCGGCGCACTCTTGCAACGAATGTACCAGATACTATCGCAAACGTTGAATCGTTCACGGTGATGAGTGCGAGACCCACGGATCATCCGCCCTTCGACTATCTATGTACTTATTTCATCCTGCTTTGTAGGAGTTGCGGTCATGCACATGCTTCGGTATTGCTGCAACCCTGAGTGACTGGCCTTCCAATCGAGGCCCTGCGCGGCCCGGGTCACAGAGGCGGGAGCGTTAGACGGCTTACTTAGCAAAAATTCAGTTGGAAACTTGATCAATTTTGTAAATTTCTGGGTCTTTTACGGGGCCTTACCGGGCGCACCGGGCCTACCCAAAGCCCGGACCGTACCCGGCCCGGCGGGCCCCGGGTGGCATTGCTGCGAGCGCTGTTGTATGCTTTCCACTTCTGTAACAGTCCGTGGCAGTGTCAGTCTACTTAGAGGCGTGAACTGACTTCATGTCAACTTCTGGACGTCAAGCCAACAAATATGAGCCGAGAAAAGAAGCTGAAACGGGTATTGTTTGCACTGCCACTGATTTTAACCATGTTTCTCGCCGTTAACATCCTTTGCAACAATGGTCGACGGCAGGGATTCATTGGGACGTACGTAGTAGGTTCGATGTGTATTTTCACTAATGGATGCAAATGTGATTTCTTTGTTTTCTAATTTAAAGAAATGTGTTCGCTTTAAGCGGGCTGCGGGGTGTATGCAGTGCAAGCACAAGATATCGAAAGTATTGTTTATTTTGAGTAAAATTCAGACATTGCTAGTTGCCCAAAATTAGGATTTGCAACGCTATTTTTAAGCATGATTGAAGCGCTAGAATTTAGGATGTTTGATGACGATATTTCAAACAGTATGCACGTGGTCATCATATCATCAACTTATTTCATAAATCCAATAGCGTGAGTTAACTGTGTTAACAAAAAACTCCAACAATGCAATTTGAAGATACCACTTATTGGCGACATGCATTGTTCTTACTTAGGAATTACACGGCTAACACTATGGTCACGCTTTTCAACACGGAAACGATAATAAGGAGGCAGCCATTTGAACTTGTCTGCCTTTCTAAAAATGGCAGCCATAATCTGATCGAACAGGCTTATGTATTTCGGATACCGCCAGGTCTATGGACCTGCAAATGGACACAGTATATTACCGTATGCCAGGTTGCAGAAAATTTGACGTCCTTTGCTGTTACTGAAAAAAGTTTCTCTAAGAACCCAGTTCCTGAGGTTCGTGTGGCGACCGAATCGATGTTAAACGTAGACATGAATGATGCAATCTGGAACCACCTGACCTCGTATAAGCTTTAAGGTGTTGTTCCGGCACGCCGAATCAAAAAAGTACGACGTCGTCGCTTGCTTTAGCCCCTTATTCTACTTCGAACGTTGGCAAGCGCTGCTGGTATCACTTGAAGTATTCCGCTTTTATGGTGCGAGCATACAAGTTCACTACATTCAAAGTGTGCTAACAGAAATACTCGACGTTTTGCGGGTATAGCACGTCATGAGGCGACTAATGAACTTCGAAGTTTAGGTCTACGAGAGTCGCGGGGTTATCCTAATCGAACCCTGGTCATCATTGGACGTTGACGATATTCAACTTGGATATGATCCTAACATGGAAATTGACATGCGTAACCAGGCCGCAGCACATACTGACTGTTTGCTCAAATACAAGGTTAACAGAGACGACTTGCATTGCGTCAACTCTGTTATGGTACGTTCACTTTTAGGCGGCGGCCGATTTCATCATTGTTGCTGACTATGACGACCTACTGATTCCACGTTTCGGCAGAACATATCGCGAGGAGTTCCATGCGTTGTTGACTCTAACACCAGCTGCAGCCGGTTTCGCTTACCAGAGATACAACGCGAATTTTACGACGAGTAAGCATGCGGGCTTGCATATTTAGGCAATATTTGGGCAAACACCATACAACAAATGGCCACGTCGCGTTGATATCAGTACTATAGGCCAAATGCGTATGTGCCGTCAAAAAGTTTTCGCTACCTGCTAATGATTTGCGTCAATGGATAGCCTATCAGACATTCCTGAAAAATGTTTTGGCCTGTCGATGTGTCTATCTGTCTATGGGCAATCACTTCTTGCCGTTCCCTTGATCGTCGGGCGCATATTCAATTTGTCCTTTACGACCGTTTATCTTGCAGGCTGGTGGCCTTCACAGTATTCCATATCCGGACTAGTGAGTCGAATCGGCATAACCAGAGGCTTCGTGCTGGAGAAATCCGTGATTATTCCAACACGTGTTCACACGCTTCGACCGCACAGACCAGGAGCCTTACTCTTAGGATATCATTTGGCTCGCATTCACCCAGGAATGAACGTAATGGTTCATCTTCGGAAGTGGAGAACGGTGAGCGGATTTGGGAAATATCGGTTTCTTTTATCTGCACAGGACTCTGTGTTGAGCGCACACTAATTAGGAAAGCAAATTCTCTACTAGTATGAATCTATGAATCGGTTCGCATTCGTTCGAGACCCTAGTTTTTGCTACTCGGACCTTACATTTACGTACGTTTTAAAGTGCGCCACTTTTGCAATAAAAAAGAAGACGTATAATTAATCGATGATCATTTTACGTCAACTTGAGACCTTAACATTTAAAAACGTCGCGACACGAGACACTTGTACACTTGTAGTTTTCAGGTCGATGGTGGTTACGGTTTTCGGAGAGGGGTAAGTTACCGATGAGTCCGAACATGCACAGTTAAAAAAAATTTAGCGCTCACGACCGAACAAGTCCTTCAGCATTAAAGATTTTATACAGCCGGAGGACGTAGAATCAATGATGGGATATTTCCGAGACCTCTTCCAGTCGGCCAATTCGAGAGAGACCTTCATGCAACTCCGAAACGGAACTGTTTACTTCGAACCTATTTATAAGTGTTATTCAAGGCTCGTTTTTAAATCGAAAATCGAAACGTGCGCCGGTCCGGCTCTATGTGATATTCCACCAATGCAAGGAATTCGGTGCGCTGTAGCAAAGAAAACATTTGGGCACCATACTATCGGCAACGACATGTACGCTCACCACAGCAGACTTCCCGCGTCTTTCGTGCAGCAAAATGATGGATGCAGCATGTAGCGGCAAGTAGTCAAACCCACCACATGTTCATTAAAGTCCCAGTTATTGTAGTTATTTCCTGCATTGCATTGTATTGTGCCATATTCGTTCCTCCTTGTAAGCTTTCTCGTCATTGACGGAAGTTTAGATGTTTGTACGCATATATCAAAAGACGCAGAAAGATAAACTTACTGAAGTCTGGATCATCAGCAGCATCGAATGCTCCGAGTTCATGCTGTAATTTAGCTAAGTTTAAGCCATCATTACACAATTGAAGCTTCCTAAAAAAGCGCTGGCCTTTCGTGCGTTATGGGGTCCATCACGGTTGGGCACGCTATGGGGATGGGTGTCCCATAATGCAGCAAGGGAGAGGCTGTCTGTTATGTCCTACGCAGGTGAGAAGAACACAGAAAGACGGAAGCCGGTAGAAGCCTTTATTAAGCAGCGTGCTAGCACAATGGTACGGCAATACATACGTGAGGCTATATATCTACTAGGGATTAGCATACGGGCACGAAACTCCTCCTTCTTAGTCGGTGCGCGACTCGTTGATGCACTGCAGGTCGATCTTCTCGCAGTGCGCTATCGATGAAGTCGCCTATCCAGACGATCCACCAGCGACTTGAGCACTTCGACGTAGATGAGCAGGGCTTGATGGGCGACCTCCTGAGCAGCGGCAATGGCGGTCTGGCGAGTGCGTTCGACGGCGTATTAAACACGTTCCTGGCGGTTGGGACGAGAGTGCGTCGTCGAGCGGGAGCGAGTGTGGCCTGGGCTGGACGATGGCTGCTTACTGCACCTGAAGTAGTCGCTGTAGGGCATTGTTTGGGGCGGACATAGTGGACGAGGGGCGCATCGTAGAAGACTGGATCCATTTCTACGCTGCAACAGTTAATCATTAAGACACATAAAACTAAGGGTAGGCAACCGTGACGTTATCCGTGACGTGACGTGATCCGTGACGTGATTCACGTAACGGATCACGTCACGGGGGTGTATCCAAATCACGTAACGGATAACGGGGCCCTAAAACCGTAAATAACGGCGTAACGGCCGTGCCGTGATAGTGTTAATCCCGTGATATCACGTAGCGGATCACGTCAGGGGGGGGGGG